>JACEFZ010018136.1:90000-230000 GCA_014155875.1 Cepaea nemoralis | reverse complement strand
AAACAAAAGTCCTTGTCTATCAAGCCTGTGTCCTTAGTACTCTTCTTTATGGCAGTGAAGCCTGGACAACTTACACCAAGAGAAACGTTTAAACAGCTTTCATATGCGGTGTCTGCGAAGAATACTTGGTATTAAGTGGCAAGACAAAATCACAAATACTGAAGTATTTGAACGATCAGGTTGTGTGACGGTTTGTTCCATGCTCAGTCTTCGTAGACTTAGATGGATAGGACACGTTAGGAGGATGGATGATGGTAGAATACCAAAGGACATCTTGGTTGGTGAATGAAAAATGGGTAAAAGATCTCGAGATCAAGCCTCTACTACGATACAATGATGTGTGTAATTTGTGCATGATTGATACAAGTATTGATAATGCACATTGGGAGCAAGTCGGCACTGAACGTTTTGCATGGAAAGCAGATATCAGAAATGGAATAAAGACAAAGGAGAAAATGACTGCAGATAGGTCACACACTAACTGCGTGAGACGTAAGATGGTGCTTGATGGTGAAAATACCATGTGTTCACATGTATCCACTGTGGACGAACATTTAAAGCGCGAATTGGTCTTATCAATCACCTTCTCAACCACCATGGGTTTTAGTTATTATGCCTCTTTGAAGCACAATGTAACGGTTAGTTAGTTAGTTAATCGACAGATCATCCTCATTGCACATAGAACCATTCAGTACATAAGTGCTCGGATCCCATCCTTGCATGCTCATTGAGTCGCTAAGGAAACATGCCCTAGTAAATGTCTGTATCTCGAGCCATGTTATTGCTTTACTTACTGCAATGACTTCCATAGTCAGGCTACTTGTGGTCACAACAAAAGCACCGGAGTTCTTCTTCAATATTCTCCCTCCGGCCTGAGCCGTAAAGGCCCATGAGCTTCTCACATGTCGGACGACCGACCCATCTGTGTAAATGACAGCATCACCGTCTAATGAATTTTCGAAAATCAATGCTTGTACTTCCGCCTCCACAGCAGCCGGATTTTCTTGTCTGCATTTTCTGTCTAGTTGGATGCAAACTGAAAAGGACGTACAGAAATCTGTTGGCACTTGTACTCACGCCTCGCCAGGTTCTAAGTCCCCAAGTGAACACACCTGTTGAAGAATGTCTTCAGCTTGACCCATCCACGACCTTCCTCTTTTTAACCTGCTGCCCTTCATCTTCATAATTTCACTATGCGGTGGATATTGAGTGTTTGCATTAACTCTGAGGTAGGCATGTGCTCTTCAAATTTGTATTCTGTCTTCAATGGTTGGAAAATCAAGAATGTAGCGCATCGCCCTGCATGCTGTATCTCTTGTACACCCAAGAATAATGCTCATAGCTTCGTTCTGTATCCTTTCCATCCTTTCTATCTGCTTATGGCTGAGAATCAGGATCGCCATCGCACACTCAAAAATAGACATGCCCAGTTCCTCGTATATAAGACATAGATGGCGCTGCTCACAGTTTGCTGCCGCCATCACCCGCATCGCAGCCAAACCCCGCTTGGCCTTTGTTATCACCTTATCACCTGGTCTATGTGCTCATTATAAGCCAGGCTTCGATCAAAACGTATCCCCAGGTAATTCATTGTCCTGCGTTCTTTCCACAGTCTCTGAACACAGCATTACAGTTGGTGTTGGAGTGTTGACATATGATTATTCAACGAGAACCCGTCACTGGTTGCCTTTGTTGGTTGACCATTGCCCCAGCTTCAACACACCAAGTACTTAAGCGATTGAGTTCGGTTTGTAGTTCCACAGCAACCTGATCTCTATTCTTACTCTGACGATACACTAAAACATCGTCGGCATATGACAATGTCCTACCAGGTCCAGTGATCTGCTCGCTGGTGATTCTCACTGTGTAGGCGTTGAACAGCCGTCTCCCTGGTCGAGGAGTTAGCAGCTTTCTCAGTAACCCGAATACTCTCGTGGTTGACGTGAGCGCACGAGAATTGGAAGCGGTTCGAGTCGCGCCAGTGACTTATGTGAGTATGGAGTCGGTCGCTTAGACAGCATTGGCAAACTACTGAGCGTAATCTTGCCAAGAAATCAACAATCAGCTGAAAGATGCTGATGTTGACAGCGATGTCCTGTAAAGGATATGCAAAACATTTAGGCGTTGAGCAACACCGGAGATAATGGTGATCCCTGTGGTAGGCCAGGATATATGTTTGTTGATTCCGAAGTCCAACTGCCACATCTAAAAACTACTTTCCGTTGAATTATGCACCATGGATTGGTCAGAAGAAGTCACTGTAGACATTCAGGCAAGCGTCCCATTGCTGAGTTAGGCGCGAATGCCATCCGCAAAAAAGGATTGTGGTTGCTCACTGAACCAAATGTTTACCGCATTCATTACGTCTGCATCTGTCTGAAATCATTACCCATTGAAAGCGTTTTTTAGAGGTTCGAACAAATAAAAATCACATGGTGCAAATCAGGACTATAGGCTGGATGTTGCAGAATTTTCCACTTCTTCCTTGCTAATGCATCCTGCACAAACTTTTCCGACATGCGGACGAGCATTATCGTGCAACTAAATCTCACCGCGAGACAGCATGCCGGGTCGTTTATTCTTGATGGCTTTTTGCAGCTTGTCTAGTGTTTGCAAGTAGTGGGTAGAGTTGATGTTGACACCAGGTTCTTTAAAGTCGGCCAACAATATCCCTTCATAGTAAAAAAAATGCGCTCAGCGGAAACCTGTAACTTGAATTTTTTTGCTTTTGGTGATCCAGCATGCATCCATTGTATGCATCTATTGGGGGTTATGCATCCATTGCATGCTCTCTCTTTAACTGCTCGGCTCAAAGTGGTGACACCATGATTCATCGCCTGCCACTATGCGGAAGAGAAATACATCACCCTCCACTGTGTAACGCAGCAAGTGGTTCAAACACCATCCCATGCGTTCCTCTTTTTTTGGTCGGTCAACATCCGTGATACCAACTGTGAACACACCTTCCGATATTGCAGTTTCTTACGAACGCCCTTTTGAATTGCCCAATTGACTCATCAAATTCTTTCGCTAGCGAACGTATGCTTCAACAACGGTTCATCTGTACTGCTGCATCAATTTTGGCGATGGTTTTTTTTCTGTTGCAACAATATGCCCTTGACCCGGCCGACGAAGATCTGTCGTAAACTGACGTCCTTTCCGAAAGATTCGTGCCCAGTCTATCACTGTTGTCTTCGACACACATTTGTTACTATACGCTGCCTGCATTCTTCGATGAATGTCCACTGGTTGACACCCTTCAAATGAAAGACACTGAATCACCGCTCTCTGAGCTTCTTTGGAGGGATTTTTGATCAACCCGGCAATTTTCTCAACGGTCAGAAACAGAACCTATGCATCATGGGACGATAAGCACGTGCTCTTTTATTCATTGGTTAGTACTTATCACATGACTATGACATGATCATGTTCAAGGTACGCAATTGCGGCGCGGCACGAACGGATATATATATATATATATATATATATATATATATATATATATATATATATATATATGTGTGTGTGTGTGTGTGTGTGTGTGTGTGTGTGTGTGTGTGTGTGTGTGTGTGTAACAGAGTCAAATCGAATGCGTCTTGGTTTGGCCTGTTTAATACAAAAATCTGGACAGTGCCGGAACACAACTTGTAACAAAGCAACTTGTGAATTCTTTGTGTGATGTTGGCCCGGCTTGTTGATACTGATAGGAACAAAAGTACTGTTCTGTTGTACTGAGATGTGGGAAGAATTCCCTGGGTTGATCTGTGGTCAACTAATGCCTTTGTAAAACCGTAAGTTTTAACTGATTAAGTTGAAAATAAGTACTTAATATAATCACATATTCTAAAGCGAATTAAATATTGTAGGGATTGCTGTAATATCATGCCAGCCATGTTGGCACACTATTATTTTGTTGGGAATGCATTTTACATGACAATAATATGTTACTGGCTAAATAGATATATGAAAGATTCACTAAGATATACAATATATGAGGTCATAAATTATAGTTAATGAAAAGACTTACACGGAGCCACGATGAGCATAAAATTAAATGTTTGTAATTAATGGTAATAGTAATGAACACTCCTAAGCAATAGTGAGTGGGGAAAATAACCATGATCATGTGTGTAATAGTTATAACATGTGTAAAGCCGATAAGAGTACTTACATGTTATATGTGGCAATGATGTGTTAATGGTTAAGCTATGTAGTTATATCATGTGGGTAACAATAAAGGTGAAGGAAATAATGTATTGTAAGGGCTCCATGCAGATTGACAGCTATTGAGCGTATGAAATAACGCACCTTTAATATGCTGAATGCTTGTCAGCAATCATAATTTAATCATGATAACTGCGAATGAAGTGCGGCTGTACTGAGGGAGGACAGTCAGGTGTATTTTGAACTGGTATTAGTAAGGGAGTTTATTCATTTGGCATTGAAGTCTGGTATCACATCTGTTACCAGATTGCAGTAATGTTTGTGCAGGTGTATTAGACAGGTAGTGGAATCATATAACTGAAGTTTTATATGCAGTAAAGCATGTCACCTGTCGTATAATGGAAAGCTTGTAGGATTATGCTACGTACCACCCTGCGCAAAGATGTTAACATGTATTTGCTACGTGACATAAAGCGTAAGACAGCAAAATTTATAACCTGGTGTATCATAGGAAGAATGGAGGGGAGAGGACATAACTAGTACATCTGTTGTCTAGTAACAAAGTATATTACACTGATTGTGTCTGGTCCTTAAACATCACTTGTTGGTTATTAGTGTGTAATAATGACATAATATATAGTACACTGGTTGTTATATTAGCACTGATATTCTGTATCCAGCCATGGACATTGTTATGCTTTGATTCTGTCTCATATGAATGATGCACTCTTACATATGAGTGCTGTACTTTCACGTGATACTATGTGTGTTTATTTATGAGCTGTCTTAGTGGCCTCAAAGGGTTCCCCAATTGATTTCCTGTGTAAAACATGTTTATATTTAACTTTCTGTGAGTGTTGTGATTCTCCTATGTGCAAGTGTTGTATATTCACATTCTACAAATATGGTCATTCCACTTTGTATGTATGTCTTCTGCTTTTCATAGTTATGTATGTTTACAGCTGGGCAAATGAGATCCAATTTTCCATTGCTGGTCTGTGTAGGATCTGTGTGAGGTAGTTACACTGAACTAAAGGCATTCTGTAAGTGAATGATGTGCTGTCATGGGAAGATAGGAGAGACTGAGATTATCGTATTAGAAGGTGTTCCATCTTAGCAATATCAAGCGTAATCTCATGACAGCGGCGGCACAATTGGAGGAGACAGCAAAGTGGGTGACCAGATGATGCAACAGTGATCGTTGCATTTAACAATTAGGGATGTAGTCACCTTGAAGAAGAATGAGGCAGCAAAGAATGATTATGCCAGACATCAAGGGTTACCTCAAAATAGCAGTAGTACAACTGGAGGGAATAGCAAAATGGATAATTAGATGTGGGGATATTTATTATCTATGGGTTAATTCATATGTTATGTTGTATGTGCTCATTGCTTCATGTGTTTAATATGATTTCTTTACAATGATAATCATAGATTGTGTTCTATTGTTACAAGAGTGGCTGACTAGTTAGTGTCAGCATCGCCTGGGTTCATGGTGGGGTAGTAATTTGTGTCACAACTCTTTTGCTTTATGTCGCGTCTTAGGACTTATGTTGTGTAACTTATGTGTTTGTAGTGCCTTATTGTTGTCTGTTTCAAAGTCCTTCATTGTGTCATCCTACTCAGCTATTGTTTGGAACACCTGTGTTGTGGTACTTATTGTACCCTGTTCTGGTGACTGGATAGGGACCACCTTGGTTGATGTTTGATATCTGCATTTGTCTGTTGTATCTGTTATGTAGTATTCAATGTAGTATTCAATGTAGTATTCAATGTGTTTGAACACACATTTTCACCGAAGTGTTAGTAGTTGATAAATAAAAAAGCTTCTTGTACTGTTTTTGATTTATTTGTTTAGTCTCTTTTAGTTTTTACAACCATTATTTCTACCACAATCTAACACCTTAATCCACTGTCTTGGTCTCAAATATGACAGTTGATGTCCAGAGTTGAGGCCCCTGTCCAAGATCTCGCCCCTTCTTATCTAGTACTATCACTTTTTTGTCAGTTGAGGGCGGTGTGAGGTTCTCTCTCTTTTTACTCCTTTTCTTCTTTGGTCATAACGAAGTCAGAGTTACTCTCTACCTCTTAGCACCGTAGCAAAGGAAACATTTGTCTTCCTCTTGTCTTTCCCCCTCGGCCGGCCACACCCCCCCACACATACTATATATATACATATATATATATATATATATATATATATATATATATATATATATATATATATATATATATATATATATATATATATATATATATATATATATATATATATATATATATATATATATATATATATATATATATATATATATATATATTATATATATATATATATATATATACTATACAAAACACTGATCAGACCAGTTGTGCTGTATGGCTCTGAAACCTGGAGTACAACGAAAGGAGACGAAGCCTTGTTACAAACCTTTGAGAACAAAATTTTAAGACGCATCTTTGGACCCATTAGGGATACACAAAGTGGAGAGTGGAAAAGAAGAAGTAACAAAGACATTTATGATTTGTTTAAGTCACCGCTAATCACTGGTATCATGAAGGCTAATAGACTACAATGGCTCGGGCATATAGAAAGAATGGAAGATAATAGGGAAACAAAACTCGCTTACACTCAGGAAATAAATGACCGTAGACCCCGAGGTAGACCAAGAAGGCGGTGGAGAGATAATACATGTACAGACCTACAAGCACTTGGAATCAACGACTGGCAAGAGAAGGTCCACCAGAGAGACGAATGGAGACAGATTGTATTTGCAGCAAAGAACCTCAATGGCTCGGAACGCTGAAGAAGAAGAAGAAGAAGATATATATATATATATATATATATATATATATATATATATATATATATATATATGTATATATATATATATATATACTACTGTGTGGAGATATTGCAACATAATTTTTGACACATTGATTATGAATATCTCTTCTCTTGATGTGTCTGTATGTGAGTATCTATTCTTGATGTGTCTACATGTGTGTATTTTTTCTTGATGTGTCTAAATATGTGTGTCTTTTCTTGATGTGTCTTCATGTGTGTATCTTTTCTTGATGTGTCTACATGTGTGCATCTTTTCTTGATGTGTCTGTATTTGTTGAGTTGAGTTATCACTGCACTCAGGACAATCCCATACGTGCTCCGTCCCCTCATTCAATAGCCAGCGAAGAGTCATACTACTTATCGAACCCACCGCTATCTGATTTAAAGTTCTCCTGGTCTTCCCTCTCAGTTTTGAGATTCTTCCAGAACACCTGCCGATCACCCGCAATCTCATTCTTTCCACATGCGGGTTCTCAATATATTACCCCTCCTTCTCCATCTGGTCCCACAAGCGCACGACCACCTCCCCCTTGTCCATAGGCTATCGACCACCAAGAGGTGCATTCCCAGCCAGCCTATCAGCCTCTTCATTCTCTTGCACCCCCTCATTGCCAAGGCAAAATATCCATACAATTCTCACAATCTGTGACCTCTGAAGCGACGATAGTCATTCCCCACGAAACAATCCTTTCTCCACCTTACTAAGCCTTCTCTTTGAATCCGTAATGAATAAAATGTGTGTTGCAGTGGTCTACTCTAACAAACGGAATGCAGCTGTTACTGCCTCCACCTCCATTCCCATGCTGGATGTCGTAGTCTCATATGCCAGACTCTCCTTTTTCAAATTATGCCCTTTAGCCTTTGCAATAAATATGTTTCCCACCACTTACCCATCGGTGTAGATGGCTATGTCACCTTGATGTGTGTTACTCAGGATCAGTTGTTGCACTTCAAACTCAGTGCGGCCCGCTGCCCATTCTCTGCTCTCAGTCCGTCATGTATTCCGGAACTTCAACCCACTCTTTTTCACGATTGATGGTCTCCAGGTCACACACCTGACGTGTAGATAATTCTGCCTAGTGCCATCCCAGGACCTGCCTCGTCTTAGTCTGTGACCCTTGACCATATCCATGGCTTCAATGCAGGGAGTGATCCCTATCTGCAGCAACTCTCAGGTACCATTTGGCCTGAAGGACCCTATGCCTATCCGCCATTGTTTGGGAGGGTCAGGATATGGGCCCCATGTATATAAAATTTGGGGTTCCATTCTGCACCTCATTCTGTATGCCCTCCAACATTTCAAGCTGGCTCTTTTAATGTCAGCAGCCCCCAAAACCCTACTCCACTAACAGAAAGTATTAACTATTGAAAGTGCCTCTAATCTACCCCGGTTGCTGCTATACCCTCAATGCATTAAGTCCACTACCCGCCTTTTCCCCCAAAGCCTCCACATGATCATTAAAAGACAAACACCTGTCAAAGGTGATACCCAAGTACTTCAATTTATCTCTCACTAAGAGGGCATCCATTTTAACATAATACCTGGGACATCCGCATTGGGGATCCGGGTTTTCCAGGGGACCACACAACCCATGACTTGTCTGGGTTTTTAACGTCCCTTGCGTCCCCGCACCACTCTACCACCATGTTTACTGCCACCTGTAAATCTTCTGCCAAAGGCCATGTCTCTCCATGTACAGACGTACACCAGCACACCATCTGCTAATGTCAACAGTCTCGGGACATCTGTATAACGTGTCTTCTCCCTTCCTTCAACAATCTCGGGACATCTGTATAACATGTCTTCTCCCTTCAACCGTCTCGGGATATATGTATAACAAGTGTTTCCCCTTAAATTATTCCTGTACATCTGCATCAGATTTGTGAAACTCCCTTCTGTAGACATCCATGTCAAGGCCATTTTTGATTTGTTACTTCACCTGATGGCATCATGCTCCACTTTCTTCCATCAAGACCATTGTTTGGTAGACGACAATATCTCATCCTAATTGGCCTTCACCTTGGACTACATTCCTCCATCTGTCCTTTATCTTCTTCGCTCCGTCTCACCATGTTATAATATAGTGATATGTAAACGAGCAAAAGCTGCGTTAGTTTGATATGATATTATTGCAGGACATCCACACGTTGAATGGAGTTTGTCAAACCTGACACAAATGCATGTTGAAGTCGGACAAACTGACCATTTGAGGTGCAGAACTAAGTGTGGTGCACGAGCCTCAAAAGAAGAATGAAGAAGTAGAATGTCATGGGTTGAATTGTAGCTCACGTCCAGAAGGACGTGACAATCGTGGATCGTGACATACGTGGCGAGCGAGATTGTCACCGGAGCGAACACACCGTGATCGCGAAGGTGACAATGGCAGTCAGATTCATTCGAGTCGTGGGTGTTATGTGTTCGGACGCACGACGATGTAGAAGATGGTGATGGCCACAGAATGTGCCTACCATGGTATTACTTGTGTAGATAGTTTAGATTGTAATCTAGTGTCGTGTATTTCTGTGCTCAGATGTGGAGTCGACAATGTGTATTAGAGTCAGGAATAAATTGAAGAAATTCGCACTTGTGCTGCGTTTTAAAAGAGGTATGAAGTTGAGGATCGACAGAAAGAAGAGTTTAACAAAAACAAGCAGCCAGCGGATGAATGAATGGAGATGATACCCTTAGAAAGTTCGCCACTCAAGCCGAGAGAAATATTTGCTATCAGGACCTAGAAATGGATATTCTGACATATAGTATTCGTCAGTTCCTCTCTGACATTCAAAGGACAACCTATGTTAAAATTTGACTGTCAGTAGCTCCCTGGCATAGAAGAAATAGAAAAGATACACACATATATACATGCATAGCTACCTGGTTCCACTCCCAAAGCTAGGTAAGGATCATTCCAGACTTAATGGATACCGAATCATAACTCTGCAAAACACGTATGGCAAAGTCCACGAAAAGATAGTAGCCCGTAGGCTCCAGCGACATTTGGAAAGTCGTAATCTTCTTCCCCAAGGGCTCGACAGTTACCGGCCTGGGAAGGACACCTGGGCCCATGCTGTAGTTGATGTCTATGAGGGCTTCCTGGATAAACAAGAGACAGTGGCGGTAGCTCTTGGCCTGGAGGTTGCGTATAACAGGGTCAGGTATGATCGGTTGATATACACACTGTTGGACATGGAGGTCTGCCCTTGCCTTGTCAGATGGGTTGCGGCGGTCCTCTATGAGCGTAAGGTTGCACTGCGCATGGTTTCCAAGACTTCTTACCCCTGTACTATTACACCTGGGTTGCCGCAGGGATCTACCTTGTCCCCAGTGCTCTTTAATGTCTACACCAGCAAAGTCGCAGCTATTGAGACACCAGGTGTGGGTAGAATGTTGACATTAGCAGATGGTGTGCTGGTGTACAGACAGGGCAGAGACATGGCCAGTTTGGCAGAAGACTTACAGGTGGCAGTAAACATGGTGGTAGAGTGGTGCAGGGACGCAAGGGCCGTTATAAACCCAGACAAGTCATCGGTTGTGTGGTACTCCCTGGATAACCGGATCGCCAATGCGGATGTCCCAGGTATTATGTTGACCAGATGTCCTCTTAGTAGAGAGAGTAAATTGAAGTACTTAGGTATCACCTTTGACAGGTGTTTGTCTTTTAATGATCATGTGGAGGCTTTGGTGGTAAAGGCTAGTAGTGGACTTAATGCATTGAGGGCGATAGCAGCAACCGGGGTAGATTAGAGGCACTTTCAATAGTTAATACTTTCTGTTAGTGAGTATGGTTTGGGGCTGCTGACAGTATCAAAGAGCCAGCTTGAAATGTTGGAGGGCATACAGAATGAGGTGCAGAAAGGACACACCAATTATATACATGAGGCATATCCTGACGCTACCAAACAATGGCGGATAGGCATAGGGTCCTTCAGGCCAAATGGTACCTGAGAGTTGCTGCAGATAGAGATAACCCACTGCTTGAAGCCATGGATATGGTCAAGGGTCACAGACTAAGACGAGGCAGGTCCTGGGTGGTATAGGCAGAATTATCTACACGTCAGGTGTGTGACCTGGAGACCATCAATCGTGAAAAAGAGTGGGTTGAAGTTCCGGAATACATGACGGACTGAGAGCAGAGAATGGGCAGCGGGCCGCACTGAGTTTGAAGTGCAACAACTGATCCTGAGTAACACACATCAAGGTGACATAGCCATCTACACCGATGGGTAAGTGGTGGGAAACATATTTATTGCAAAGGCTAAAGGGCATAATTTGAAAAAGGAGAGTCTGGCATATGAGACTAAGACATCCAGCATGGGAATGGAGGTGGAGGCAGTAACAGCTGCATTCCGTTGTTAGAGTAGACCACTGCAACACACATTTTATTCATTACGGATTCAAAGAGAAGGCTTAGTAAGGTGGAGAAAGGATTGTTTCGTGGGGAATGACTATCGTCGCTTCAGAGGTCACATATTGTGAGAATTGTATGGATATTTTTCCTGGCAAGAGGGGGTGCAAGAGAATGAAGAGGCTGATAGGCTGGTGGGAATGCACCTCTTGGTGGTCGATAGCCTATGGACAAAGGGGAGGGGGTCGTGCGCTTGGGGACCAGATGGAGAAGGCGGGGTAATATATTGAGAACCCGCATGTGGAAAGAATGAGATTGCGGGTGATCGGCAGGTGTTCTGGAAGAATCTCAAAACTGAGAAGGAAGACCAGGAGAACTTTAAATCAGATAGCGGTGGGTTCGATAAGTAGTAGTAGACTCTTCGCTGGCTATTGAATGAGGGGACGGAGCACGTATGGATTTTCCTGAGTGCAGTTGTCACGATCCACGATGTCACGTCCTTCTGGACGTGAGCTAAAATTTCCCCCCCATGACATTCTACTTCTTCTTCTTCTTTTGAGGCTCGTGCACCACACTTAGTCTGCACCTCAAATGGTCAGTTTGTCCGACTTCAACATGCATTTGTGTCAGGTTTGACAAACTCCATTCAACGTGTGGATGTCCTGCAATAATATCATATCAAATTAACGCAGCTTTTGCTCGTTTACATATCCCTATATTATAACATGGTGAGACGGAGCGAAGAAGATAAAGGACAGATGGAGGAATGTAGTCCAAGGTGAAGGCCAATTAGGATGCGATATTGTCGTCTACCAAACAATGGTCTTGACGGAAGAAAGTGGAGCATGATGCCATCAGGTGAAGTAACAAATCAAAAATGGCCTTGACATGGATGTCTACAGAAGGGAGTTTCACAAATCTGATGCAGATGTACAGGAATAATTGAAGGGGAAACACTTGTTATACATATATCCCGAGACGGTTGAAGGGAGAAGACATGTTATACAGATGTCCCGAGATTGTTGAAGGAAGGGAGAAGACACGTTATACAGATGTCCCGAGACTGTTGAAGGGAGAATACATGTTATACAGGTGTCCTGAGATTGTTGAAGGGAGAAGACATGTTATACAGATGTCTCGAGACTGTTGAAGGAAGGGAGAAGACATTTTATACAGATGTCCCGAGAGTGTTGAAGAGAGAAGACATGTTATACTGATGTCCCGGGATTGAAGGGAGAAGACATGTTATACTGATGTCCCGGGATTGAAGGGAGAAGACATGTTATAAAGATGCTACGAGATTGTTGACGGGAGAAGACATGTTATACTAATGTTCCGGGATTATTGAAGGGAGAATACATGTTATACAGGTGTCTCGAGATTGCTGAAGAGAGAATACATGTTATACAGATATCCCAAGATTGCTGAAGGGAGAAGACATGTTATATAGGTGTCTCGAGATTATTGAAGGGAAGGAGAAGACATGTTATACAGATGTCCTAGGACAGTCAAAGAGAAGATACATGTTATGTAGATGTCCTAGTCCAGTCCAAAAGGAAGTGACATGTTATATAGATGTCCCTAGGACAGTCAAAGGGAAGTGACATGTTATATAGATGTCCTAGGACAGCCAAGGAGGACAGGACATGTTACATAGATGTCCTAGGACCGCAAAGGAGGACAGACATGTTACATAGATGTCCTAGGACCGCAAAGGAGGACAGACATGTTATATAGATGTCCTAGGACCGCCAAGGAGGACATACATGTTATATAGATGTCCTAGGACCGCCAAGGAGGACAGACATGTTATATAGATGTCCTAGGACCGCCAATGAGGACAGACATGTTATATAGATGTCCTAGGACCGCCAAGGAGGACAGACATGTTATACAGATGTCCTAGGACCGCCAAGAAGGACAGACATGCTAAAATATGTCCTGTAGCAAGAACCTGATGTGGGAATGTGAAGTGTTAGAACCATCACGTGTTTGTTGGCCTGAGTGGACGTAAGAATACGTGGCCAGCCTGTCCGCCACGTAATGAATGATGAGAGCGGGCACCAACCTCAGCAAGGCTATTATCATCACAATGTTATAACTGCGACACAAACATGCAATATATTGCTACAGCTTCACCTGAATTCATTGACTTTCATTTCACAATAAATGTACTGCAATATTTGCACCATTTCGCTGACACATTCAACCTTTTCTTGGCATCTGTTGACCAGGTTTGCCCTCCGATGAAAGCAATTCCATCCATAAAAGAGAGACAGAAATACTGACACACAGACAAACAGAGACAAATCACTAGAGAATGACTCTCAAGTGACTACCTACTTGTTCCATGTTGTTCAATCGACTCCTCCCGTGGAAACACACGAAATGCGAAATCCTTCGTGAACTCTGATGATCGTATGATCATGGTGTACACTCTATGTGTGTCCGCTTTGTCAAGTTTTCTCTTGCTTGTCAGACCAAATTTGGTCAAGTATGGCTTCCCACCATAGTTGGTTGTCTTGACAATTTCAATATCTCTTGGAATCTCTTCTTTCCTCGGTCTATGAAAGGTAAAGTGAGGGAAACATTGGGTTACTTCTATGAAAGGAAAAGTGAAGCTACTTATATGAAAGGAAAAGTGAAGGAACTTCTGTGAAAGGAAAAGTGAAGGTACTTATATGAAAGAAAAAGTGAAAGAATGTCTTCGAAAGGAAAAGTGATATTACTTCAATGAAAGGAAAAGGTTAGGTTATTTCTGTGATGGGCAAGGTGAGATTACTTCTGTAACAGGAAAAGTGAGATCACTTCTGTAAAAGGAAAGGTGAGATTACTTCTGCAAAAGGAAAGGTGAGATTACTTCTGTGATGGGAAAGGTGAGATTACTACTATAATGGGAAAGGCGAGATTACTTCTGTAAAAGGAAATGTGAGATTACTTCAGTAACAGGAAAGGTGAGATTACTTCTGTGATAGGAAAGGTAAGATTACTTCTGTGATGGGAAAGGTGAGATTGCTTCTGTGATGGGAAATGTTAGATTATTTCTGTGATGGGAAAGGTGAGATTACTTCTGTGATGGGAGAGGTGAGATTACTTCTTTGATGGGGAAGGTGAGATTACTTCTGTAACAGGAAAGGTGAGATTACCTCTGTGATGGGAAAGGTGAGATTACTTCTGTAACAGGAAAGGTGAGATTACTTCTCTGATGGCAAAGGTGAGATTACTTTTGTAACAGGAAAGGCGAGATTACATCTGTGATGGGAAAGGTGAGGTTACTTCTGTAACAGGAAATGTGAGATTACTTCTGTGATGGGAAAGATGAGATTACTTCTGTGATGGGAAAGGTGAAATTACTTCTGTGATGGGAAAGGTGAGATTACTTCTGTGATGGAAAAGGTGATATTAATTCTGCAACAGGAAAGGTGAGATTACTTCTGTGACGGGAAAGTTGAGATTACTTCTGTGATGGAAAAGGTGAGATTACTTCTGCAACAGGAAAGGTGAGATTACTTCTGTGATGGGAAAGGTGAGATTACTTCTATGATGGGAAAGTTGAGATTACTTCTGTGATGGAAAAGGTGAGATTACTTCTGTAACGGGAAAAGTGAGATTACTTATGTGATGGGAAAGGTGAGATTACTTCTGTGATGAGAAAGGTTAGATTACTTCTGTGATGGGAAATGTGAGATTACTTCTGTGATAGGAAATGTGAGATTACTTCTGTAACAGGAAAGGTGAGATTACTTCTGTAATAAGAAAGGTGCCGTTAAACCTGTGAATTGAAAGGTGACTTCTATGAAAACAAGGGTGACGTCTATGAGAGGAAAGTTGACTTCTATGAACGGAAAGGTGACTTCTGCGAAAGAAAAGGTGTGATTACTTCTGAGAAATTAAAGTTGAAGTTACTTCTGTGGCAAGAAAAGTGAAGTTACTTCAGCAAAAGAAAAGTGAAGTTACTTCAGCAAAAGAAAAAGTTTCATCATGCAGCGGGTTCCGTACAGAACAGTGCTCTTACAATGGCGCACTAGGAAGACTCTCAATCATTCACCAGTTCCAGTGCCACATGTATTTTCATGCCCATGAGGTCTTTCATGTCCTGCATCTATTCTTATGCTCGTCGATCTCTGCTGCTGCTGCTGCTGCTGCTACTGCTGCTGCTGCTGCTGCTTCTTCTTCTTCTTCTTCTTCTTCTTCTTCTTCTTCTTCTTCTTCTTCTTCTTCTTCTTCTTCTTCTTCTTCTTCTTCTTCTTCTTCTTCTTCTTCTTCTTCTTCTTCTTCTTCTTGTTGTTGTTGTTGTTGTTGTTGTTGTTGTTGTTGTTCTTCTTCTTTTTCTTCTTCTTCTTCTTCTTCTTCTTCTTCTTCTTCTTCTTCTTCTTCTTCTTCTTCTTCTTCTTCTTCTTCTTCTTCTTCTTCTTCTTCTTCTTCTTCTTCTTCTTCTTCTTCTTCTTCTTCTTCTTCTTCTTCTTCTTCTTCTTCTTCTTCTTCTTCATAATTTCAGTTTCCGAAACAAGATGCTGATTATGATCCAGGTTTCTTTGATGTTTAGATTTGATAGAATGTCAATACTTTTCTTCTTTGTGATCCACAGCATTCTAATTCTTCAGTCAATACTTTTCTTCTTTGTGATCTATAGCATTCTAATTCTCCATCTGCCACATTTAAAGTCAAAACTTTTCATGTTTCTTCTATGACTTAACAAGCTGAACAGTGCCTTTGAATATAAATGTTATAGATGGGTTCTAAGAATATCTTGGATACAGAAAAGAACAAATGCATCCATACGTCAAGAACTGAATATTGAAGAAGGTTGGCTACAAAAGACGATAAAACAAAGAACATTGAAATAGTTTGGTCACTTCAAAGTGACATACAAGTTTGGAGAGAACAGTTATGGAGGGGATATGCCCGGGAAGAGAGGAAGAGGGCGGCCAAAGAGAAGATGGGTGCAGGATGTGGCAGATGATCTCCAGATGGGTGTATCTGACGCGGGACATCTTGCGTATGACCGAGAAGTTTTCGGGGTGGTTGTTACGGGCGCGAGGTTCTGCAAGGAACATGCTACAAAACGAATGAATGAATGAATGAATGAATGAATGAATGAATGAATGAATGAATGTGAAATGGTCCATGGTTCACATTTGTACTTTTCCACAGGAAAGATTCATGTTCTCCAAATGTTGGTTCTTGTTGTCTGGTGCTGTGTCACAGGTTCTTAATATCAAACAATTGTGATATCCATACGGTGTTACCAATCTTCACCTTTGTCAACATATTTACAGCTTTCCAATAATTGACTCAAATTATGAGTATACTATCTTCTTCTTTGTTCATCTGCTATTGTTTGTTTTGGAGGCAAATGCGTTGTGTCTGTTTACAACAGAGCTGCGATATTTGTGAATTTTGGTCGACACATCCGACGTCTTTGAGTGGTTGTCCTGGTTAGGCTTTCAGGGCTATTAGTATCTTGCTGTTAATGTTGTTACCCATTGCTGAATGTCTCCTTGCAGGAATGTCTCCTTGTACGGGTATCTATCTTTAGAACACAGAAGCCACAAGCAGTATGCTGCATGATTTATTGCCTGGCATATTTCACTGCATCTCGTCAGGTGCTTACTGCAGAGTTATATTCGTATGAAGTGAATAAATTAATAATAATTGATTGTATTTACACCAACATGTTCCTTGTTTAAATTCACTAAGGTTTCTGTGTTTAAACTCACTTAGGTCTCTATGTTTAACTTCACTTAGGTCTCCGTGTTTAACTTCACTAAGGTCTCTATGTTTAACTTCACTTAGGTCTCTATGTTTAACTTCACTTAGGTCTCTATGTTTAACTTCACTTAGGTCTCTATGTTTAACTTCACTTAGGTCTCTATGTTTAACTTCACTTAGGTCTCCGTGTTTAAATTCACTAAGGTCTCTATGTTTAACTTCATTTTTTCTCTATGTTTAACTTCACTTAGGTCTCTATGTTTAACTTCACTTAGATCTTTATGTTTAACTTTACTTAGGTTTCCGTGTTTAATTTCACTTAGGTCTCGATGTTTACCTTCACTTAGGTCATTATGTTTAACTTCACTTAGGTCTCTATGTTTAACTTAACTTAGGTCTCTATGTTTAACTTCACTTAGGTATCTACGTATAACTTCACTAAGGTCTCCGTGCTTAACTTCACTAAGGTTTCGTGCTTAACTTCACTAAGGTGTCTGTGTTTAACTTCACTACGGTCTCCCTGTTAACTTCACTTAGGTCTCTACGTTTAACTTCACTTAGGTTTCCGTATTTAACTTCTCTTAGGTCTCTATGTTTAACTTCACTTAGGTCTCTATATTTAACTTCACTTAGGTCTCTATATTTAACTTCACTTAGATCTCTATATTTAACTTCACTTAGATCTCTATATTTAATTTCACTTAGGTCTCTATATTTAACTTCACTTAGATCTCTATATTTAACTTCACTTAGATCTCTATATTTAACTTCACTTAGGTCTCTATGTTTAACTTCACTTAGGTCTCTATGTTTAACTTCACTTAGGTCTCTATGTTTACCTTCACTTAGGTCATTATGTTTAACTTCACTTAGGTCTCTATGTTTAACTTCACTTAGGTTTCTATGTTTAATTTCACTTAGGTCTCTATGTTTAATTTCACTTATGTCTCTATGTTTAACTTCACATAGGTCTCTATGTTTAACTTCACTTAGGTCTCTATGTTTAACTTCACTTAGGTCTCTATGTTTAACTTCACTTAGGTCTCTATGTTTAACTTCACTTAGGTCTCTATGTTTAACTTCACTTAGGTCTCTATGTTAAACTTCATTTAGGTCTCTATGTTTAACTTCATTGAGGTCTGTATGTTTAACTTCATTTAAGTCTCTATATTTAACTTCACATAGGTCTCTATGTTTAACTTCACTTAGGTCTCTATGTTTAACTTCACTTAGGTCTCTATGTTTAACTTAACTTAGGTCTCTATGTTTAACTTCACTTAGGTCTCTATGTTTAACTTCATTTAGGTCTCTATTTTTAACTTCATTGAGGTCTGTATGTTTAACTTCATTTAAGTCTCTATGTTTAACTTCACTTAGGTCTCTATGTTTAACTTCACTTAAGTCTCTATGTTTAACTTCCCTTAGGTCTCCGTGTTTAACTTCACTAAGGTTTCTGTGTATAAATCCACTTAAGTTTCCGTGTTTAGGTTAACTAAAGTCTCTGTTTTTGACTTCACAGTGTTTTGAACTATCCATCTTTAACATGTTTTCACTGTCTCAAGCTTCTGTCAGAAGCTTGTGTCAGAGGCTTGTGTCAGAGATAGAATCCTTACATGCCGTTGAGGCTGGAACTAATCTGTGTAATGTTGGGCTCAGGGAACGCCCGGACGACAAACCGGACACTCAGCGGCTGTGAGATCTCCCAGACGTAGTCTTGCTTTAACTCCAGTCCTGGAATACCGGTACCCGATGGTTCGCCTGCAACATAAAAGACAATACACGATTGCACTTACTTTCCCGCTTCACTAGTGTGGGGCGGAGAGTGGCTTAGAGGTTACAGTCTGCAACTAGCTCGTGTAGGCCTGGTTTGTTTCTCGGTCTGGACTGTCATCAACATTATCATGTTTCCTGCAAAATGGCACAGGTGTTCATGTCTCTCTGCAAATGTCGGTCCTTGGTGGTCTGGATCAAGTCCTCTGGTGATATGTTTCTGAGCCTGCAGGGAGTGACCAGAGGATATGGCCGACACTCAAGACTCCGAGAAAAGGCCAGACAGACACATAATCAGACTGCTACTGGTACCATTAGTAGTGGGACTCTTCGCTGGCTGTTGACGATGAGGACGGAGAGCGTATTGGAATTCCTCAGTGCTGTGATGTCGGTTCTTGACTCATCTCCACACATATAAATATAATAGTAGCCTAATCGCCTCCATATTCTTGTGTTTTTTTCAAGATGTCTGTGATCACAATTAACATGACTGTAGCCTAAGGAAATATGTCTTCTAAAAATAATAGCCCTTGGATAAATGAATGCAGCAGGGAGAAATGGAGGGAAAACGCTTATTGTGTAACAACTAAACAAATCTCCAATCTGTAAGAAAATCACTCTGTGGATTCATTCCACTACTTACCTCTGAAGCTGGAGTGGGTTCGCCTAATGTTAATCCACACGCAAACATCAGTCCAGCGCACTAGAAGTAGTTGCATGTGTATGGACTACGCTTGAGTCAAAGCCAGTGAGCACCCAAAAACAATTACGCTACTTCATTATATGTTGAACTGTTTTCTGTAATCGGCACCTGACGAGATATGGCAAATTATGCCAGGAAATAAATTGTGCAGCATATCGTCTGTGCCTTCATTATTTGAATACAATGAGACCCCCCCCCCAAAAAAAAAAAAAAAAACCTGGTATACTCACATGTTACCACCAGTTCCATGCGCCCCTCGGCTGTATTGACATGATTGTTTCCGTCACACTTGTACACGCCGGAGTCCTCACACTTGGCTCTGTCCAGAATCTGCGTGCTGGTGTAGAGACGCTTGTTTAGTCCATCCTGGATTGAGAGTACCGGCCCTGAGGCCTTCTGGGTAGACAGCATGGTCTGGGTGGGTGACAGCCACCTGTGAAACAAATCACATCATGCTATATGTATATATGACAGGTAAAGGTATCTTGTATATAAAACAGGTCACGGTATCTTGTATATAAAAATAGGTCAAGGTATCTTGTATATAAAATATATGAAGGTATCTTGTATATAAACTAGGTTAAGGTTTCTTGTATATAAACTAGGTTAAGGTATCTTGTATATAAAACAGATAAAGGTATCTTGTATATAAAATAATTCACGGTACTTTGTATACGAAATATGTAAAGGTATCTTGTATATAAAACAGGTCACGGTATCTTGTATATAAAACAGATCACGGTATCTTGTATATAAAATAGATCACGGTATCTTGTATATAAAATAGATCACGGTATCTTGTATATAAAATAGGTCACGGTATCTTGTATATAAAAATAGGTCAAGGTATCTTGTATATAAAATAGGTCACGGTATCTTGTATATAAAATAGATCACGGTATCTTGTATATAAAATAGGTCACGGTATCTTGTATATAAAATAGGTCAATGTATCTTGTATATAAAATAGGTCACGGTATCTTGTATATAAAATAGGTCACGGTATCTTGTATATAAAATAGGTCACGGTATCTTGCATATAAAATAGGTCACAGTATCTTGTATATAAAATAGGTCAAGGTAATCACACGGCAGAAAAAAGCTGTTGTGGTTTTTCTTTTTTACATGCAGTTTTCCTCAAGCCATGCTTCTTTTGCTTCTGTGCACAATTTCCTCATTTTCCTGTGAATCTCTTCATATTTTTCATGGTTATTTCGTTCACTCACTTTGAACTCCAGCGTTGTTCATACACACACTACTTCTAGTTCATTGAACAGGTTTTTGTGTGTGGATTAACTTTTCTTATTACCAGTGTCACCCGCCATTAGTTAGTTAGTTAGTTAGTCGACAGATCATCCTCGTTGCACATCGGAGCATTCAGTCCATAAGTGCTCGGATCCCCTCCTCAGCAAATCCCGCAGCGTGTAGCGGCTAACGACGCCAGTTCTGTGTTGGTTTATCAATCTTCTTTGGCTTCCTGCGTAGTGTTCTTGTTTGGCCACCCCTCTTTTAATTTGCTGCTCTCGCAGTCTGGCCATTGTTGTAGATTCACAGTCATCACTTGGTTCTTGCAAAAGTCTCACTTCTCGTAGAGCATTCAGAATGTCAGCCTGGTCCATGGCGCGTCCGCCCTCCACAGTAGCCTCACCTGCGAGCTTGTCAGCCCGCTCATTTCCTTGTACTCCCGCATGACCTGGCACGAAGATGAAACTAATCTTTGCCAGCCGAGACCGCTCCAGAGGCAGCAACCATTCTCTTCGGATCGACCCCTCCTCTATCCTCTTGATCATGTTCATTGACTTCCGAAGTACTTGTAATTTATGTCCCCAAGTCAAAGATGAAAAGTTAACATTTTAGTCCAACTGATCGGTGTAGGGGTTTTTACCGCTACCTTAGCATCAGCGCACTGGACGTTTAAGAATTATCATCCATATCCATTCAGCCATGCTGACCTCTCAAATTTTGGTGGATCAGATTACCCCTCGGATGCCGAGATAATCATTCTTTTGTTTTAGCTATGTTTTACTGATTTATTTTTCTTGTTCGTTGGTATAGGCTCGGTCGAAACGATCACATGTATCCGTCTATTTACCCATTTGTCATCTTGCTGCTCATATTTGTGGTTTTATTCAAATTATGAAAGGTACAACAGAAAAGAGGGAAGAAGAACAAGTAAAAGAAGAAACAACTTCTGTACTCACTTAACAACTGGCTCGGGGTTACTGTCAAAGACACACTTCAGGCTGACCCGTGTGTCTTCCTTGACCCTGGCGCTAGCCTTCTCTTCTTCATTAATCCATACAACAGGTGCATCCAAGTCTGCAAAACGGTCAACATTCCACAATTAACTCAGACTACACAACAGTTTAGTCAGCACACCACACACTTACAAAAGGTGCATCCAAGACTGCAAACATTCAACATTCCACGATTAACACGGACTACACAACAGTTTGTCAACACACCACACACTTACAACTGGGAAGGAACATGCATTTCTAGTTATGTAAAATGTATTAAGTGTACAGAGCTTTGTGAGTGAGGTCTTAGATATGACTGAGCTGCCGTATGGCAGTAGATGGTACTAACTGTTTTCTGTTAGCGCCGAATGTTGGGTGGCGCTCATCAAATCTGATACACCACAGTGTGCCAGCGGCTTCAGACAGAGGAGCGCAATTGGGAGAGTACAAACCTTATCCTAGTGCGAGAAAATGCAACCTAAAGATTAAGTGTCATGGCAGGGCAGACCAGACCCTAAGCCTTGGTCGTCAACTGATCTAGGATCTAAGCTCCGACACACATATCTAAGATCTGACTTACCTTTAGTCGGTTACATTTTACCAAAAGAACAATTTACCAAACCAGATATTCCAGTTACATATTAGCATAAGAATAATCTAATAAACCAGACATTCCAGTTACATATTAGCACAAGAACAATCTAATAAACCAGACATTCCAGTTACATATTAGCACAAGAACAATCTAATAAACCAGACATTCCAGTTACATATTACCACTATAACAATCTAATAAACCAGACATTCCAGTTATATATTACCATAAGAACAATCTAATAAACAAGACATTCCAGTTACATATTACCACTATAACAATCTAATAGACCAGACATTCCAGTTATATATTACCATAAGAACAATATAATAAACCAGACTTTCCAGTTACATATTACCACAAGGACTAATACACCAGACTTTCCAGTTACATATTACCACAAGGACTAATAAACCAGACATTCCAGTTACATATTACCACAGGCACTAATAAACCAGACATTCCAGTTACATATTACCACAGGCACTAATAAACCAGACATTCCAGTTACATATTACCACAAGGACTAATAAACCAGACATTCCAGTTACATATTACCACAAGGACTAATAAACCAGACATTCCAGTTACATATTACCACAAGGACTAATAAACCAGACATTCCAGTTACATATTACCACAAGGACTAATAAACCAGACATTCCAGTTACATATTACCACAAGGACTAATAAACCAGACATTCCAGTTACATATTACCACAAGGACTAATAAACCAGACATTCCAGTTACATATTACCACAAGGACTAATAAACAGTTACATATTACCACAAGGACTAATAAACAGTTACATATTACCACAAGGACTAATAAACAGTTACATATTACCACAAGGACTAATAAACCAGACATTCCAGTTACATATTACCACAAGGACTAATAAACAGTTACATATTACCACAAGGACTAATAAACCAGACATTCCAGTTACATATTACCACAAGGACTAATAAACAGTTACATATTACCACAAGGACTAATAAAACAGACATTCTAGTTACATATTACCACAAGGACTAATAAACCAGACATTCTAGTTACATATTACCACAAGGACTAATAAACCAGACATTCCAGTTATATATTACCACAAGGAATAATAAACCAGACATTCCAGTTACATATTACCACAAGGACTAATAAACCAGACATTCTAGTTACATATTACCACAAGGACTAATAAACCAGACATTCCAGTTACATATTACCACAAGGACTAATAAACCAGACATTCTAGTTACATATTACCACAAGGACTAATAAACCAGACATTCCAGTTACATATTACCACAAGGACTAATAAACCAGACATTCCAGTTACATATTACTACAAGGACTAATAAACCAGACATTCCAGTTAAATATTACCACAAGGACTAATAAACCAGATATTCCAGTTACATATTACCACAAGGACTAATAAACAGTTACATATTACCAGAAGAACTCTCTAGTAAAAACACACAGAAAGTCACCTTTTCAAACCCAGGATGATTATCACCTATAGGACAGGAATGGGCCAGCCACTATATGTAGAGTCATATAAGGGCATCATCATACGCCTTGCCAGCTGGTATATGCATTCATTTATCTCCCCAGATCTCTGTCCATGGTGTGAACATGGTATTCATTCATCTCCCGAGATCTATTTTCATAGTGTGAACATGGCATTCATTCTTTCATCTCCACAGATATATAGACAACATATGTAAAGAAACCAGCCAAACGGAGACCGCAAGAACACTGCATGACGAGAACACAGACGAAGAACCATCTGCAAATGTACCCATTAGAGAACTCCTGTTTGCGGACGACCAAGCACTAATAGCAAAATCAGAAGCTGAATTACAAGACCACATGAATAGTCTAAACGAAATGTGTAGGGAACATAACATGAAAATTAGCACAAGTAAAACAAGAGGTAATGATTATAACTAAAGAAGGAAAAGCAACAATGATTCACCTAAGCGAATATCCCTTGAAACAAGTAAAGAGTTTCAAGTACCTAGGAAATGTAATATCATTAAATGGCAAATCAGAAGACGAAATCGAAAATAGATGCAATGAGGCAAACCAATTCATTGGACAAATGGCACCAATACTAAAGAACAAACATGTATCAATAACTACTAAGAAAGCACTTTACAACACAATATTCCTACCAATCCTATGTTATCAATGCCAAACCTGGACAATGACAGAAAAAGAGAAAAGAAAAATCACAACAGAAATGAGATTCCTGAGAAGATTACTCAATGTATCAAGAAGAGACAAGGTCAGAAATGAAGAAATCAGGACTAAAGTGGGGGTTATAGCTGCGCTAGATTTTATTAGAAGGCAGCAAGTTAAATGGTTAGGCCATGCAAGTAGGTTACCAACTAACAGTATACCACAACAAGCAATAATGTACAGACCCGATGGAAGCAGAGGAAAAGGCCGACCGCGTAAACGATGGACGCAGGAAATAACAGAGTCCATGGGAATATCGAATGGACGAACGAACGAACGAACACACTTTTTTTTCCAAAGTGTTAAGAATTGGGCACGCAGGCCCGTCTAACATTCTGCCCTTCTATCACTCTCTTTCATACATTATTTCATTCACACATCATTCAAGGCTAACAGAGAACAGCAACAATATAAAATATATGCATTTAAAGGTATGGACAAAATACAAACATCAATACTACACGACTCAGTAATATTGGATAATGGTGTGATACTTGTTATTAGCCATGTGGAATATACTGGTCTACCAAAAGGGGACTGGCTGTTATACTAGCGTTTTGTTACTAATATTATTTCTATTATTAATGGGGAAGGTAATCCGTACTGAGATAGTGTTCGAAAAAAATAATTTAAAATAATATCGATATATGAAGCCCATAAGCTGGCACTCTCCCGCTGTTTATACTTCTCGACACCGCAAAGTACAAGAGGAACATGGTGAGATGAGATGAGATCTCCACAGATCTCTGTCCATAGTGCGAGCATGCCATTCATTCATTCATCTCCCCAAATCTCTGTCTATGGTGTGAACATGGTATTCATTCATTCATCTCCCCAAATCTCTGTCTGTGGTGTGAACATGGCATTTGTTCATTCATCTCCACATATCTCTGTCCATGGTGTGAACATGGCATTCATTCATCCCCACAAATCTCCGTCCATGGTGTGAACTTGGCATTCATTCATCTCCACATATCTCTGTCCATGGTGTGAACATGGCATTTGTTAATTCATCTCCCCAAATCTCTGTCTGTGGTGTGAACATGGCATTTGTTCATTCATCTCCCCAAATCTCTGTCTGTGGTGTGAACATGGCATTTGTTCATTCATCTCCCCAAATCTCTGTCTGTGGTGTGAACATGGCATTTGTTCATTCATCTCCCCAAATCTCTGTCTGTGGTGTGAACATGGCATTTGTTCATTCATCTCCCCAAATCTCTGAATGTGGTGTGAACATGGCATTTGTTCATTCATCTCCCCAAATCTCTGTCTGTGGTGTGAACATGGCATTTGTTCATTAATCTCCCCAAATCTCTGTCTGTGGTGTGAACATGGCATTTGTTCATTCATCTCATCAAATCTCTGTCTGTGGTGTGAACATGGCATTTGTTCATTCATCTCCCCAAATCTCTGTCTGTGGTGTGAACATGGCACTTGTTCATTAATCTCCCCAAATCTCTGTCTGTGGTGTGAACATGGCATTTGTTAATTCATCTACACAAATCTCTGTCTGTGGTGTGAACATGGCATTTGTCCATTCATCTCCACAAATCTCTGTCTGTGGTGTGAACATGGCATTCATTCATCTCCACATATCTCTGTCCATGGTGTGAACATGGCATTCATTCATCTCCACAAATCTCTGTCCATGGTGTGAACATGGCATTTGTTCATTCATCTCCACAAATCTCTGTCTGTGGTGTGAACATGGCATTCATTCATCTCCACAAATCTCTGTCCATGGTGTGAACATGGCATTCATTCATCTTCACATATCTCTGTCTCCACAAATCTCTGTCCATGGTGTGAACATGGCATTCATTCATCTTCACATATCTCTGTCCATGGTGTGAACATGGCATTCATTCATCTCCCCAAATCTCTGTCTGTGGTGTGAACATGGCATTTGTTCATTCATCTCCCCAAATCTCTGTCTGTGGTGTGAACATGGCATTTGTTCATTCATCTCCCAAAATCTCTGTCTGTGGTGTGAACATGGCATTTGTTCATTCATCTCCCCAAATCTCTGTCTGTGGTGTGAACATGGCATTTGTTCATTCATCTCCCCAAATCTCTGTCTGTGGTGTGAACATGGCATTTGTTCATTCATCTCCCCAAATCTCTGTCTGTGGTGTGAACATGGCATTTGTTCATTCATCTCCTCAAATCTCTGTCTGTGGTGTGAACATGGCATTTGTTCATTCATCTCCCCAAATCTCTGAATGTGGTGTGAACATGGCATTTGGTCATTCATCTCCACAAATCTCTGTCTGTGGTGTGAACATGGCATTCATTCATCTCCACAAATCTCTGTCTGTGGTGTGAACATGGCATTCATTCATCTTCACATATCTCTGTCCATGGTGTGAACATGGAATAGCGGACTCAACAGCCGCAAATACACAGAACTAAAGATGGGATCTACTGTAATGTGTACAAGCTGTCAAGGACCTCATACTATAGAACATATACTACAAGAATCAAATCATTGACACCCTGCCGTCTTGACAGACGATGGTTTGTGCTTTAAAAAGGCATAATAACTTTTACTTATGGCGGTAGCGAATGTGACTGATAAGGCCAATTCGTGCTGTAAATGTTCGTTCACAGTGGGTGCATGTGAACACGTGGATACTACAACACTGTACCAAATACAGATAAAAAAGGTCTATTCTAGTCTATGAAACAACCCTAGAGACTGCAAGTATTGCAGAGTGTAGTATAGTTCACGCAGAAAACAGAGTGCAGAAGCAGCCTGATTCTAGCCCGAATCAAATTAGAAGATGAAAGACAAAACCAGGTCATGAAACATCACAGCATGTACAAGACAAGTTAAACAGACTATTTATACATGCTAGTTATACATGCTAGTTATACAGACTAGTTAAACAGACTAGTTATACAGACTAGTTATACAGACTAGTTATACAGGCTAGTTATACAGACTAGTTTTACAGGCTAGTTATACAGACTAGTTATACAGACTATTTATACATGCTAGTTATACAGGCTAGTTATACAGGCTAGTTATACAGACTAGTTATACAGGCTAGTTATACAGACTAGTTATACAGACTAGTTATACAGACTAGTTAGACAGACTAGTTAGACAGACTAGTTTGACAGACTAGTTAGACAGACTAGTTAGACAGACTAGTTAGACAGACTAGTTAGACAGACTAGTTATACAGACTGGTTATACAGACTGGTTATACAGACTAGTTATACAGACTGGTTAGACAGACTGGTTATACAGACTAGTTATACAGACTAGTTAGACAGACTAGTTATACAGACTAGTTATACAGGCTAGTTATACAGGCTAGTTATACAGACTAGTTAGACAGACTAGTTAGACAGACTAGTTAGACAGACTAGTTAGACAGACTAGTTATACAGACTAATTATACAGGCTAGTTATACAGGCTAGTTAGACAGACTAGTTAGACAGACTAGTTAGACAGACTAGTTATACAGACTAGTTAGACATACTAGTTATACAGACTAGTTATACAGGCTAGTTATACAGGCTAGTTATAGAGACTAGTTAGACAGACTAGTTAGACAGACTAGTTAGACAGACTAGTTAGACTAGTTAGACAGACTAGTTATACAGACTAGTTACACAGACTAGTTAGACAGACTAGTTAGACAGACTAGTTAGACAGACTAGTTAGACAGACTAGTTAGACAGACTAGTTATACAGACTAGTTAGACATACTAGTTATACAGACTAGTTATACAGGCTAGTTATACAGGCTAGTTATACAGACTAGTTATACAGACTAGTTATACAGGCTAGTTATACAGACTAGTTAGACAGACTAGTTAGACAGACTAGTTAGACAGACTAGTTAGACAGACTAGTTATACAGACTAGTTATACAGGCTAGTTATACAGACTAGTTATACAGACTAGTTATACAGGCTAGTTATACAGGCTAGTTATACAGGCTAGTTATACAGACTAGTTAGACAGACTAGTTATACAGACTAGTTATACAGACTAGTTATACAGACTAGTTATACTGACTAGTTATACAGGCTAGTTATACAGGCTAGTTATACAGGCTAGTTATACAGACTAGTTAGACAGACTAGTTAGACAGACTAGTTAGACAGACTAGTTAGACAGACTAGTTGAGATTTGGCTTGGGCTAGTAATGTGTCCCTCATAGTTTTTGGTAGTTCATTGCCACAGACTCTAAGTTGTCTGCAATAATAAAACAGCACCCTCTATACCAAATAAAGCAAACGAAATGTTATCCACTTACATAAAACATCATTTACTATAATAAATTGAAGAAAAAAAACAAGGGGATATTTACGTAACAAAACACTTTCAACTATTGTAAATGAAACAAACATGAAATCTATAAACACAAAACATGATCTACTATAACAAATAGCGCAAATAAGATGTTATCTACATACAAAATAACATCAACTGTAACAAATATAGCAAACAGGATATCATCTACATACAAAACAACATCTAAAATAACAAATAAAGCAAACAAGATATTATCTACATAAAAATAACATCTACTATAACAAGTAAAACAAACAAGATAATATCTACATACAAAATAATATATACTATAATAAGTAAAACAAACAAGATATTATCTACATACAAAACAACATCTACTACAACAAATATAGTAAGGAGGAAACTATCTATAGGAATACATAAATACACACGTATTGTTTTGCTCTCATAGAAGTAGGGGAAAGACATAGAAGTAGGGGAAGGAATTAGAGACTCGAGGACGCACTAGAAATCATAAAAATTGACAGCTACAGTCTCTAATTCTGTTCCCTACTTCTATGAGCGTCTAACAATACGCGTGTGTTTATTTATGAACTGTCTTAGTGGCCTCAAAGGTTTCCCCATTTGATATTTATGTGTATATATGGGAAACTAAAAAGACATAGTAAATAGGAATATTCTTAAACAAGGGAATCGGTACAATTATCTCGGAACAGTCATAACATCTGATGGGAGATGCCATGAAGAGATTCGAACAAAAATCGCCATGTCCAAGGTAGCCTTTTGCAATATAGAAACCATATTGACCAATAAAATAATGTCACTTGCAACGAGAAAAAGAGTGTTGAGGTGCTCCATAGAACCTGTATTTTTGTATGGATGTGAAGTATGGACAATGAGCATACAAGCTGAAAAATATCTGATGGCTGTAGAAATGTGATTTCTGAGGAAAATGCAAAGAATACCATGGACAGACAGAAAACCAATGAGCAAGTCCTACAAGTAAAAACAATGAAAACCATAAACTGATTAGATAAATTAGACATAGACAGTCACAATTGTTTGGACACGTTATTAGAAAAAATAAATTGGAGAACTTGGTGACAACTGGCAAGATTGAGGGGAAAAGAACTAGAGGAAGGCAGAGAAGTAAATACCTAGATGGCTTGGCCACATGGCATCATCGAGACAAGAATACAGAGCTGATCCATGACTAGTGATCGTGTGAGATGGCGAAACATAACCGCCCACGCTTATCGACATGGCACATGATGATGATGACAGGAAACTATAGGAAACTGTCTACATACACAACACTCTCAGCATAAATGTTTGCTGGGCAGTTCCATGTTTGTTCTCCGCCTTGCACTGATAATGTCCTTGTCCTGACTTGGCCACAGTAAAGGTCAACACTGTTCTGTCTGTTGAAACTGGGAATGGGCTAAAGCTGCAAGACGTATAGGTCAATATAATATAAATCTGTAATAAACTATCATTAAATTTGGAGACATCTGTTGTTTCATGTAGATTATTATTTCACATAATATGCATAACATGTTTATACATCAGTAATATATTTTTTCCCCATATCCTTTACAGGACATTGCTGTCAACACCAGCATCTTTCAGCTGTATGTTGATTTCTTGGCAAGATTACGCTCATTGCTTTCTGTTTGCCATTGCTTTCTGAGCGGCCGGCTCACATACCCCGTAAGCTACCGACGCGATTCGAACCACTGCTGATTCTCACCGTCATCACGTTACCCACGAGAGTATACGAGATTACGGAGAAAAGTCACAACCTCTAAGCCACGAAGCATCAGTAATATACTATAGTTAAATATCTATAAATCTATAACATACTATAATTAAATGTTTATAAATCTCTAACATACTATTGTTAAATGTGTATACATCTGTAATGTACTATAGTTAAATGTTTGTAAATCTGTAATGTACTATAGTTAAATGTTCATAAATCTAATGTTTATAAATTTGTAAAGTATTTCGTACTAACGCCGGCTTCGTGGCCAAAGGCTTGCGAACGCGGTTCGTGAGCCGGGTACCAGGCGTTCGAAGTTCAGCTGCAACCGATTTGTGCAGCAGACCGTGTCGCGTTGTGTTATAACGTGCTGGTATGGGAGCCGGTCGTTCAGAAAGCAATGGCAAACTACTGAACGTAACACTTGCCTAGTACATCAACAACAGCTGAAAAATGCTGGTGTTGACTGCAACGTCCCGTAAGGGATACGCAACGTTAAAAAAAGTACTATTGTTATCTGTAGTTTAATACAGATCATTGTTTAACATAATATATGTAACGTGTTTATAAATTGTAATATGTTATTGTCAAATGTTTATAAATATGTAACATATTATAGTAACATGTTTATAAATCTCTCTAACATACTATCGTTAAATTTTTATAAATCTGTAATATACCTAGTTAAATTTTTATAAATCTGTAATATTCCATAGTTAAATATTTATTTTAAACGAAACTAAAAACAAAACACTGTCATTTGCTGATGTGTAGGGCAGGGGGGGGGGGGATCTTGATCATGAGGAATTAAGGCCGCCTGGCTAGTGCAGTCGCTGCGAGCTGTGTAGGTTAGGATTTTCTTTTTGCCCCTGGCATAACAGTAAATCCACACCTTACCGAGGGTTCGAACCCGCCTCTCCCGAAAGAAAATACGACGTTCTCAGCCACTCGGTCAGCCACTCCTCTAAAATCTGTAATATTCTATAGTTAAATATTTATACAATCTGTAACTATAGTTAAATATTTATAAATCTGTTATATTCCATAATTAAATATTTATAAAAGTGTAATATACTATAGTTAAATATTTATACATCTGTAATATAGTATAGTTAAATACTTATAAATATGTAATATACTATAGTTAAATATGCATCGTTAAATGTTAAGAAATGTACAGTTGAATGTAAATCATTGTTTAATATAATGTGCTTAAGGTGTTCATAAATCCGTAATGAAAAGGTGATCTTATGGCAGATATAATGCAGATATTGGCACCTTTCCGTCTTGACAGACGATAGTTTGGTACATTGTGCTTCAAAAAGGCTTAATAACTACGACCCATGGCGGTGGCGAGTGTGGCTGATAAGGTCAATTCGTGCTGTAAATGTTCGTCCACAGTGGATGCATGTGAAAACATGGTCATTTTCACAGTCATGCATCATCTTACGTCTCTCACGCTCTGTGTGTGCTTTATCTGCAATCATTTTCTCCTTTGTCTTTATTCCATTTCTGATGTTTGCCCTCCATGCAACACGTTCAGCGGCGACGTGCTCCCAATGTGCATTATCAATGCCTGTATCATTCATGTCCCACTTACACACATCTTTGTATCGTAGTAGAGGCCGACCCTGAGATCTCTTACCCATCTGTAATTCACCAAAAAAGATGTCCTTTGGTATTCTACCATCATCCATCCTCCTGACGTGTCCTATCCATCTAAGTCTACGATGACTGAGCATGGAACACACCGTCACACAACTTGATCTTTCCAATACTTCAGTATTTGTGATTTTGTCTTGCCAGTTAATACCAAGTATTCTTCACAGACACCGGATATGAAAGCTGTTTAAACGTTTCTTTTGGCGTGAGTAAGTTGACCAGGTTTCACTGCCATAAAGAAGAGTACTAAGGACACAGGCTTGGTAGACGAGGACTTTTGTTTTGGCAGTAAGCTTCCTATTCTCCAAGACTCTTTTTGCTAACATGTTCATTGCTGTTGCTGCCTTATCAATCCTGATGTTGATTTCCTGATTTAAGGATAATTTGCTATTTACCTCTGATCCTATATATGTAAAATGGTCTACTATCACTATTTTGGCGTCGTCAGTAAAGATTGATGGTACCCCATGTGCACCTTGTGACATAATCTGTGTCTTCTTTTTGTTAAATGTTAAACCAAATTCAGAACAAGCATTGTAGAATGCAGATAGTAGATGTTGTAATTCTTCCTCAGAGTTGGTCGTAACTGCAGCATCATCTGCAAAAAGCAACTCTCTGATCAATACCCTCCTAATTGTGGTCTTGGCCTTCAATCTCTGAGCGTAACAGAGGCCGCCTTCTGAGCGTGAGTGAATATATATACCACCATCCTGATCACGAAAACATATTTCAGTAGAACTTAAAAGTATATCCCAAAGATGGTGGGAGCTAGTACACAACCTTGCTTAACTCCACTCTTGATTTCAAACTCTTCAGAAGTTGCTCCATCAAACTTGATTCCTGTGTGGAGCGATTCCACAATGGACAGAAGAGTTGGTAGGCAGCCAATCTTCTGTATTGCCTTGAACAGACCCTCACGACTGACCAAATCAAATGCCTTTGTGAGGTCTATGAAGGCAATAAACAGTAGTTGATTTTGTTCCCGTCATTTTTCTTGCTTTTGTCGCAATGAGACTATCATATCAATGGTAGACCGGTTCTGTCGGAAGCCACACTGTGATTCGGGGTAGACTTGATCTCCTAGGACTTGAAGTCTGCGCAGGACAATTCTGGCAAATACTTTCCCAACAATACACAGAAGTGAAATACCCCTATAGTTGTTACAATCGCTTCGATCGCCCTTGTTCTTGTACAGCGTTATGATGTTTGAATCTTTGAAATCCTGTGGGACTTGTCCTTCTCGCCAGCATAGCTCTATTAGCTGGTGGATCTGTAGAGTCAGTGTTTCTTGCCCACTCCTGATTAAAAATTAAAATTAAGTTGCATGTCCTTCACAGGCCGTAGCAGTCAACCCCAGCATTTTCGCAGTTCGTGATTCCTGGGCAAATTTTACGTTCAGTAGTTTGCTATTGCTTTCTGAACGACCGGCTCCTATACCTTTTTCGAAATACCAGCATCGCTGTGTTTCGAACCCGGGTATACGAGCTCACAAATCACGTTCGCAAGCCCTTAGCCACAGAGACCGACTCCTGATTACCTCTATTGAAATCCCATCCTTACCTGGAGCCTTGCCAGATGCAAGTTCATTTATAGTACACTTAACTTCTGTTATGGTGGGAAGTGTGTCCAGGTGGTCAAGAGTTGGCAGGGCCTTTATGGCTTTGAGGGAATCATCCGATAGCTTGGTCTCACATGAGTAAAGCTCCAAATAGTGCTCTACCCATCTGTCCATCTGCTGTTTCTTGTCAGTGATGATTTCCCTAGTCAATGTTGTCAGTGGTGCACTTCTTTTGATCACTGTACCAAAGGCTTCCTTTATTCCTTCATACATGCATCTTGTGTTTTCCGTATCACTTGCGATTTCAATGGACTCACATAACTTGATACAATAATCATTTCCACACTGTCTGGCAGCCGTTTGCACATCCTTCCTAGCTTGCTTCAGCTCACTGAGATTGTTACGCTTTGTTCTTTCCTTGCGTCTTAAGAGAGCTATCTTCTTTTTATCAATCAAGGGCTGCAGTGTCTGGCTGTTTGCAGCAAACCAGTCCTGCCTCTTATGATCCACAGTGCCGTAAACCTCTACGGCAGTTTTATAATGAGTTTCCTTAAGTTTACCCCACTTTTCACTTACTGTACAATTTTCTGATGCATCAGTGAACGCGTCTTCAAGTTGCTGTTGAAACTCAAAGCACTTTTTAGGATCGTAAGTGTTAATAATATTAATCCTGGGGCTAGATTTGTGTTTAGCTGTGTAGATTCTCAGACATGGGCAGAGTACCATGAAATGAATACCATGAATGCAGATATATGTACTTGTATTATATACTGTAGTGTCATTTAGATAATTTCAAAGTAAATGTTAAGCATACTCTAAACGTTGGTACATGGAATGTCAGAACACTTAGCTAGATTGGAAAATTATATAATATCAAAAAAGAGATGGCAAGACTGAAGACAAATATATTAGGGATTAGTGAAATGTGGTGGCCAGGAGAGGGGGGAATAATATTCAATTATGGAATTATTTACTCAGGAGGGGAGGACTACAAACGGGGAGTTGGCATAATTTTTGATCAAGTGTGTGCTAAATCAATTAAAGTATTTTGGACAGTCTCAGATAGAGTATTAGAGAAACTCCATGGCAAACCTCTGAATATTAACATAATACAAGTATACATGCCAACATCAGACTGTGAAGAAGAAGATATGGATATATTTTATAACGAATTAGACATGGCCGTTGACCAGTGTAAAAATTTTGAAATGACTCATACTCGGGGTTTCAATGCCAAAGTAGGCAATGAAATGGTGAGTGGCCTGACTGGCGGCTATGGCTTAGGTGAGATGAATAAGAGAGATGACAGATTAATAACATGGGCAGAGTACCATGAAATGGTAATAGGTAACACTTGGTTTAAACAACATTCTCGACAATTATATACATGGAAAAGCCCCGAATATAATATTCGCAATCAAGTTGACGACATACTTATACCAAAGATATGCAGAAGCAGTTTAGTAGGAGCAAAAACTAGACCCGGAGCAAATGTATAGAGTGACCATGAACCAGTTATAGGAAAGATGAGGCTAAGACTGAAAGACATAAAGAAAACCCCGAAGAACATCCAGTTAGATGTAGCAATACTTAGAACAGACAAAGCAATTAGAGAAAGGTACAATGTTACTGTAAAGTACAGATATAATGCCATGGAGATAATACAGACTATTGAAGAACAATGGGACATGTTGCGGGAATCAGACCAACAGACATCAATTGAAATCATTCCACATAAACATATAATTGCAAAAAAGAAATGTATGACAGATGAAATTTTGCGAATGATTTAGGAAAGAAGAAAGAAAAAGCAAGACAACGAAGAATATAATAGAATACATAGAGAAATAGTAAATAAATGCAAAGTGGCTAAAGAATTATGGCTGAATCAACAAAGCATGGAAATTGGGACACAGTATGGAAAAGACTCACATTCCATGTACCAACGAATCAATACAATAACAGGTGGGAAAACACGAAATACCATTGGATGTTTGAAATCGAAGTACGGTGCAATATTGATGGGACAAGATGATATAGTCAATAGATGGACGGAATGTCTGGAAGAACTGTATGATGATAGGAGACCAGATGTTAATATTCAAAACAATGGGGAAGGTCCACCAATACTTGCAGCGGAAGTTGAAGATGCCCTACACTGAATAAAGAAAGGAAAGGCACCCGGTCCAGACAACATTACAGTAGAGGAAATTGAGGCTTTGTATGATTTTGAAATAGAAATATTGACACAATTTCTAAATGACATCTACACTAGTGGGCACATTTCTAGTGAACTATTACAATCCATCTTTATAGCTCTGCCAAAGAAAACAGGCGCTTTAGAATGCGAAAAGCATCGCACAATACGTTGTTTGAGTCATATTACAAAGCTGTTGCTCAGAATCTTTATGAAAAGAGTAAGAAACAAGATTAAACCAGAAATTGGTGATGAACAATGTGGATTTGTGGAGGGAAAGGGCGCAAACAATGCTCTCTCTCTCTCTCTCTCTCTCTCTCTCTCTCTCTCTCTCTCTTTCTCTCGCTCTCTTTCTCTCTCTCTCTCTCTCTCTGTCTCTCTCTCTCTCTCTCTCTCTCTCTCTCTCTCTCTCTCTCTCTATATATATATATATATATATATATATATATATATATATATATATATATATATATATATATATTCTCTCAGGACACTATTAAAAAGAGCTCTATTAGTTGCATGTCCTATACAGGACGTAGCAGTCAACCCCAGCATTTTTTTGGATGTTTGTGATTCCTGGGCAAGTAGTTTGACATTAGTTTGACAGTAGTTTGACATTGCTTTCTGAAAGACCGGCACCCATACCATTTCATAAAATAAAAATACCAACACAGCTGTGTTTCGAACGTGGGTATGCAGGACTACAAACTACGCCCGCAACCCCTTCGCCACGGAGTAGGTATAAAAGCTACAGAAGTAAAACAGATCTTGACTTACGTTTCATAGATTACACAAAAACATTTGACAATGTGAGGCATGAAGAAATAATATAATTACTAGAGTAACCGAACATTGACAGCAAAGATCTGCAAATAATAAAGAACATATATTGTCAGCAAACAGCAGCCATGAGAATCAACAACCTGGTGGGAACATTTCAGTGTATAAAGAAGGGCATCAGACAAGGTTGTGTATTGCCTCCTGATTTGTTCTCATTGTACAGTGAATATATAATGAGATCTCCAGAAAATATGCCAGGAAACTTGGTTGGTGGACATAATATAAATAACTTATGTTATGCTGATGACACCGTCTTAATAGCAATAAGGCAGAACATCTACGGGAAATGATGGATACTATGGTTGTTGAGAGTGAGAGAATGGGCTTTTGTTTGAATAACAGAAAGACAGATGTCACGGCGATATCAAAGTAACAGATTGTGCCTAAATGTGCAGTTAAAGTACAGGGCGTTATTTTGGGGAAAGTGCAGAAATTCAGATATTTAGGCACATGGATAACATCAGATGGAAGATGCATCACTGAGATAAAGAGCAGAATAGGACAAGCAAAAACTTAATTCTATCAAATGAAGAACGCTTTGTGCAATAAGTCACTGTTCTTGGAAGTCAGAAAAAGAGTTCTTGCATGTTACATAGAACCAGTTTTAACATACGACTGCGAGTCCTGGACAATTAGTAAACAAGTGAAAAAATAATCCATGGAGGCCTTGGAGATGTGGTTGTATAGAAGAATTCTGAAAATTAACTGGACGGCCAAAAAGAGCAACCAGGACATTTCAAGGGAAGCTGAGTCCCAAAGACAACTTATCACAAACATCAGAAAGAGACAGTCATCCTTCTTTGGCCACATTATGAGAAGACAAAAACTGGAACATGTGACAACCCGGAAAGATTTGTGCAAAGAGAGATAGAGGAAGATAGCATGAAAAGATTATTGAAAGTCTTGTGTCATGGCATAGAAGGGAGTCAACGTACGAATTGAACCATGACGTCGGAGATCAGAATTTGTGGAGAGGCATGATCGCCCACGCCAGCCAGCAAGGCACCGTATGATGATTATGATGATAAAATATTGTATACTAAATTTCTGTAACAAAATGCAGATTAAATAAATAATATAAATGTGGATACAAATGCTTAAATAAACACAGAAAAGACATTATTGTGAAAATAAAGAAAGAAAGAAAGAAAGAAAATGCAGATTAAATAAGTAATATAAGTTAAATATGGATAAAAATGCTAAAATAAAGCAAACGAAATTACTGTGAAATGAAAGAAAGAAAGAAAGAAAGAAAGAAAGGTCAATATTACCTTGTAGATCCGTTGTCAGGTTTAAACACCCAGGTTATAGTACACACAGGCCAGCAAACAGCATCACATCGGTAGGTCATCGTCTCACCGATCTTCTTCTCGATAACATCGTCATGTTTAAATGGTGGGTGTAGTCGAAAATCCTCTATAGCTGGTCCATCTGTAGGAGTAACAGTGGCAGATTTACTGGCAATCCTCGCACAAATGAATTCATAAAACTCAAATTTTTTAAAATTTAGTAAAGGAGAACACAGAAGAAGAACCATCTGCAAATCTAACCATTAGAGAACTCCTGTTTGCGGACGACCAAGCACTAATAGCAAAATCAGAAGCTGAATTACAAGACCACATGAATAGTCTAAACGAAATGTGTAGGGAACATAACATGAAAATTAGCACAAGCAAAACAGAGGTAATGACTATAACTAAAGAAGAACAAACAGCAACAATTCACCTAAACGAACATGCCTTGAAACAAGTAAAGAGCTTCAAGTACCTAGGAAGTATAATATCATCAAATGGCAGATCAGAAGACGAGATCGAAAATAGGTGCAATAAGGCAAATCAACTCATTGGACAAATGGCACCAATACTAAAGAACAAACATGTATCAATAACTACTAAGAAAGCACTTTACAACACAATCTTCCTACCAACTCTGTGCTACCAATGCCAAAACAACATCACAACAACAGAAATGGGGTTCCTGAGAAGAATACTCAACGTATCAAGAAGAGATAAGATCAGAAATGAAGAAATCAGGACTAAAGTGGGGGTTAAAGCTGCTCTAGATTTTATTAGAAAGCAGCAAGTCAAATGGTTTGGCCATGCAAGTAGGCTACCAGTCAACAGCATGCCACAACAAGCAATGATGTACAGACCAGATGGAAACAGAGGAAGAGGCCGACCACGTAAACGTTGGACGGAGGGAATAACAGAATCCATGGGAATGTCGATATACGAAGCCCATAACCGGGCACTCTCACGAAGTTTATACTTCACCTCGACACCGCAAGGTACAAGAGGAACATGATGAGATGAGATGAGATGAGATGATGAGTAAAGGGTTCGTCAATCAACACTGGATGTGCACAGTTAGCCTCTGTACACTGATGGATGTACTGCAGAGCAGGCAGGGCTGCAACTATGATTATTCTTCTTCCATTCAATTCAAATAAATTACCTATATCTGCCGGACTCCATGGCGATAGCGTTGCGGATGCGATTCGTAATGCCGTTTACCCGCGTTCGAAACACAGCGGTGACCGATTTGGCAGACCGTGTCTCGCTGGATTTAACGTGTTGGTATGGGAGCCAGTCGTCTAAAAAGCAATGGCAAACTACTGAACGTAAAACTTGCCAAGACATCTGTCATAATCCCCCATTGATATGCCGCGACATCGTTACGCCCGCCAGGCGAACACCAGTTACCTATCCACAGGTTTCGCTGACGAGAGAGAGAGTGACCGTCAGCGGTCACGTCAGTACAAGCGTGACGCATGCAATTCTCGCTGCGCTCGAATCCACAGGGCAAGCACTGTGAGCGGGAAACGGCAGACACGGCTAGGGAATCAGACGAGACTGACGTGTATGAAAGCGGCTCTTGTGTTTCTGTGCCTGAATGTCGATTGCTCGTAGCTCTTGTGAGAAGATAGAAAGACTGCATAGCTGTGGGTTTGAGTCTGTGTGTGCATTGATGTATTATGTGTAGGTTGTGATATTCACCTTGTGATGGCCACATGCCGAATTAGATTGTGTTGCATGTGAAGTGTAAATAAAACCATCAAACTTAGTGTTATCGTGTGTCCCGTCAAATCATTCTGTACTTGTGTATGTCTCACATATGTTAGGTCCAGCGAGCCAGATTCATTAGATTGTAAGACCCTGCCATGTGTGAACGTGGGGGCTCGTCCGGCTGTAATTTATTTAGATTTGAACGTAAGTTACATACATTTGAATGTGTTAACGTGGAAAAACATCAGTGATTGTGAAACTAGTCTCGATAAAATTGTGTAAGTGATGTACCATCATAGTTGTTGAACGTTTAAACATGACTAACTTGTCTTCGTAAAAGTAGCTGTGTACAGTGAAAAAGCGTGTGGAAGCAGAAAGTTCGGGAAAGAAAGCAACTTGTGAAATTTATTGAACGACGACATTACGACCAACATTAACACTCAACGCCATACAAACCTAACCAAAACTTAATTGACAAGCATACACATCACACAGACATAGATTCTAATTTATTTCCTTCCAAAAGTAACCAGGTTTTCTGTGCCATCTGAAACTGTTACCCGTAGAGGTCATTTGTCCTGGCAGTAGCGACCCTACAAGTTCCTGTCCCTGGTTTTCACCATTCTTCAGTGTATCCAGAGTACTTGAGTATTATTTTTGTTATATACTTTTGGATGCAAATTTGGGCACACGCTGTAAGTCTAAAAATATTGTAAAAATTGTTTACATTACTAACACTTGATAACAAAATTGCGTGTGTGAGAAATCATTTTCATTGAAACATTAAATCATGTCTTCTCTAAACGACTTCATCGAGATGGGTTTACAACTAAAGTTAACTGGCGATGAGTTGACAAAATGGAGTGAGACTAAATATTCAGAGCACCTCCTAGGTTACTGGCAGATAACGGTAGACGAACAGAGCAGACATCTGACAGCCTTTGCCACACCTTGGGGACTGTACGAATGGTGCAAATTACCAGTTGGGCTTGTTAATGCACCTGCAACATTCGTACGCATGACAAGACTATTACTGACGGACATAAAGAATATCATTTCGTATATGGATGATATATGTGTACACACAACGACAATGACAGAGCACATAACGACATTACAGCAGACGTTTGAACGGATCAGACAGCACGGACTTACTATTAAACCTGCCAAAGTTGACATAGCCTACCAGGAAATCTCCTTCTTGGGTTATAAAATCTCTAATGGCTTTGTCACGACTGACGACAACATCGTGTCAAAAATTCTAAAACTAACACTTCCGACTACGAAGAAACAAGTCAGAAGTGTATTAGGACTTCTAAATTATTACAGGCAGTTCATACCAGATTTCGCTGAACTGACTGAAAGTTTTACTAACATACTAAAAAAAGATCACCCAAACAAAATTGTAAACAACGAATGCCTCAAATTTGCATTCCAGAAAGTATTCTCCTATTTTTCTGAGAATAGTTTAAAGAATCCCATTCTCAAATTGCCAAATTTGCATATTCCTTTCAGATTGCGCACAGATGCGAGCTCCGTGGCGATTGGGGCGGTACTATTACAGGAACATGACGGCATTTTGCATCCTGTATATTACCTATCCAGGAAACTTAAACCAAGAGAACGCACTTGGTCAACCCCACAGAAGGAAGCCCTCGCGTTAGTGTTTGCAATAACGAGATTGTCTAGATTCCTCATTGGAAGGCATTTTTTTAGTAGAATCTGACAACAGCCCATTGACATTTATTACATCTGGAGTGCCAACGAACCATATGATAGCTCGATGGTCACTTTTGCTTCAAGACTACAGCTTTGAAGTGAAACACATCCCTGGCAGATCGAATACACTGGTTGACCTTTTGTCGCGTTGTCCCGATGATACCCAATAGCCACATATGTCTGAGTGCAGTGTGTCAAAACACTCAGACCAGCACAGCCATAAATGTTTTTTTTCCAGAAAAGCTGTGAGTGTCAACTACATCATTGTGATAGGGATCATTTCCCACTGTAAATATTATTAGTGTTTCTAAAATAAGGTGATAATTGTGTTGTATAAGTGCGTAGTATGGGGTAGAAAGTGAACAATAGTAATTATAAATATTATAAACTAAGAACAGTGCCACATGCCAGTGTCGTAACTTACCTCAAGTGAACAAGAACAATTTAAGTTATCCGTGGTATCTGCAAACTGGAGTTATCCAGCAATATTTTATCCTGTGTGAATTGAACGATTGAGTGAACTAAACTGGGACAGTTACTCCACTGTATAAGATCGTAATCCAGAAGTCCAACGAAACATCGAAAACACCAGCGAATAGCACAACGTTACATTCCGAGTATTCCAACATCATTACGGAACAAGTGTGTGAAAAACTATTGCTTACATCAGCTGTTCGTGTGTACTTCCGGAAAGTTAGAAATTTAAACAAAAATCTAGCAGACTATGAACAAAACCTTAAAAATTAATGACGCTTGTAAAATATTTGTGAAACACGAATTTGAAATACACAAATTGTGTATTAATATTTTTGAAACTAGTGTAATCTGAGAATCATACCTTGATTAACTGATTCACAGTAGCGACATTTTTTCGCTATTGTAAAGAAGTATCAAGCTATTACGCTGAGAAATATATTAATAATTGTAATTTATTATGTTTAACATCTGTTGAAATTATTTCCCTTTCATTTAATGGGTGTCACAAATTACACCAAAGGGCGGTAAATCGAAATAGATAGTAATGTGTAATGTATAAAAATAGCCATTGTGTTGCCAGATTGTCGACACTCCAAGATTGCATCAGCTGGGCATGGAGAAGATTGCCAAAGTTGTAGACCAACATGAGAGCTCCCTACCAAGTTTGGTTGGAACTCTACAGTTGAATTCGTCTCATATTAAGACGTTTTACGGTCTAACCTGATGTCTAAGGACATATTATACGTTTTTTTTGTTGGTTGCGAGGTAGTTGCATTGATTGCTGGTGCTACCGGTCTGACTGGGTCAAAATTGCAACAGAGGTGATCATCCATCGAGAGGATGATACTTGGCAAGTGTTGAAGTTTGAATACAGCATGACTTAATATGTATAATTTACAATACTTATGTATTTCTATTGAACCTATGCCAGGGTATATGACAACCAATGGGAAGATTCTGACTTGGTTAAGAATAGTAACCCTGAATTTACAGAGAATACACATGAAAGATAGAATCTTTCATGAATGAAGCGCGGGGAGGGTGTCATAATCCCCCATTGATATGCCGCGACATCGTTACGCCCGCCAGGCGAACACCAGTTACCTATCCACAGGTTTCGCTGACGAGAGAGAGTGACCGTCAGCGGTCAAGTCAGTACAAGCGTGACGCATGCAATTCTCGCTGCGCTCGAATCCACAGGGCAAGCACTGTGAGCGGGAAACGGCAGACACGGCTAGGGAATCAGACGAGACTGACGTGTATGAAAGCGGCTCTTGTGTTTCTGTGCCTGAATGTCGATTGCTCGTAGCTCTTGTGAGAAGATAGAAAGACTGCATAGCTGTGGGTTTGAGTCTGTGTGTGCATTGATGTATTATGTGTAGGTTGTGATATTCACCTTGTGATGGCCACATGCCGAATTAGATTGTGTTGCATGTGAAGTGTAAATAAAACCATCAAACTTAGTGTTACCGTGTGTCCCGTCAAATCATTCTGTACTTGTGTATGTCTCACATATGTTAGGTCCAGCGAGCCAGATTCATTAGATTGTAAGACCCTGATAGTAAGACAACATCAACAACGGCAGTAAAATGCTTGTGTTGACTGCAACGTCCTATAAAAGATATGCAACTTAAAAAACATATCTGCAGTTAGTTCTTTTTTTCTTTTTAAGTGCTAGATTTCTTAGAAGACAGCAAGTGAAATGGTTCGGCCACATAATTAGACTACCAACTGACTATATATCAATGATGCACAGACCAAATGTTACAGGAAGAAGAGGCCGACCAAGCAAACAATAGACAGAGGTAATAACAATTTATGAGAATCTAGATATATGAAGCCCATAAATGGGCACTCTCCCGCTGTTTATGCTTCACCTCAACACCACAAGGTACAACAGGAACAAGATGAGATGAGATGAATGATTAGTAAAGTTTAGGTGTCGCTGTTATTCTTTTACGCCTTTGGTTTGGCCAGACACTCTATTCTCATGTCCTGTGGCTCTAAAGAACATGTGGGAAGGACCTCCAGTATTTGTGGTTGAATCCTTTCCGGGAATATGGCCCATGAGAGTCCAATTCAGGGCATGGTACCATAATATTTTGAAGATGTAAGTATTTTCCCACTGAATGTGCGCACCAAACCCTGATTGGGAGTCTCTGTGGCGAAGTGGTCAAGCCGTTTGACTCGGGCTCTGAAGGTTGTGGGTTCGATTCCGGGCCGCCTCCTTCGGTTCACGAGTGAAATTTTTCAGAGAGTCCTGTGGGTCGTCGCTAGAGCTACGGAGTTCGTGCTTTGTGCGACGCTTTCCGCGCTGCGGAAAGAGACCGAGCCTATGTGGGATAAAACCCGGTGCAATGAAGTCGACCCTGTCGACTTTTAAGCGACTTTTTAAGCGACTAAACCCTGATTGCTGTGGTGTCCCCCCTGGATGGCTTCCTCCATTTTCAGCACCTTATTTTGTTTGGGGAAGACTGTTGTCTTACTTAAGTTTAGATATGCTTGGGTGTACGTATCTAAAGCAGTCTGGTTTTCTGGCACCAGAGACTTGCCATTGCCCCTTCTCCTGTTAGTTTAACAGGTCCATCTTGTGTAGGCCGCGACCTGGACTTTTGATGCAATGATGATAATCTTAACTGTAGTGAAATGAACAAAGAAGTAAAACAACTAAAACTAAGGCCAATTCAACTACATAGTACATGAATCTGAACTGAACAATTATGTAAAACTAAAATTAAGGCAAATCTTGTTAAACAGAACAACAAGACAAAGTGTTCACAAACATAACTCAGTGATTAGAAAGACATTAAAAAAAATCGCCTTTATCTTCAAGACATGAGAAACGTAAGAACTTTACATTCGCAGATCTTCAAAATTGTAATAAAACTTACATTCAGGAGTCACCTCAAATAGGTCACTCTTGTCAGACTCAAGTCTACTGTTGACGTTCCCTGTACTATCAGCTGATATGCAGTAAAACTTGCGACCTTTGTCTGCTCGCTCCAGGGGTTCAAGGACAAGTTGGTTCTGGGAATTGACTCGTACCTGGACAAAATACACATGAATTTATTTAAGATATAATTACATCAAACTGACCAAGGTCGGTCAACTACTGTTTTTTCATATCCTATTTACAGGACATCGCTATCAACACCAGCATTTTACTGCTGTTATTGATGTCTTGGCAAGTTTTACGTTCAGTAGTTTGCCATTGATTTCTGTTACATAAATAAACACTCATTGTATTTTTTGGCGCTCACAGAAGGAGAAGAAAGAAGTAGAGACTAGAGGACGCACTAGACAACATAAAATTTGAAAACTATAGTTACCGACCGGGATTCGAACCTGTCACCTCCAAATGGCGACTGCGCCTCGCTGCAGGAAGTGTACTTCGACGCATGACCAACTAGACACTCCAAAAAAAAAGTATCTTCATTAGTCATGTCTATCATACACATGAACCTACAACTATGGAATACGGGCAGAATTTGTATTGATTTCTGAACGACCGGCTCCCACACCAACACGTTAAGACCCAATGCAACGCGGTCTGCTGCCAAATCGATCACAGCTGTGTTTCGAACGCAGGTAATTGGGCTCACTAATCGTGACCGCAAGACCTTAGCCACGGAGAGCGGCCGGTCAACTACTTTTATTTCGCATATCCTATTACAGGACTTCGCTGTCAACACCAGCATTTTACCGTTGTTGTTGATTTTTTGGCAAGATTACGCTCAATAGTTTGCCATTGCTTTCTGAGCGGCCGGCTCACATATCCCGTAAGTAACGGGCACGGCTAGAACCACTACCAATTCTCGCTCAGCTACGTTTGCTCACGTGAATAAACGGGATTACGGAAACAGTCGCTAACTCCTATGCCAGGGAGACCGGCTGGTCAACTGCTCTTTTTTTTGGTCCGCATATCCATTACATGACATCGCTGTCAACATCAACATCTTTCAGCTGATTGTTGATTTCTTGGCAAGATTACGCTCAATTGGTCAACTATACAAAAGATAAATACATCAAACTGAGCAAGGCCGGTCAACTACTATAAAAAATGTTTGCATATCCTTTAAAGGACATCGCTGTCAACATCAGCATCTTTCAGCTGATTGTTGATTTCTTGGCAAGATTACGCTCAGTAGTTTGCCATTGCTTTCTGAGCGGTCGGCCACATACCCCGTAAGTTACCGACACGATTCGAACCACTGCTGATTCTCACCGTCGTCACGTTACTTACGAGAGTATACGAGATTACGGAGAAAAGTCGCTAAACTCTAGGCCAGGAAGCCGGCAGGTCAACTACTACAAGAGATAAATACATCAAACTGAGTAAGGTCGGTCAACTACTACAAATGATAAATACATCAAACTGAGTAAGGTCGGTCAACTACTACAAATGATAAATACATCAAACTGAGTAAGGTCGGTCAACTACTACAAATGATAAATACATCGAACTGAGTAAGGTCGGTCAACTACTACAAGAGATAAATACATCAAACTGAGCAAGGTCGGTCAACTACTACAAATGATAAATACATCAAACTGAGTAAGGTCGGTCAACTACTACAAATGATAAATACATCAAACTGAGTAAGGTCGGTCAACTACTACAAATGATAAATACATCGAACTGAGTAAGGTCGGTCAACTACTACAAATGATAAATACATCAAACTGAGCAAGGTCGGTCAACTACTACAAATGATAAATACATCAAACTGAGTAAGGTCGGTCAACTACTACAAATGATAAATACATCAAACTGAGTAAGTTCGGTCAACTACTACAAATGATAAATACATCAAACTGAGTAAGTTCGGTCAACTACTACAATGATAAATACATCAAACTGAGTAAGTTCGGTCAACTACTACAAATGATAAATACATCAAACTGAGTAAGTTCGGTCAACTACTACAAATGATAAATACATCTAACTGTGCAAGGTCGGTCAACTACTACAAGAGATAAATGCTCAAGAAAATAATATAACCAATTTGAAAGCATTAATCTAAATTGGAGCCAAGGTCGGGCAGTGTATTGCATGCTTGCCAGCCTGTCCACGGACTTCCGTGTCAACCCAGCCTAGAGAGAATGCGGCTGCAAGAGATGGTCAGACAATCTCATCGACAATCGTCACTCAGACGTAAAGCAAGACGGACATATAATCACATTGCAATGGGCACAATTGGTATTGGAACTCTTCACTGGCTGTTCAAGATGGGGACTGAGCGCTTATGGGAATGCCCCGAATGCAGTGATGTCGGTTCTTGACGCAAGTAAATTTAACTCTACCCAGCCTAAACCTGCTATCAGGAATTATGTGCGAAAGTAAAGACGGTGGTGCTATGTGGATCATATCATGCATCAAGTGTCCATTTGTATACAAAAATTAGTGGTTGGAATCATATACCTAACATGCCTCAAGGGGTGGAAAATGGTTCTTTGTTTGTTTGTTTTGAAGCTAAATAGTATGAAGAAATAAGAGAGATAAATAACAAAACATGAACTAATGAACAAACTACGAGGGGGCTTCATATGACAACCTTAAAAGTGTGGTAGAAATTACAATAACCATGCCTTTGTCTTGTAACCTGTCAATATTGTTGTTAACGATATCAAGAGATCTAAGCATGTGACATAACTGTGCAGATGAACACGATAATGTCATAAGGACAGTTAAAAGATGGCCGCCTCACTCTTGACATGCACCAAAGTGGTGCAGCGTTCTGTTATCCGTTTTTTGATCAGTGAAGGGGTGAAACCTATAGATATTCATCGGCGAATGAAGGTCAAGTATGGTGATACATGCCTGTCAGTCCAACAAGTGTTTGAGTGGAGTAGGCAGTTTCACAACGGCGTGACGTCTGTGACAGGCTGTTCACGACCAGGTCAGGCATTTGTTCTTTACTGTTTAAAATAAATTCACCAAAAACAAAACAAAACATTTAAGGTTTTCATTTGAAGCCCCCTTTAATGAAAATATAAGACAGACAAATGCCAAAACATGAACTAATGAACAAACTATTACATCTATCCATCATGTGCATACCGATAAGCGTGGGCGGTCATGATTTGCCATTTTACTCGATCACCAGAGTCATGGATCAGCTCAGTATTCTTATCTCGACCATACCACGTGGCTAATCATCCAGGTATTTACTTCTCTGTCTTCCCCTTATTCTGTTCCCCTCGATCTTGCCAGTTGTCACCAAGTTCCCCAATTTAATCTTCTCATAACATGCCCAAACATTTTTGACTGTCTACGTCTAATTTCTCTAATCTTGTTGGACTTGGTCATTAGTTTTCCTATCTGTTCATGGTATTTCTTGCATTTTCATCAGAACCCACATTTCCACAGAAATAGCTGCTACAGAATTGAGCTGTACTAATGGAATAAGACGCGACAGGGACAAGCAGAAACAAGAGAGAAAGGGCTACAGGACTATATTACTTGGGGAATAGCAGATCAGCAGGTAAGATGGCAGAACAGTTAGCAAGTTGTGCCAACAATAGCATGAATGTGATTGGACGAGGGTTCAATATGTCGCTTGCTACAGGAAAGAGACTGACCACTTATCCCTCCATGCACTCAGGCCTACACAATGTGATGGCCTCAACACATCACAAACCCATAGTGTGATGGCCCCAACACATCACAAACCCACAGCACAGCACAAACCCATAGTGTGATGATCCCAACACATCACAAACCCAGAGTGCATTCCTTCTTCGGGACATTTTTTAATAACAGATGAAAGCAACAAACAACATGTACAAGAGAAAGTGAAATGGGGCCGGAGTGTACTCCATCCACCTATCATGTGTCATGCCGGTAAGCGTGGGCAGTCGTGATTTGCCATTTCACTCTATCACCAGCGTCGTGGATCAGCTCAGTGTTCTTGTCTCGACCATGCCACTTGGTCAAGCCATCGAGGTATTTACTTCTCTGTCTTCTCCTTGTTCTCTTCCCCTCAATCTTGCCAGTTGTCACCAAGTTGTCTAATTTATTTCTTCTCATAACATATCCAAAAATGTTGACTGTCTACGTCTAATTTCTCTAAGCAGCTTACTATTTTCATTTGTTTCTTGTAGGACTCGGTAGTTGGGTTTTCTGTCTGTCTATGGTATTCTTTGCATTCTCCTCAGAAATAACATTTCCACAGCCATCAGATGTTTCTCAGCTTGACCGCTTATTGTCCACGCTTCACATCCATACAAAAGAACAGATTCTATGTAGCACTTCAACATTCTTTTTCTCATCGCAGTTGACATCTTTTTATTGGTCAGAATGTTTTTCATCTAGCAAAAGGCTACCTTCGCCATGGCAATTCTTGTTCTAATCTATTCAAGGCATCTACCATCAGATGTTATGACTGTTCCGAGATAATTGTACCGATTCACTTGTTAAAGAATATTCCCATGTACCTGTATATTACATTGTATTGTACTCGGAGAACAACAACAGAAACATGCTAAAAGAAAGGACTACATACCCGTGGGTCACTGCTAGTTGGACCAAAAGACTGGCCATTTTGGTCATACCACCAGATGTCTGAAGCTAGTCCATGGTTGGGCGGCAGGCTGGCTGAGCGTGCCTCACACAGAAGCTCGAGTCTTGAACCTACGACAACGCTGGATGATGGCAGTACTGTAACAACAGGAGGCTTGGGTTTACCTGTAATTTGAAATATTTAGAATTCGTTATTCATTATATAAAATTAGAATTTATTATAACATCTATAAAATTTGAATTTATTTCATATTATATAAAATTTTAAATTTTCTCGAAAATCTAAAAAAAAATAAATAAATTAATTTACTATATATTCTATAAAATTGGAATTTACTACATATTCTATAAAAAATAGAAATTATTATATAAAATTAGAACTTATATATTCTATAAAATTAGAATTTATATCTTATATATAAATTAGGATCTCCGTCTGTCTGTCTGTCTGTCTGTATGTATGTATGTCCTTTATTTGTTCGCGAACGGCCCATCCGATTGAGATGACATTTTCTACACGCCTTCCTTTCATTCCAGCGCTGCCAACTGTGATATTTTGTTAGTGTGAAATCGCCTGCTTACTCAGTATTATTTCATTTTTCATTGTTCATTATAATTTCATATATCTCAGGGGACCTAACTCTGTAAAAGTTATTTCAAGGGGCATAACTTTTCTGTATAACTTATAGTCATATTGTGGCATCGTTTTCAAAGATTTATAAACTCTTTGTCCATAGTTATGTACCGGCATATGAGTTATAATAAATAATGATACAATCTGTAAGGCATTTTCAAAGTTTTCATAAAAATAATGCACAATGCATAACATTGTAACTCATCTTTTTTTGCTTAAGAAGTTACTGTAGTCATGCAGGTGATTAGAAAGAGTTTTCATTAAAAATAATGGATGGTGTGTGGAAGGACATTCTTTTAAGTTACTTTTTTTGTTGTATGAATTTAATGAGACGCTACCCGCCAGGAGCTGGGCGAAGCCACGCCGGGTCAGATAGATAGACAGACCCACCTTTTCGCTGCAGTTGTCTACTCCTCCTTTTCCTTCTTCTGCTGATGCTGCTGCCGCCGCTCCATTTACCCAAGTTAATTGTTGGGGAAGATGTAAAGATCTTTCAAGTGCTCTTTCTAATGCTTTTTGTAAGTTGGTCTTCGTTTATCTAAGGTTGTTCTAACTGCAACCAATAAATGATTAGACAGACAGGCAGGCAGACAGACAGACAGAGAGGGAGGGACGGACGGACAGACAGACAGACAGACAGACAGACAGACAGACAGACAGACAGACAGACAGACAGACAGACAGTCGGGAACGGGAACTTATATGACTACTTATATGAATTAAATGAGATGCTCGCCATCAGGGGCTGGGCGAAGTCGGGCCGGATCAGACAGACAGACAGACAGACAGACATATAGACAGACAGACAGACAGATAGATATTCGGGAACGGGAACGGGAGCTTATATGACTACTTATATGAATTAAATGAGATGCACCACACCAGGAGTTGGGCAATGCCGGGCCGGGTCAGACAGACAGACAGACAGACAGAAAGACAGACAGAAAGACAGACAGACAGACAGACAGACAGACAGTCGGTAACGGGAACGAGAACTTATATGACTACTTATATGAATTAAATAAGATGCTCCCCACCAGGGACTGGGCGAAGCCGGGCCGGGTCAGCTAGTATTCTATAAAATTAGAATTTATTATCTTTATCTATAAAACAGAGTGTATGTTTGTTTGTGTGTGCGGATTTATGTATTGGATGCGTTCGATAACGGTACATCCGATTGAGATGAAATTTTCTACACGTCTTCCTTTCATTCATTTGCAACCGACTATAATAATTTCTTAATGTAAAATCTTCGACTTATTTAATACCATTTACTTTTCCATTTTCATTATATAATGTCTATATAGCAGGGGGACTTCACTCTAGAAAAGTTATTTCAAGGGGCATAACTTTTAATAACATTTCTATATACTTTATAGTCATATTGTTGGACTTACTTGCACTATTGTTAAACTCTTTGTCTATAGTTATTTTTAGGCATATGAGTTATAATAAATAATGATATAATCTTTAAGGCATTTTCAAAGCTTTCATAAAAATAATGCATAATACATAACATTGTAACCCATCTTTTTCTACAGTTTCATTGAATGGTGTGTGGAAGGACATTTTTTAAGTTACTGTGCGCCAGGAGCTGGGCGAAACCACGCCGGGTCAGATAGATAGACAGATAGTCGGGAACGGAAGCTTATTGACTACTTGTATGAATTAGATGACATGCTCCCCACCAGGGACTGGGTGAAGCCGGGCCGGGTCAGATAGACAGACATACAGTCGGGAACGGGAGAGCTTATTTGACTACTTATATGAATTAGATGACATGCTCCCCACCAGGGACTGGGTGAAGCCGGGCCGGGTCAGACAGACAGATAGACAGACAGACAGTCGGGAACGGGAGAGCTTATTTGACTACTTATATGAATTAGATGACATGCTCCCCACCAGGGACTGGGTGAAGCCGGGCCGGGTCAGACAGACAGATAGACAGACAGACAGTTGGGAACGGGAGAGCTTATATGACTACGTATATGAATTAAATTAGATGCTCCCCACCAGGGACTGGGTGAAGCCGGGCCGGGACAGACAGACAAACAGATAGTCGGGAACGGGAGAGCTTATATGACTACGTATATGAATTAAATTAGATGCTCCCCACCAGGGACTGGGTGAAGCCGGGCCGGGACAGACAGACAGACAAACAGATAGTCGGGAACGGGAGAGCTTATATAACTACGTATATGAATTAAATTAGATGCTCCCCACCAGGGACTGGGTGAAGCCGGGCCGGGTCAGCCAGACAGACAGACAGACAGACAAACAAGCAGACAGACAGATAGATCCCCTCCAGGGCCTGGGCGAAGCCGGGCCGGGTCAGCTAGTCTATATCTATAAAACAGAGTGTATGTTTGTTTGTGTGTGGGGATTTTTGTATTGGATGCGTTCGATAACGGTACATCCGATTGAGATGAAATTTTCTACACGTCTTCCTTTCAGTCATTTGCAACCGACTATAATAATTTCTTAATGTAAAATCTTCGACTTATTTAATAACATTTACTTTTCCATTTTCATTATATAATGTCTATATAGCAGGGGGACTTCACTCTAGAAAAGTTATTTCAAGGGGCATAACTTTTAATAACATTTCTATATACTTTATAGTCATATTGTTGGACTTACTTGCACTATTGTTAAACTCTTTGTCTACAGTTATTTTCAGGCATATGAGTTATAATAAATAATGATATAATCTTTAAGGCATTTTCAAAGTGTTCATAAAAATAATGCATAATGCATAACATTGTAACCCATCTTTTTCTACAGTTTTCATTGAATGGTGTGTGTGTCAAAGACTCAAGTATAGAGGAGGAAGACCACTCTGAATGAGTGGTCTACCTCAAGTAGATTAGAGGTAACCCAATCTACAGGTGGTCGTTAATATTACAGAATTATACTTTTAGTATAGAGCATATTAAGGGTAGGGACAACATCCTTGCTGATACCCTTAGTCGACCATCTGAGGTAGAAATACCTGATATTCCACACGAATAGGTAGTGTAAGAAATGTGAAGTTAGTACACTTTAAAAGATATCCTGTGTAGATTATACTATTGATTATATAGACATCAGGATCAGAAATGTGTGCTAAGAACAGTGAACTACCATGTGTCCGTAGACAGCATAATGACAACTGTGCACCAAGAACAAGGAAATCACCATGTGTACATAGACAGCTCGTTACTTACTATGCTCCATTTGTGCTCCGGTGAATCACCTGTGTTACTCATATCAGAACAGTGTCAGAACATTGTGAAATAACAGACACGAAGATACTTGTCTGCGACACCAGCGGACTCAACGAGTGTAAGAATACCCATAAGACACAAGTATGACTGTGTAGTGTAGATAGCATACCCAGGATAAGTGTGTATATATAAACTATGCCAACGAAAGCAATTTCTATACGTTATGGCAACCACTAACCTGAGGTAAATAGACATCATGTATATATACTTATTGTGATATGTAATATAACGGTTTTAATATAGTGGTAAATTATAGTTAGATTAGTTACTTTAATATAGAGTTAGATTAAATTTAGCGAATAGAATAGATTTTTTTTTTGGTAGTTTAGATAAATCATTAATTTACCCACTTACTTAGCATAAAATTAGAGTAGGATAGTACTTTAAACATGATAATAGCGAATTAAATATTAGTATAAAAAGCTTAAGATAGGAACAACATCATGTAGTCATTTAATTTCATTTTATGTCATTCCATCTTTATGAACACTTTAACAACCTTATCATTTAGGACTAAAATTAGAATAAAAGGATTATACTTATGAACATACATCATTTATACCATGTAGTTTAAAAATATCCATTATATTTTTTTCATTTAAACATTAAAAACATTATTTAGAATTTTTTTGTTACATTTCACATTACCCATTTCATAAAGATACATAACTCATTTCACATCATTTCATTTTTTTAGATAGTTAGATTACTTCCCTTAAATTAGATTAATTTTCTACAACAAAATAGAATATAGATAGTTAGAGAATTAGTATTAGTAGTTCAATAGAATATAGTGTTAAAGAATATCAGGGTAAAAACTATCAACCCTATTTCATCCATGTAAATATTTTGTAAATACATGACTCGTGCAGTAACTTAAGCACAGTCATGAAGCTCAACTCTTGTCAAACTGAGCTAAACTTGTACAGTGTCACTTCAAGGTTTTTAAAATAATTGTAAGAATGAAAGATGTGTGACAGAAGTGTGAAAGTGAGAGAAAATGGTAAATATACAATTGAGAGTGAAGGCAGCCAGCGGATGTTTTCTGCCGCTCAGCGCGACTTTTTATTATTTGTCTGCGCCAGGCGTTTGTTTTCAATGTTGAAATGTGCTGTCTCAAATGTTTTGTGTGTAGTTTAGAGTAAAACTTATATAGAGTATTTTAAGTCTCATAAGACGGAAACGTAGTCACGAATTAGTGTTATACACTTGTTTGTGGCCACATTTAACCGAATTATGGCACTTGAAAACTAACTTGCATACATATGTATAGACAGACACACATGTTAAGAGTTAAATTATATTAGTAGTTAGATTCAAACACGCAAACAACCAGGAAAACACACATGTAAAGCACATACATTTTTAGAACTAAGGGATATAACTTCGGGTCAGGGGACACAATAGACAACGAAACACTAACTTAACAGTGGAAGATAACTTTACACGCGGAAGCGAGATAGGTAAAGCCTGTCGCACACAGCTTGTGCAAGGGTTGTTTAATATTATATGGGGGACATGAAGCAATTCATGTGTTGACCCTAAGAAAGTCAACTTTGTATGGGTAGTGAGTTAATTTACTATTTGAGGGCAGGTCTTATAAGACAACGGTCCGGTTCAGACAAACCTCTAATTATATAATATTGCGATTGAGAAGAGGGCTCACGCCAACCTGACAAGTTTGTGGCGAGCAGCAGTAGCCAAGTAAAGTGATACTACACTGTGACAATAGTCAGTAGAGGTCTATTGAGATACCCAGAACCAAGTTATCAGGAGTCTTTGACAAAAATTAGATACACTAATTTTTAGAAACCTCTTGCGTCACAACCATGAGTCAAAGTTTGTAACGCAACATAGGAGGGGAGGGTGTGTGTGTCAAAGACTCAAGTATAGAGGAGGAAGACCACCCTGAATGAGTGGTCTACCTCAAGTAGATTAGAGGTAACCCAGTGCCCCTACATGAGGGCAGGGTAGGTGATAGGAAGGGGAACTAGTAATTAGTTCTCTCATGAGACACGGAGGTGTCAACCAGAGAGTTAGCACTCTGGTCACGGCATGATCACGGCAACGTGAAACTAGAGTGTAACTCAAGAGAGGCCACTACTCGAGCGTGCTGAATGAGGCCGCACGCAAAAGCCGTAGTGCGCCCCAAGTCCTTCCGCGTACTGTGTAAACAGCACGCGGAGTAGAATCAGACGGGACACAGACTTCATAGTGATAACATCGCTTAGCGATGCTTGTTTCGTTAGCCGAGTAGATAGATTAGCGATAGGGTTAGGAAACGACTAGTGATAGGAAGTTCTGTGCATTTATTCTTGTGTGATTTGTTAGCGACTGTTTGTTGTACATTGATGTGATGCAAAGAGCCAGTGGCAATAAAATGTGTAACCAATTCCTCTCGTACGACTAGCAAGTCTTTTGTGTGGTGCGAGTGAAGTATCCTAGAATGCCTGTGACATCGGTTGCTGACAGTGTGGAAGGACATTCTTTTAAGTTACTGTGCGGCAAGAGCTGGGCGAAACCACGCCGGTCAGACAGATAGACAGACAGACAGTCGGGAACGGGAGAGCTTATATGACTACTTATATGAATTAAATTAGATGCTCCCCACCAGGGACTGGGTGAAGCCGGGCCGGGACAGACAGACAAACAGATAGTCGGGAACGGGAGAGCTTATATGACTACGTATATGAATTAAATTAGATGCTCCCCACCAGGGACTGGGTGAAGCCGGGCCGGGACAGACAGACAAACAGATAGTCGGGAACGGGAGAGCTTATATGACTACGTATATGAATTAAATTAGATGCTCCCCACCAGGGACTGGGTGAAGCCGGGCCGGGACAGACAGACAAACAGATAGTCGGGAACGGGAGAGCTTATATGACTACGTATATGAATTAAATTAGATGCTCCCCACCAGGGACTGGGTGAAGCCGGGCCGGGTCAGCCAGACAGACAGACAGACAAACAAGCAGACAGACAGATAGATCCCCTCCAGGGCCTGGGCGAAGCCGGGCCGGGTCAGCTAGTATAATATAAAATTAGAATTTAGTATATTTTCTATAAAATTTGAATTTACTATATAGTCTATTCAATAAGAATTTACTATATATTCTCTAAAATTAGAGTTTATTATACATTATATAACTAACAAATTGCTGATGTCTGTGGCTTAGGAGGTAGTGACATGGAGGGTCACAATTCCCCTTCATGCCGAGTCAAGCGTTCAGAATCAGACTCGTGCGATTTGGAAGCTTTTGTGCGTTGACTTGGATAGTATAAGGTGTCAGCCATAGAGACAGCAATGGCAAACTCATTCATTCATTCAGTAGCATGTCCTTTGCAGAACCTCGCTCCCATAACAACCTTCCGGAAAACCTCTCAGTCGTAAGCAATATGTCCCGCGTCCGATACACCCATCTGGAGATCATCCGCCACATCCTGCACCCATCTTCTCTTTGGCCTTCCTCTTCCTCTCTTCCCAGGCATATACTCCTCCATTATTGTTCTCTACAAACTTTCGTGACGTTTCAAGTGACCAAAATATTTCAATTTTATTTGTTTTATCGTTTTTAATAGCGAACCTTCTTCAATATTCAACTCTTGAAGAATGGATTAATTTGTTCTTTTCTTTACCCAAGATATTCATAGAACTCGTCTATAACGTTTATATTCAAAGGCATTTATGCGCTGTTCAGCTTGTTTAGTAAGTGTCCAGGTCTCACAGGCCTGAACTTAACTGAACGTAAAATTGCCTAGTACATCACAAGCGTGTGTTGGATATCCTTTACAGGACGTCACATTCAAGCCCAGCATTTGTGACTGCTTGTGATTTCTTGGCAAGTTTACGTTCGGTAGTTTGACGTTGCTTTTTGAACACCCGGCACTCATACTCACACCATATTATGAAAAACAACGCAAGGCGGTCAGCTCCCAAATCGCCCGCAACAGGCAATAAATGCTGGGGTTGATATAAAAAGAACATGCAATTAACTGTGTAACTGCCACATTGCAGGTTTCTAGCAGGTAGAATGTTGCTGATGGCTAAGAGCAATGGTAATGCAGTGGCTGGCACGCTTGCCTGCTAATCCCCTGGGCACAGGTTTGAGTCCCCAGCAATGAATAAAGAGGCGATGGAAAAACCGGAGGCAGTGGAGATGTCGTTTTGTGGATATTGTGGACAGAAAATCAAACAAATGGTGTAATACTGACAGGTGGGAAAGAAGACAAAGAAGCAGAAGTAGTAGAAGAAAAACGAGAAGAAAAGGAAAAAGAAAAATATTAGGAAGAGTAAGAAGAGGAAGAGGAAGAGGAGACAGCGGTGGAGGTTGAGGATGAAAACAACATTATTAAATTATTATAATTTGTTTTTCGTTCACTCGCATTAAACTTGAGCATAGTCCACATTGGACTGATTTTTTGCATGTGGATTAGCCTTAGCTATTACCATTATCTCTTGCCATCAGGCGAAGCCACTCCAACTTCTGATGTACTTGTAATTTACATCTCCAAGTCAAGGACAAGAAGCCAACATTTTAGTCAAATTGACCGGTGTAGGGGTTGAACCCGCTACCTCAGCATCAGCACACCGGATGTTTAAGAACGGGTTCTCTTATCCATTCAGCCATGTGGGCCTCCATTATTATTATTACAAAATAAAATCACACATTAAAATATAAAGGCAAATCTCAGTAACTCTTAGTAAACACTGCACCACGCAGAGGTATTTCCAAGACACCAGGGCCAGGTTTTATACTGGCCAAGACCTACTAACACGTCCTAGCCGTGCGTCCTGGGCAACAGGTCCCTTCGGGGTCCTGGCTAACGTAGTAGGATCGCTGATTCTTCCGAAGACGGAGAGTATCTGCCTGCGTGGTGAGGAACCACCAGTCTGCACACCAATAAGCCAGACATGGGACAACGAATATTCACACAAACCTCAGTCCGGTATGAAATCACACTGATGTTGGACAACAGGATGTCTTCATCCGACATACAGGACTTCACACTGGAGTTCACAGCCGGCGAATACAAGCAAGCAAGCACTGCACCACTCCAAGCTGTCACAAAGGTGACTCCAAAGACCAGCTGGTGACAGGCAGATTTTGGAAGTGTGTACAAACAAAACACAGACGTAGCTGAAAGAATAAGGGCGCTTGCTCGTAAACTTCCGGATTGCTGATGGCGTGGTAGGCCGTTAAACCCCTACACCGGCATTAACTTGGTTTTCAACTTTGTCTTCTCATTCAGAAAGCAATGGCAAACTACTGAATGTACAGTTGCCTAGACAATCAAGCGGGGGTTGATGACAACGTCCCGCAAATGACATGCAACGTATGACCTGCAACAAATGACATGCAACAAAAAGAGACAAAAAACAAACATAAAACGTAGAATATGAAAGACACAAAGAGCCACTGCGACTTAGAAAGTATAATAATGGAAGGTTATTCTTGGAGGAAGAGTCACAGCGACCCAGAAAGTATAGTACTGGAAGGTTAGTTCTTGGAGGACGAGGCAGGGGCCAACCAACACAACAGGGAACACAGGGCATTGAAAACAGCCTGAACATGAACACTGAGGCAGAGGAACTAGCAACAGATACTGAGTCTTTCTCGTGAAGTGTTCTGCAAAAGGTCTTGCTACATAATGATGATGATGATGATGATGATGATGAATACTCTGAGTTAATATATGATCACTTACGAATATGATCACTTATGAATATGATCACTTATGAATATGATCACTTACGAATATGATCACTTACGAATATGATCACTTACGAATATGATCACTTACGAATATGATCACTTACGAATATGATCACCTACGAATATGATCACTTACGAATATGATCACTTACGAATATGATCACTTACGAATATGATCACTTACGAATATGATCACTTACGAATATGATCACTTACGAATATGATCACTTACGAATATGATCACTTATGAATATGATCACTTACGAATATGATCACTTACGAACCAACAGTTGTCAACAATCGGCAGTGACCTTGGAGATAGTATGACAGTGATATAATCACTTAAAGATGACCATGGACAGCTTTCCACAATCGGCAATGACCACGAAGCTAGCATGAGAGTAACATAAACACTTGCGGATGACGATCAACAACTGTCCACAATCTGCAATGACTTTGGAGATAGTATGGCAGTGACATAATCACTCAAAGATGACCATAGACAAGTTTGCACAATCTGAAATGACCATGGAGCTAATATGGCAGTGACATAATCACTTGCGGATATCGGTCAACAACTGTCCACAATTGTAATGACCACAGAGCTAGCATAAGACTCACGTAATCACTCAAAGATGACCATAAACAAGTATCCACAATCAGCAATGACCATGGAGCTAGTATAGCAGTAACATAATCACTTACGGATGACAATCAATAATTGTCCACAATCGGCAATGATCGTGTTCCCAGCATTAGAATAACATCGGAAATTTCCAGCCAAATCAGCAGTGACACTCGGAAACTGCATACTCAGTCTTCGATCCACCCGAATGGCTGTTAACTTGCTGGAATATTCATACATCACCTGCGGCATCCTATCAAAGAAGTAGAACAGAACATCGGTGGTATTGAGTCCATTATCAAGTCTGACCGTGATGTAAGCGGAACTATCTGCCACTTGATTGTTGGGAATTGTGATGGTCAGCTGGGCTGGTGTAGCTTCTAATGCCACCACAGGATTTTGAGCATAAGAACCTACAAAGACAAGTAATAAAGCCGGTTAAACATTGTTTGACATGCAGCCTCATCATAAACAAGGATCATTCCGCAGGGATGTGAAAATAAGTCCTATATCCAGAAGCTGAAGTGTTAGGACCGTCACATGTGTAGACCTGTGTTCACGGAACAAACGAACGAACGACCAAACTTTATTTTGAAAGGGTTACAACTGAGGAATAAGTAGCCATTGTTTCCCTCATGCAGTGACTAGAGAGACCTGGCATCGAACCCTCGTCACCGCGATGTCCTAATCATTAAACCAATGCATCAGCTAGGGAGGTCAAAGCCTAAGATATCATTGTCAGGATGTTAATGTTGTTGTTCTTGTATCAGATGAACCTAATTCCTCTTCCTGTCTCCTGCGTTTTATCTCCCAATGAAGCATAAGCTCTGAACCGACTCATGCCAAATCCTTTGTAAACCTGTTCATGATTGGATGGATTCTGCAGCTGAAGTGTTCTACAGAATGAGGCAGCCAGTCTCACACCAACCCTCCTGAGTGGCCTCTTGTGACATGCTTGGTAGGTCACAGTGGTGCTATTCTGTGCTTCCCTTACGGGCCCCGGTAACACATTAGTCTAGTCTGCAGGTATCCATTGTATTAGGCTGCATCGATCCCTGACCAGTAACGGTGGGGATCATAATACTGCCACTGCTGGGCACTGGACTGGGGTCACTGTCTTCACAAGTAAGTGGCTATCATTGAAGAGGGCGTGATAGGTAACCAGATATTACTGAAGGAGTGTGATAGGTAACCAGGTATTACTGAAGGAGTGTGATAGGTATTATCATGATGGAGTGAAATGTAAACAGATATCACTACAAAAGTGTTAAATGTACGGAGATATAACTACCAAAATGAAATGTATTCGGATATCACTATAAGAGGTTGAAATGTAAGCAGATATCACTGTATGAGGGTGAAATGTAAGCAGCTATCACGATAAGAGGCTGAAATGTAAGCAGATATCACCACAAGAGCATGAAATGTAAGCAGGTATAACTGTTATCTTTATTGGTGTCATGGTATGAAAGAAAACCAGACTGATGACAAGAATCTATGGTTAATCACCTTGAGCAACCGCTTCCACGCATAACCAACACAATCAAGTTACAGATTTATGTGTGTGTGTGTATTTGTTACAGCGTGCAGAAAACAGAAGAAAATCTGTGGAAACATTGCACTTTTTACTAGTTTCATTGTGACTACAGCGGGGGAGTTGGCAGAGTTGATAAAGAACTGCACTGATAATTTCATCAGCATTGTCGGATGGGGGTTCGTCGCCTGCTAAATGGGGGAGAGTTTGGCCACTTATTTCTCCGTACATTTAGGCCTACTAAATGTGATGGCACTATACTACAACAGATCTATGACAGGAAATTGCTTCAGTGCAAATTATATTTCTTGTTGTGACTACACAGGTCAGCAGATCCCAGTCCACCTCGAGATTTGAAGACACAACCTCTGGGCAGGCAGGCCAGCATGCTAGTCACTGAGTTACTGCGGCTCTCAGCAAACAGTGCTAGGCTTATAGTATTTCTTGCAGGTCTGCATGGCTGAATGGATCAGAACACGTGTTCTTAAACATCCGGTGAGCTGATGCCGAGGTTAGGGGTTCAACCCCTACACCGGACAGCTGGACTAAAATGTTAACCTGTCGTCCTTGACTTGGGAACGTAAATTACAAGTACCTCTGAAATCGGAGTGGGTTCGTTTGATGGCGAGGGACACTGTTAATAGGGAAAGCTAATCCACACGCAAAATTCAGTCTATCACTAGTATAAATAGTGTGTATGGACTACGCTTGAGTTCAAAGCGAGCGTGCGCATAAATATTATTTCTTTATTTGTTGCGTTCCCTTGCTTTAAACTCAATCGTAGTCCATACACGTGCTACTACTTCTGTAATTTACATCTCCAAGTCAAGGACGGGAAGTCGACATTTTAGTCCAACAGACCGGTGTAGGGCTGAAGCCGTCATCTCGGCATCAGCACACCGGATGTTTAAGAACGAGTACCCTTATACATTCAGCCACATGACCTTCCAATGTTACCTTGACCCAGTGATATGCAGCAAGTGGTGTGGTCAGTTTAAACTGTCCGCCCTACCTGCCAGACCATATTCTCATCGTAAATTTACAAGGCTGGGCCCTCCACATAAACATGTGATCATTACAAACATTTTGCATCAAGGTGAAATTAAACCTAGATCCAGATGCTGTCAGGAAGCTGCACTATCTATAATTTGCAGCACACACATGATCTGGCTGACAATCAGTACTCCAAGAAGAGGTCAGACAGACACATAATCAGACTACAGCTGGTACCATTATTATTGGGACTCTTTGTTGATTGTTGAAGGTGAGGACGGAGCATGTATGGGAATGTCCTGAGTCCTGTGATGTTGGTTCTTGGCTTTACTCAATTCAGCACACACAAAACACTAACAAACTAATTGTCAAAATATCTACAGAAATCTTACCTCTCACAACACATAGCCATATAATCCCTAGAGGCAGCAGCAATTTGACAAATGTGGATATCAAATCCATACTTCTAGACTTTTCTGAAGTGGAAATAAATATGTGTTAATTCTGTATTATACAAGACAAAATTTAAAAAAAAAAAAAAAATACAAGATGGACACAAAAAGCAATGCCAAGGCAGATAATGCTAAACACAAAAATTTGTAAAATTCAAAACAACATTTTCCCATAGTGAATTTAAACACAGAAGTCACAAACAATACGTTGCATGATTTATTTCCTGGTATATTTCACTGTATCTCGTCAGTTGTTTACTGGAGTGTTAAATATCATATAAAGTGAATACTTGAACGATACTTTAGGTGATAACCTTAAAACACAGTCACAGATGTTGTGACCACATTTTACAAACACCAGTGACTATGTGTTTTGAGTATTTCTATGGTAAGCATGGCCAACTGGACAACGGTGCTCGTTTTTAAACACCCAGCTTGTTAATCCTGAGATAGGGATTCAACACTTACACCGGTCAGCTGGATTAACATGTAGACGTCACCTCCTTGACTTGTGGACGTAAATTACAAGAACCTCTGAAGTCGGGGTGGGTTTGCCTGATGGCGAGGGACACTGGTAACAGGGAAAACTAATCTATTCGCAACATTCAGTCTAGTGCTACAAGAAGTGACTATGATTGAGTTCAAAGTTAGCAAGGCCACCCCCCCCCCCCCCCCCCCCCCCCCCAAAAAAAAAAAAAAAAAAAAATTTAAAACAAAACGTGTTTCAAGAGAAGTATTATTCATGTATTCAGTTCATATGATATATAACTCTGCAGCAAGCACATGAAAAGATGCAGTGAAATATGCCAGGCAATAAATCGTGCAACATATTGTTTGTGACTTCTGTGATTACATTTTAAAAAATGTGTAATCTGTTGCAGATTAAACAGTTAAAGGCATGAGAAATTATTTCATAGCACTAGATCTTAACCCAATCTGGATCTGTCTCTACCTGCAGAACGACACACCACCTGCCGAGAGCACCACACAAAGCATGAACTCTGTAGATCTAGCCATGGCCACAACCCAACATCCCCGAGAAGTCTTTGAAAAACTGCACTCGTGACCTGAATGACGCAGTCCAAAAAATATTCCATGACCTTCAGAGCATGAGACAGTGTTTGAGCACCTCATCACACAGTCCCCAATGCAGACACTGCTGTAAAAGTGAACGTACTCATAGCTTCGATAAAAGCAAAATATTACAGTTTATTCTTACCCCCTTCTTCTCTTGCCTATTTGTTCTTGTAATAACAAGGTAGTACTTACTTGCCTTTCATTGTATATTTTTTTTCACAATCAGAACCATTTACATTTAGAAAAAATAATTGTTGCATGTCCTTTACAGACATCGGAATTAACCCCAGCATTCTTTGGCTATTTGTGACATACTAGGCAATTGTGTTTTAATGTTTAGTAGTTTGTCATTGCTTTCTGAACGACAGACAGCTCATACCTTTGAAGTTAAGCTAAGTGGTGTGCATCCAGATCACTGGTAAATGATTTCGAACCCTCAAGCTGGTATGGCTATGAATTGTGAATCATGTTCACTCCGCCTAAGCCACAGAACATGTATATTCTCATAATCAGGAGCGTTCTTCACATATATGTTCATAATCACGACCATTATTTATTTATATGTTCATGATCAGGACCATTGTTCACATATATGTTCACAAGGACCATTTTTCACACATAAGTTCATAATCACAATCATTCTTCACATATATTTTCATGAGGACCATTGTTCACATAGATGTTCACGAGGATCATTCTTCACATATATTTTCATAATCAGGACCATTCTTCACATATATTTTCATAATCAGGAAGATTCTTCACATATATTTTCATAATCAGGACCATTCTTCACATATATTTTCATAACGAGGACCATTCGTCACATATATTTTCATAGTCAGGACCATTATTCACATATATTTTCATAATCACGACTATTTTCCACATATATTTTCATAATCAGGACCATTCTTCACATATATTTTCATAATTAGGACCATTCTTCACATATATTTTCATAATCAGGACCACTCTGCACATATATTTTCATAATCAGAACCATTCTTCACATATATACTAATATTTTAATGAGGACCGTTGATGACATATATATTCATAATCACAGCCACTCTTCACATATATTTTCATAACCAGGCCCATTCTGAAACTCTAAACTTGACCAAACAGTATGGAAATGTTGCATGTCCCGTGCAGGATGTTACAATCTATCCCAAACCCAGGTTGTTGTTAGGCAATCTTACATTCAGTAGTTTGCCACCTCAGAAGTCAGAGTGGGTTTACCTTTTTGTAAAGGGACACTGGTAATAGGGAAAGCTAATCCACACACACAAATCAGTAAAGTGCACTAGAAGTAGTTGTACGTGTGTGGACTACACTTGAGTTCAAAGTGATCGAACGCGCACTAAAAACAAAAACAAATCACCTGTGACTGAACAAACACAGAAAGACAATCAAATGACTCCACTCAGTGGCCGCCGGGACAAGGTGTCAGTGTACCCAATGGCAAGTGGGCCCCTGATGAAGTGGGCTCCCTTAAACATTAGACAGTATGTTATAATTTGAATAGCGAAGACACAATTAATTAATTAATTCATTAATTAATTCATTCATTTATTTATTCCGTAGCATGTCCTTTGCAGAACCTCGCTCCCTTAACAACCTTCTGGAAAACTTCTCGGTCAAAAGCAATATGTCCAGCGACCGATACACCCATCTGGAGATAATCCGCCACATCCTGCAGCCATCTTCTCTTTGGCCTTCCTCTTCCTCTCTTCCCAGGCATATACCCCTCCATTATTGTTATCTCCAAACATTTATGACATTGCAAGTGACCAACATATTTCAATTTTATTTGTTTTGTTGTCGTTAGTAGCCAACCTTCTTCAATATTCAGATTTTGGCGTATTGATGCATTTGTTCTTTTCTGTATCAAAGATATTCTTAGAACTCGTCTATAACATTTATATTCAAAACATTTATACGCTATTCAACTTGTTAGGTAAGTGTCCAGGTCTCACATGCGTATGTTGCAATGGGAAAGATGCATGCTCTTAAATATATAATTTGTGTAGGTCTATATGTCCCATATCACAATGTATTCAATTGTTTTAGTTGTTGAAGAGTAATAGATATTCCACTACTGAGTGTAATGTTGCCAAGAAATCAACAAGAGCGGTAAAATGCTGGTGTTGACAGCGATATCCTGTAATAGGATATGCAAAAAAAACAAAAAAACAATAGATATTCGTCTTTTAATTTCTTTCATTGTGTCACCATTGTGGGTAATCAATGGCCCAAGATATTTTAAATTTTCCACCACCTCCATTTTTCCTCATTAACATATATTTCTTTCTTCATAGTAGTTTTATCTTTATGCATTAACTTTGTTTTTGTTATTTTAAGATATAAGTTGTGATTTTCACTATTCTTTTGGGTTGAGGTTATTAGTTTTTCTTTACCATTCTGTGATGTGGATAGTAATACTGTATCATCAGCACACCGAATCTCTGGTGTGTCATGACCACTGATATTTAGGGCATCATATCGCTTCTTGGTTATATCATCTCTTACATTTCTCATTACATTTTCGGCGTACATGTTTAACAAATAAGGGGACAGCACACATCCCTGATGGACTCTTTACTTGATGTCAAACCAATCTGATATCTCGCCATCTATTCTAACAATTTATTGCCTGGCATTTTCGTTGCATTTCGTCAGGTAAATATAGCAGAAACCACACAAACTAAACAAAAGCAACAAAATAAATCCTTTACGATGTAATACACAACACACCCAAATTCACACAGTAATTTGAATTGTCTACCAAGATAAATTTATGTTCGCCTTCGTTATTCAAATTCCTATCCTATACCGTCTGCTAGCCGGATACAGTAGAGAGGGGTGAATAAATTCATTGTGTTAGCGATTAAGTTACCTCAGTGCTGCTAAATTCACATGTCTTGTATGTTGTGGGTTTGTTATACACACACACTATCTCTGTCTCTCTCTCTCTCTCTCTCTCTCTCTCTCTCTCTCTCTCTCTCTCTCTCTCTCTCTCTCTCTCGTGTGTATTTGCGTGTTTGTTGTGTGTGTGTGTGTGTGTGTGCGTGTGTGCGTGTGTGTGTGTGTGAGAGAGAGAGAGAGAGAGAGAGAGAGAGAGAGAGAGAGAGAGAGAGTTGGGCGCACGCATGTCAACTAACATGTTATTCCATATTTTTTGTGTATTCTCATTTTTCATATTACGACGTATTATTTTGTATGCCACATGATTTTATCATGTATAATATAATCGCATGCACACTACTGTAGAGTGAGTGAGAGAGTTAGTGAGTGTGAGTGAGTAAGGGAGTTTGAGTGTGTGTGTGTATATATATATATATATATATATATATATATATATATATATATATATATATATATATCATCATCATCATCATCTAGTGCCGTGCCTGCTGGCGTAGGCGTTCATGGCTCTCCATAGATCTCGGTCTTTGGTGTTCTAGATCAACTCTGCTGCTGATATTCCTCCATGCCACCGTCTCAATCCACCCATCATCATTTCTCTTGGTCTGCCTCTGCCTCTCTTCCCCTCGATATTTCCAGTTGTTACGATTTTCTCCAATGCTTCTCTTCTCATCACGTGACCGAAGAAAGATGTTTGTCTCTGTCTTATTGTTGTATATAATGTTCTAGTTTCATTAGCCTGTTTCAGGCAGTCGTCGTTAGTTACTCTGGCAGTCCAAGGAATTCGCAACATTCGTCTCAGGAACCACATCTCTGTTGCTTCTAATTTCTTCTTAATTTGTTCATTTAAATTTCCAAGATTCACTGCCATACAGCAAAACTGGTTCTACATAGCATTTCAGCACTCTCTTACATTCAGTGATAGTGACTTATTGCATAAGATACTCTTCATTTTCTGAAATGCAGCTTTTGCCTGCCCTATTCTGCTCCTAATCTCTGTTGTACATCTTTCATCTGATGTTATAAATGCCCCTAGGTATCTAAAATTACCTATATATATATGTATATATATATATATATATATATATATATATATATATATATATATATATATATATATATATATATATATATATATATATATATGTGTGTGTGTGTGTGTGTGTAAGAAGAGAGAGAGAGAGAGAGAGAGAGAGAGAGAGATAGAGAGAGAGAGAGAGAGAGAGAGAGAGAGAGAGAGAGAGAGAGAGAGAGAGAGAGAGAGAGAGAGAGAGAGAGAGTTGAATTGCATCACTAAATTTTACGTTACAAAATGTATATGTACAATTTTTCTCCATTTTCTTTACAATTTTGCGAGAATGCTCACGACAATCGTCACTGTATGTGTGTTTAAAGTGTGGGAGTTAGTTCATAATAGTAGGTCGGGGGTGGTGGGGGATGTGTGTGTGGGTGGATTCGTGATGTGTGTGGGTGGGCTCAGGATGTGCGAGTGGGCGGGGTGGGATTGTGTGGGTGGGTGCGGGATATGTGTGTGGGTACGTGCGGGATGTATGGGTTGGCGGGAGATGTGTGTTTGGGTGGAGATGTGTGTTTGGCTAGGCGTTTGTGGGTGAGTGGGTGGAGGAAGATATGTGGGTGGATGATTGTGGGGTGGTTGTGGGTGTGGGGATGTGTGTGGGTGAGGGATGTGTATGGGTGTGGGATGTTTGGTTGGATGGGTGGGGAGTGTGTGTGTGGGTGGGTGGGTGTGTGGGTGAGTGATGTATGGGTGAATGTGTGTGGGGATGTGGGGGATTGTGTGGGTTGGAGATGGGTGCGTGATGGGTGTTGGTGATGAATTTGGGGATGTGTGGGAGGGTGGGGGATATGTCTGGGTGGGTGGGGTGTGTGTGGCTGGATGGAGGATGTATATGTGGGTAGTGAAGGTGATTGTAGTTGTGGGATGTGTCGGAGGGTAGGGATGTGTCTTGGGGATGTGTGTGGATGTGGTGTTGTGTGTGAGGGGAGATGGGTGTGGATAAAGGATGTGTGTGGGTGGAAGGGAGTGTGGGTGGGTGTGCGGGTGGATGAAGGATCCGTGTAAGGGTGGGGGATATGTGTTTAGATGGGTGGTTGGGGTGTGTGAGTCTGGAAGGGTAGATGGGAGATGTATGTGTTGATGAGTGGGTGAGGGATGTTTGGCTGTTAGTGGTTGAGGGATAAGTACATGTGTGGAGGGATGTGTGAGGGGATGAGTGTATGGGTGGCGGATGTGTGTGTGGGTTGTGTGTGCGTGGATGGGAGGTGTGTGTTTGTGAATGGGGGATGTGTTGATGGGTAAGGATGTGTGTGACGGATGTGTGTATGGGTGGAGAGAGATGTGTGTGGGTGGGGATATGTGTGTATATGGGTAGGGATGTGTGGTTAGGGATGTGTAGCTGGGGGATGGGTAGATGGAGGATGTGTGGTTGGGTAGAGGATGTGTGAGTGGGTGATAGTATATGGGTAAGGGTGTGTGGTTAAAGGATGTGTGGTTAATGGATGTTTTGTTGGGGGTTGGGTGGGTGGAAGATGTGTGGGTGGGTAGAGGATATGTGGGTGGGTGAGTGTGTGTAGGTTATGAGATGGTGGGTGATGTTTGTATGGGTGGGCTCGGGATCTGTGAATGTTCTGAGGGAGATGGGAGATTATGTGAGTGGGTGCGGAATATATGTGTGGGTAGGTGCGGGATATGTGAGTTGGCGGGGAGATGTGTGTGTACGTGGGGGATGTGTGGTTGAGGGATGTATGTCTGGCTCGGTAGTTGGAGGTGTGTGGGTAGAGGAGGATATGTGGGTGGGTGATTGTTGGTGGGTAATGGGACGGGTGGAGGATATGTGAGTTGGTGGGGAGATTGTGTAGGTGGGTGGTTGCGTGTGGGTGGGGGATGTGTGGGTGGGGAATGTATGTGTGCTTGGGGTGTGGGTGGATGGGATGTGTGGTGGGTGGGAGGTGTGTGTGGGTGGGGAGATGTGTAGGTGTGAGGATGTGGTGGAATTGGTGGAGGCATGTATGTGTGTCTTGGTTGTGTGTGTGTTTGGGTGGGGAGTTGGGGTGAATGGGGGATGTGTGGGTGGGTGGTGGATGTGTCTCATAACATGGTAATATGCATTGTTTATGTTTACAAAATTCATTTGACAATGTTTTTTCCTATGCACTATTGATGAACAAAAGATGAGTGATTGGAAGGGCCGAATGTAAGACGGGCCTGCGTGCCCAATTTGTTACCCTTTGAAAATAAAGTCCGTTCGTTCGTTCGTTCGTCTCTCTCTCTCTCTCTCTCTCTCTCTCTCTCTCTCTCTCTCTCTCTCTCTCTCTCTCTCTCTCTCTCTCTCTCTCTCTCTCTCTCTCTCTCTCTCTCACGCACCGCAAACGCCACACATGCCTGTTTTTAAATTTCCTTCTTGGGATGGAATATGTTTGCGATGTTTCATGTATGATAAGAAGTGCGTGTGTACATGCACTACGTCATGGATGTTATACTAACATAAGTGTATGTGTATGTGTTCGTTTTATTCGCACATGTGACACCTAACACTAACAAACGGCAACTCTCTGCGATATTCACAAACAAAAGAAACACACATTACACCTTGTAAATACACACTGTTTTGTACAAAATAAACGTTTGAAGAAGGAAAAAAAAATATTTTGTAGATTGTAATAGAATAATTTTTGCCAGACTTATTTTTTCTGATAACAAAACCTGTAATAACGTTTGTGCATTGTGTTTTCGCAAATCATCCTCGCAGCCAGACGTAAAAATGACAACCTCATCGCTCACACTGACGTCAGATGTGCTCAACGGGAACCTACTCCGCCGCTCACGTACGATTGTTGTGTCTCTCTCCGGCCCTGGAGCCGCCGCCAAGTCGACGCCAGCGTTCATAGCGAGCCGAGCGCACTCGCTGGACTGGCTTGCGTGCCAACAGGTGTGATGGCCAGTCTTCACAGGTATGAATCACCTAACAGTGGATTGTAAACTTAATAACAGGCATCCATGTCAAAATGTATGCCAGGCTACGTCGTGTGCAGCTCCAGGTACCAAACTCGGACATTAATATTAGTCAGGAGCATTTAGACAAGAGAGACAAAGACTAACTTTCCACTGTATACCGGCAGCAATGAAGAAAGAAGGAGTTAAGGCAAATGCCGAACATGCTACCAATGTGGAGGAAAATGGGAAGTTTAATGCAACTCTGCCCAGGAAATCCCCCACTATTTAAACCTTAACATTACAGGGGTCACTAACAAGCGTTATAGAATTATGTTAACCTTGCCCAGCAGGAGAACTGCGTGTCATGTGTTTGACATGGACAAACATTTGTCCAACAATTGCCCAAGAAAATACACAAACAAACCAGTTGTGGCACCAGAAGATATAATAAATTTTCCACCTCTGGAAAGACAACGACCAACACATAACGAATAAATCAACAAAATGAACAAGACGGGAAAAGCCCAACCCAAATCGAAACTAGCTAAATCCCCAAACCCACCCCAACACCAAACCAACACCCCAACTCCGACCAAGGAGAAAGACCAAGATAAGGAGGAGTCCATTAAAAACGACAAAGATGTAGATACGAAAGAGAGGCACACTAAAGTAATCCATAAAAACAAGCGCAATAGAACGTAGGCAAGACGGAAAGAAGCGGAAAACAGCCATAGTGAAGAAGACGAATCGCTCATTGTTACACCACAAAAAAGTTAAAAAACTAGGCAGCCCCACTGTGAAGACAAACGGCCAACGACAGACTAAAGAGAATGATGACAACGTATCGTTAAGAAACTTATTTATCATCACTGACACAGAAGAAGAGTAGAATCTGGAAACGGCCAAAACACATTAAACGTCTACATACAGTCTATTTTAATTATCTTATTATTAATGTCAATTTTCAATTTGTACTCACTATACATTTTTGATACTTGTGATGGGTGAAGACATTAAGATAATATGTTTAAACATATCAGGTATAAGTGCAAAACAACAACACATTTGCACGTATGTCGACATTTAAGCGACTTTTAACACATTTGCACACTTATACACAAATACAAACCATATGTCATTCTACTAAAAGAGACAAATATACATTCAGACGCACATAGCGCACAAATCAGAATACAGTTAGGACGGAAACGTGCATATTTTAGCTTGGCAGTCCATAAAACAGGGTCTGTGACAGCCATACTACAAACATAAGATAGGTGGAACATGCTAAAGACAAATCGAGATAGCCAAGGTAGAATCAGCATAACACAAATAAGTAATACTTCACACACATATACCTTTGTCAACATTCATGTACCACTAAATTACAACTACCAGCCACAGTTTATGAAGAACTAGACACACTACTCACATATACATACAGAGGATAGAAAATGAAACTCTGTGGAGATTTCAACTGCGTCTTTGGGGCATTGAATATAGTAGGCGGAGAAATAAAGACACAGGTGGGGAGAATGAACAGAGACGGCACAACCTAGTTAGAGACATTGCAAAACATTTTAGACACACAATTTAATATACACAGTCAAACACAAACATACAAATAGGAGAGAAACAACCCACACAAACAAAATACACCACACAATAAGACAATTAGATATGATATACATACCTGTAACACACCACATTATAAACACTCAGCACCTAAAAGAAACAACACAGTACACAGACCATATTAGCACACATCAGTACAAGCAACATAAACACACAGACATTTAAACGATCATCACATTGACAATGTAACAACACACTTCTTAAGCATACAAATACCTAAAATATATGACACAACTTTTACACACATACACAGACCACAAACAGACTGATAACATCAGAAAATACTGGGACTTACTGAAAAATACAATACGAAGCAGAACACAGCAACTACCATCCATCACACGCAAAGACAGATTAAGACAGGATCAACTTATACAAACAGCTATACAACTAACAAAACAGATAGACAACAATGCACCACACTTACACACACACACACACACACACACACACACACACACACACACACACACTTACACACACACACACACACACACACACACACACACACTTACACACACACACTAGAGGAACAACTAGAGCAACACTACCAACACAGATAGTCAGACTGTGAGAACTGCACATTACAAGAGGGGTGGCCAAACAAGAACACTACGCGGAAAGCAAAAGAAGATTGATAAACCAACACAGAACTGGCGTCGTTAGCCGCTACACGCTGCGGGATTTGCTGAGGAGGGGATCCGAGCACTTATGGACTGAATGGTTCGATGTTCAATGAGGATGTCGACTAACTAACTAACTAACTAACTAACTAACTAACTAACTAACTAACTAACTAACTAACTAACTAACTAACTAACTAACTCACTCACTCACTCACTCACTCACTCACTAACTAACTAACTAACTAACTAACTAACTAACTATCTAACTAACTAACTATCTAACTATCTAACTAACTAACTATCTACCTAACTATCTAACTAAGTAAGTAACTAACTAACTAACTATCTACCTAACTATCTAACTAAGTAACTAACTAACTAACTAACTAACTAACTAACTATCTAACTAACTAACTAACTAACTAACTAACTAACTAACTAACTATCTAACTATCTAACTATCTACCTAACTATCTACCTAACTATCTAACTAAGTAACTAACTAACTAACTATCTAACTAACTATCTAACTAACTAACTATCTAACTAACTAACTATCTACCTAACTATCTAACTAACTAACTATCTAACTAACTAACTATCTACCTAACTATCTAACTAAGTAACTAACTAACTAACTAACTAACTAACTAACTAACTATCTAACTAACTAACTATCTAACTAACTAACTAACTAACTAACTAACTAACTAACTATCTAACTATCTAACTAACTAACTATCTAACTAACTAACTAACTAACTAACTAACTATCTAACTAACTAACTAACTAACTATCTAACTAACTATCTAACTAACTAACTAACTAACTAACTAACTAACTAACTAACTAACTATCTAACTAACTAACTAACTAACTAACTAACTAACTAACTAACTAACTAACTAACTATCTAACTAACTAACTAACTAACTAACTAACTAACTAACATACTTACTAACTAACTAACTAACTAACTAACTAACATACTTACTAACTAACTAACTAACTAACATACTAACATACTAACTAACTAACTAACTAACTAACTAACTAACTAACTAACATACTAACTAACTAACTAACTAACTAACTAACTAACTATCTAACTAACTATCTAACTAACTATCTAACTAACTAACTAACTAACTATCTAACTAACTAACTAACTAACTATCTATCTAACTAACTAACTAACTAACTAACTAACTAACTATCTAACTAACTAACTAACTTATTAACTATCTAACTAACTAACTAACTAACTAACTAACATACTTACTAACTAACTAACTAACTAACTAACTAACTAACTATATAACTAACTAACTAACTAACTAACTAACCCACTCACTCACTCACTAACTCACTCACTCACTCCCTCACGCACTCACTCACGCACTCACTCACGCACTCACTCACGCACTCACTCACTCACTAACTAACTAACTCACTCACTCACTCACTAACTCACTCACGCACTCACTCACGCACTCACGCACTCACGCACTCATTCACTCACTCACTCACGCACTCACGCACTCACTCACTCAATAACTCACTCACTCACTCACTCACTAACTAACTAAATAACTAACTAACTAACTAACGAATTAACTAACTAACTAACTAACTAACTCACTCACTCACTCACTCACACACTCACTTACTCACTCATTCACTCACTCACTCACTCACTCACTCAGTAGGTGGGTGGATGTGTGGGGGTGGGGATGTGTGGGTTGGGGAATGTATGTGTGCTTGGGGTGTGGGTGGATGGGATGTATTTATTGGTGAGAGGTGTGTGTGGGTGGGGAGATGTGTAGGTGTAGGGATGTGGTGGATGGGTGGGGGAATGTATGTGTGTGTGGATTATGTGTGTGGTTGGGTGGGGTTTTGGTGTGAATGGGGGATGTGTGGGTGGGTGGTGGATGTGTCTCATAACATAGTAATATGCATTGTTTATGTTTACAAAATTCATGTGACAATGGTTTTTCCTATGCACTGTTGACGAAAGAAAGATGAGTGATTGGAAGGGCCGAATGTAAGACGGGCCTGCGTGCCCAATTTGTTACCCTTTGAAAATAAAGTCTGTTCGTTCGTTCATTCGTTCGTTCGTTCGTTCTCTCTCTCTCTCTCTGTCTCTCTCTCTCTCTGTCTCTCTCTCTCTGTCTCTCTCTCTCTCTCTCTCTCTCTTTGAGAGGATAGTTGGAAGTATGTGGGTGTTGGTGGGTTGGGAGGGGGTGTGGGTAGGGAATGTGTGTTTGGGTGGGTGAATGGGTGTGTAGGAGATTGTGTGGGTTGGGGGATGGGTGTGTAATGGGTGTGGGGGATGAGTGGGGGGGGGTGTCTGTGAATGGGATATGTCTGTGTGGGTGGGAGTGTGTGAGTGTGGATGGGGTAAATGTGAGTGGGCGGAGGATGTATGTGTGGGTGGTGAGGATGTTGCAGGTGGAGGATGTGTGAGTGGGTGGGAAGATGTGTGGGCGGGGATGTGTATGGGGAATGTATGTGGGGGGGGTGTGTGTGTGTGGGGGGGGTGTGTTTATGGGTGGAGTTTTGTTTGGGAGGGGAGTTGTGTGAGAGGTGGGGGAGGTGTGGGATGTGCAGGTGATTGAAGGATGTATGCGAGGATGGGGGATGTGTGTTTGGCTGGGTGGTTGGGGTGTGTGTGAGTGGGAGAGTAGATGAGAGATGCATGTGTTGATGGGCACGTGGGTAATGTGTGGGTGTGAATGGTTGATGGATGAGCACGTGAGTGGGTGGATGTGTGTTAGAGATGCGTGTATGGGTGGGAGAGGTGTGTAGTTGTGAGAAGATGTGTGTGAGCGGCGGATGTGTGTGGGTGGGATATATGTGGGTAGCGGGGTGTGTGTGTGGGTGGGAGGTGTGTGTTTTTGGGTGTTTATGGGTGGGGGATATGTGTGGGCAGGTGGGGAGATGTGTTTATGGGTGGGGATGTGTGTATAGGTAGGGATGTGTCGTTGAGAGGTGGCGAATATTGGGTGGGTGAGTGGGTGTAGGTTGGCTGATGTGTGTGTGGGTGAGTGGGGAAAATTGTGAGAGTGTGGGATATGTGTGTGGATAGGTGTGGGATGTGTGGGTTGGCGGGGGTATGTGAGTGTGGTTTCGTCTTCTTCTTCTTCTTCTTCTTCTTCTTCTTCTTCTTCTTCTTCTTCTTCTTCTTCTTCTTCTTCTTCTTCTTCTTCTTCTTCTTCTTCTTCTTCTTTCTCCTCCTCCTCCTCCTCCTCTTCTTCTTCTTCTTCTTCTTCTTCTTCTTCTTCTTCTTCTTCTTCTTCTTCTTCTTCTTCTTCTTCTTCTTCTTCTTCTTCTTCTTCTTCTTCTTCTTCTTCTTCTTCTTCTTCCTCTTCCTCTTCTCTCTTCCTCCTCTTCTTCTCTCTTCTTCTTCTTCTTCTTCTTCTTCTTCTTCTTCTTCTTCTTCTTCTTCTTCTTCTTCTTCTTCTTCTTCTTCTTCTTCTTCTTCTTCTTCTTCTTCTTCTTCTTCTTCTTCTTCTTCTTCTTCTTCTTCTTCTTCTTCTTCTTCTTCTTCTTCTTCTTCTTCTTCTTCTTCTTCTTGGTGTGTGAGGATGTGTGTGTGGGTTGGGAAATGTGTGTGGGTGGGGGATCAGTGGGTGAGTGGCGGCATGTATGTTTGCCTGGTTCTGTGTGAGTGCGTGGAGGTATGTGTGGGTGGGGGAAGTTTGGTGGGTGGGGGATGTGTTGGTGGCTGCGGGATTTGAGGGTGGATGATGGATGTGTCTCACAACACTGCAATATGCAATGTTTATGTTTACAACTTTCATTTGATGTTATTTTTTTTGTTTTCTCATGTGAATGTATCATGCGTAATATGCATTGTTTATGCTTACAAAATCCATTTGACAATGTTTTTTCCCCTATGTTAATGTAACATGCACATTTGATGAATGAAAGATGAGTGATTGAAAGGGTCGAATTTAAGACGGGCCTGCGTGCCCAATTTGTTACCCTTTTAAAATAAAGTTTGTTCGTTCGTTCGTTCGTTCGTTCGTTCTCTCTCTCTCTCTCTCTCTCTCTCTCTCTCTCTCTCTCTCTCTCTCTCTCTCTCTCGCTCCCTCCTTCCCTCTCCCTCTCACCCCCCCTCTCTCATGGTTTTCTGTTAAATGTTTTTGGTAAGCATGAGAGCAATTGCTAACTCAAACATGATCGTCAACAGGTAATAAGTAAGAAATTACACCATGAAAGCAAGGCATCTTTTGGAAGGGCATGGTGTATGTACACGTGTCCTACATAAATGTTACATTATGATATGTGTATATGACTGCATTTGTTGTATTCGCACATGTGTCACTTGACACTATCAAACGGCAAAGCTCTGTGATATACACAAACAATGAAAACACATAGCACATTGTAAACACACACTGTTTTGTATGAAATAAAAGTATTTAAAAAAATAATATTATTTCAAATGAATCTTTTAGGAAAAGTTGTAGTTTCAAAAACAAAAATTAGCAAATACAAGCAACAACCAAGTTGATAAAATATTTACACACAACTAACCTGGATACAAAAACGTTCAGAAATATTTATTCCTCACAAGATAAACAGAAACTAGGACGCTGGGAAACTCACGATGTTTCTACACTCGGTACTTCCTCGTTCCTTCGTCCTGGGTTTACAGTTAACTCACAGTTCTGTTCATTTTACATTTTGGGGTTATGCCCTCAACCCATTCACTCCAAACTGTTCTATTCATAGCTATCTCATGCAGCTCCGTTGATGTATTCCCCCACAGGACTCATTCATAACATCTCAGCTTGTTCTCTTGTACCCCGAGGTGTGGAGATGAAGCATTAAACAGCGGGGGAGTACCCGTTTATGGGCTTCCTATATCAAGATTCCCATGGCTCCGTTATTCCCTGTGTCACAATCATTTACATAGACGGCCTTTTCTTCTGCTTCCAATTATTCATTTATGTCTAAAATTCTCTTCTCATTTAAGTGTTTAGACCCACCTCTATTTCGTTTGTCTTGTGGATTCCAGACGAAAGACTTTCTACTTATAGAATTCTCAGGTTGTCTCAATGGAGGTCCTGTCTAGTGTCGGCGCATGCTGCTCAGCTTTTCAAGCACTGGCTCGCTTGCTTGAAGAGGAATATATTCAGACCCCGTTCAACTTTCGAGCTATCGGTTAGTTATAATATATTCGGGGGCTTCAAATTAAAACCATATTTTATTTAGGGAACATATTCTGAAAAAAGTAAGAACAAACGTATCATCTTTTCGATGTATTCCCCACCGCGTTCAAGTAAAGTCCTCCAGTGCAGATAAAGTGCTTAGATTCCTGTAGAAAAATCGACTCTGATGTCACTACTCGATGTGTCTGACTCGGTCGTGAACAGTCTGTCACAGAAGTCACGCCATTTTGAAACTTTCTACTCGACTCATAGACTTGCTGGACTGACAGGCATGCATCGCCATACTGGACCTTCATTAGCCGGCGAATTTCTCTAGGTTTCACCCCTTTATTGAGAGCGCTGCTCCTCTTTGGTGCATGTAACAAGGGGGACGGCCATCCTTATACTGTACTTATGACGTTACCGTGTTCATCTGCACCGTGATGTCACATGCTTGACACTCTTGACATCCTTAACAACAATATTGACAAAAACATTGGCACCTTGACAGACAATAGTTTGTGCTTCAAACAGGCATAATAACTACAATTCATGGCGGTAGCGAATGTGACTGATAAGACCAATTCGCGCTGTAAATGTTCGTCCACAGTGGATGCATGTGAACACATGGTCATTTCCACCATCATGCACCATCTTACGTCTCCACGCGCTCGGTGTGTGACTTATCTGCAATAATTTTCTCCTTTGTCTTTATTCCATTTCTGATATTTAGCCCTCCATGCAACACGTTCAGCGGCGACTTGGTCCCAATGTGCATTATCAATGCCTGTATCAATCATGTCCCGCTTACACACATCTTTGTATCGTAGTAGAGGCCGACCCTGAGATCTCCCGTCTGTAATTCACCCAAAAAAATGTCTTTTGGTATTCTACTATCATTCATCCTCCTAACATGTCCTACCCATCTAAGTCTACGAAGACTGAGCATGGAATAAACCGTTACCAACTTGATCTTTCCAATACTTCAGTATTTGTGATTTTGTCTTGCCATTTAATACCAAGTATTCTTCGCAGACACCGCATATGAAAGCTGTTTAAACGTTTCTCTTGGTGTGAGTAATTTGTCCAGCATTTACTGCCATAAAGAATAGTACTAAGGACACAGGCTTTATAGACAAGGACTTTTGTTCTGGCAGTAAGCTTCCTGTTTTCGCAGACTCTTTTTCTTAACCTGCTCATTCTTGTTGCTGCCTTACCAATCTGGATGTTGATTTCCTGATCTAGGGATAATTTGCTATTTACCTCTGATCCTAGATATGTAAAATGGTCTACCATCTCTAGTTCGGCATCGCCAATAAAGATTGATGGTACCCCATGTGCACCTTGTGACATAATCTGTGTCTTCTTTTTGCTAATTGTTAAACCAAATTCAGAACAAGCATTGTAAAATGCAGATAGTAGACGTTGTAATTCTTCCTCAGAATGGGTCGTAAGTTCAGCATCATCTGCATAAAGCAACTCTCTGATCAGTACCCTCCTAATTATGGTTTTGGCTTTCAATCTCTGGGCATTGTAGCGGCCGCCATCTGAGCGTGAGTGAATGTATATACCACCATCTTGATCATGAAAGGCATATTTCAGTAGAAGTGAAAAGTATATTCCAAAGAAGGTGCGAGCTAGTACACAACCTTGCTTAACTCCACTCTTGATTTCAAACTCTTCAGAAGTTGCACCATCAAACTTGATTTATATCCTTCATGCCTGTGTGGAACGATTCCACAATGGACAGAAGAGTTGGTGGGCAGCCAATCTTCTTTAGTGTCCTTGAACAGACCCTCACGACTGACCAAATCAAATGCCTTTGTGAGGTCGTTGAAGGCAATAAACAGTGGTTGATTCTGTTCACGGCATTTTTCTTGCATTTTTCTCAATGAGAATATCATATCAATGGTAGACCGGTTCTGTCGAAAGCCACACTGTGATTCGGGGTAGACTTGATCTCCTAGGACTTGAAGTCTGCGCAGAACAATTCTGGCAAATACTTTTCCAACAATACACAGAAGTGAGATACCCCTATAGTTGTTGCAGTCGCTCCGATCGCCCTTGTTCTTGTACAGTGTTATGATGCTTGAATCTTTGAAATCCTGTGGGACTTGTCCTTCTCGCCAGCATAGCTCTATTAGCTGGTGGATCTGTAGAGTGAGTGTGTCTTGCCCACTCCCGATAAGCTCTATTGGAATCCCATCCTTACCTGGAACCTTGCCAGATGCAAGCTCATTTATAGCACACTTAACTTCTGTTATGGTGGGAAGTGTGTCCAGGTGGTCAAGAGTTGGTAGAGCCTCTATGGCGTTGGAGGTATTATCCGCTAGTTTGGTTTCACTTGAGCAAAGCTCCAAATAGTGCTCTACCCATCTATCCATCTGCTGTTTCTTATCAGTGATGATTTCTCCAGTCAAGGTTTTCAATGGTGCACTTCTTTTGATCACTGGACCACAGGCTTTCTTTATACCTTCATACATGCTTCTGATGTTTTCCTTATCACTTGCATTTTGAATGGACTCACATAACTTGATCCAATAGTCATTTGCACACTGCCTGGCACGTCCTTCTTAGCTTGCTTCAACTCACTCAGAGTGTTACTCGTTGTTCTTTCCTTGTTTCCTAAGAGAGCTAACTTCTTTTTATCAATCAAGGGCTGCAGTGTCTGGCTGTTTGCAGCAAACCAGTCCTGCCTCTTATGATCCACAGTGCCGTAAACTCCCACCGTTGTTTTATAAAGAGTTTCCTTAAGTTTACCCCACTTTTCACTTGCTGTACAATTTTCTGGTGTATCAGTGAAAGCGTCTTCAAGTTGCTGCTGGAACTCAAAGCACTTATCAGGATTGTGGGTGTTAATAATATTAATCCTGGGGCTAGATTTGTGTTTAGCTGTGTAGATTCTCTTTGGTCTCAGTCTAACCCTTGCATCAACCAAAGGATGATCCGTATCACAGTCAGCACTGTGATAACTTCGAGTTATTGATGTTTGGTTCAGATGTTGTCTCCGTTTGATAATGAAGTCCAGCTGATGCCAATGGCCAGATCTTGGATGTTTCCATGTGATCTTATGCAGTTGTTTTGTTTACAAAAAGGAGTGTGTAATACATAGGTCATTCCTGGTGCAATGATCCAGTAGCCTTTGCCCATTTTCTTTCATTCGACCGATGTTGTATTTACCAAAGCACACTGGCCATGAACTCGAACCCTTGCCCACACGAGCATTGTAATCAACTAGCATATAAATGTAGTCGGATTTTGGAACTGCCTTGATCACAGAGTCTAACTCCTCATAGAACAAATTCTTCATATCATCAGGGGAAGTGAGAGTCGGTGCATATGCTGTGATAATGGTGGCAAAACCACAGGAGGTTGCCAAGCGCAGGGATAATAGTCTTTCATTACCTCCAGCTGGAATTTCAATCATTCCCAGTAGCGAATTCTTCACTGCAAAGCCCTCACAGTGGTGCCTTTTATCTTCCTGATCTATATCCTTCCAAAATAAGGTGTAATTGTTTTCCCTGAGTGACACTTTCTTAGCGAGGCAATTCTCCTGCAGGCCAGCAATATCAATGTTAAGGCGATTGAGTTCGGCATCAATCACAGCCGTTTTTCTCACATCGTCAATACTCGTCAGGTCAGTGGAAAATCCTGAATATATAGTTCGTATGTTCCAGGTTGCAAACAGTAGCTTCAGATTTCTATTGTTCTTTATAGTAATGCCTGGTTCATTGGTTTAATGCCTGCGAATCAGATTTTGTCCTAACCCCAAGCACCCATTGAAGCAGGCAGGCTGTGACTGATCAGCACCCAATTGGCCGGGGGCTGCCCAGTTTGAGGCGTGCGGTAGCTGATCAGTGACACCTGCAGGTGTCTCCCACCGTCAGAGGCAACCCGTGGCGCCCCATGTCTACGCCAATTGACAGGGACTTATAACCCATTAATGCTACCTCCCGCTTTGATTCCGAGACCCGTTAAGACCAGGGATGGAGTTATACTTCTCCATAGCACAAAGCCTGAGCTAAAATATAGAGACCATTTGTTGCCCATGCAGCATGATACCTCTCTCGGCCTGTTCAGTCCAGAGGAATGGTAGCACCAATACATGTGGAATAAGACAAGCTGGAGAAGCTGCCAGATCAGCAAAGCAATGCTCTAACTGTCCGCCTGTCGGAGCTTCGATCCTAGACCAGCTGCCAACCAAGGCTTAGGGCCTGGTCTGCCCTGCCATGTATTTTTGTCTTTAGGTTGCATTTCCTCGCACCGGAATAAGACTTGTACCCTCCCCATTGCGCTCTTCCGCCCGAAGCCGTTGGCACAATGTAGGGTGTCGGGTTTGGTAAACGCCGCCCAACATTCGGCGCTAACAGAAAGCAAGTAGTACCTCTGCTGTCATATGGTAGCTCAGTCATATCTGACTAAGACCTGACACTGTCATACGGTAGCTCAGACATATCTGACTAAGACCTGACACTGTCATACCGTAGCTCAGACATATCTGACTAAGACCTGACACTGTCATACGGTAGCTCAGACATATCTGACTAAGACCTGACACTGTCATACGGTAGCTCAGACATATCTGACTAAGACCTGACACTGTCATACGGTAGCTCAGTCATATCTGACTAAGACCTGACACTGTCATACGGTAGCTCAGACATATCTGACTAAGACCTGACACTGTCATATGGTAGCTCAGTCATATCTGACTAAGACCTGACACTGTCATATGGTAGCTCAGACATATCTGACTAAGACCTGACACTGTCATACGGTAGCTCAGTACATATCTGACTAAGACCTGACACTGTCATACGGTAGCTCAGCCATATCTGACTAAGACCTGACACTGTCATATGGTAGCTCAGATCATATCTGACTAAGACCTGACACTGTCATACGGTAGCTCAGTACATATCTGACTAAGACCTGACACTGTCATACGGTAGCTCAGTACATATCTGACTAAGACCTGACACTGTCATACGGTAGCTCAGTCATATCTGACTAAGACCTGACACTGTCATACGGTAGCTCAGTACATATCTGACTAAGACCTGACACTGTCATATGGTAGCTCAGTCATATCTGACTAAGACCTGACACTGTCATACGGTAGCTCAGTCATATCTGACTAAGACCTGACACTGTCATACGGTAGCTCAGTCATATCTGACTAAGACCTGACACTGTCATACGGTAGCTCAGACATATCTGACTAAGACCTGACACTGTCATATGGTAGCTCAGACATATCTGACTAAGACCTGACACTGTCATACGGTAGCTCAGACATATCTGACTAAGACCTGACACTGTCATATGGTAGCTCAGACATATCTGACTAAGACCTGACACTGTCATATGGTAGCTCAGACATATCTGACTAAGACCTGACAATGTCATACGGTAGCTCAGACATATCTGACTAAGACCTGACACTGTCATATGGTAGCTCAGACATATCTGACTAAGACCTGACACTGTCATATGGTAGCTCAGACATATCTGACTAAGACCTGACACTGTCATATGGTAGCTCAGACATATCTGACTAAGACCTGACACTGTCATACGGTAGCTCAGACATATCTGACTAAGACCTGACACTGTCATACGGTAGCTCAGACATATCTGACTAAGACCTGACACTGTCATACGGTAGCTCAGACATATCTGACTAAGACCTGACACTGTCATACGGTAGCTCAGACATATCTGACTAAGACCTGACACTGTCATACGGTAGCTCAGTCATATCTGACTAAGACCTGACACTGTCATACGGTAGCTCAGTACATATCTGACTAAGACCTGACACTGTCATACGGTAGCTCAGACATATCTGACTAAGACCTGACACTGTCATACGGTAGCTCAGCATATCTGACTAAGACCTGACCTGTCATACGGTAGCTCAGACATATCTGACTAAGACCTGACACTGTCATACGGTAGCTCAGACATATCTGACTAAGACCTGACACTGTCATACGGTAGCTCAGACATATCTGACTAAGACTGACACTGCATACGTGCTCGATATGACTAAGCCTGCATGTCATAGTCTCAGACATATCGCTAAGACTGACCTTTAGCTCCTGAGCACGTCTACGACTACAATATCTGGGACACTGTCAGGTAGCTCAGTATATACTGATAAGACCTGACACGTGTCTCAGTCATATCTGACTAGACCTGACACTGTCACGTAGCTCTGCATATCTGCTAGACCTGACACTGTCATATGGTAGCTCAGTCATATCTGACTAAGACCGAACTGTCATATATCTGTCCTGTACCTATCTGTAAGACTGACTGTCATACGGTAGCTCAGTCATATCTGTACTGAAGAACCCTGACCACTGTCATACGGTAGCTCAGCTATCGACCTATCTGTACTAATAAGACCTGACACTGTCATACGTAGTCACTGTCCACAGTCCTATCTGACTAGACCTGACACTGTCATATGTACTTTCTGACTCAGTCATATCTGACTAAGACCTGACACTGTCATATGTAGCTCAGAATATCTGACTAGACCCACTGTCCTACTGACAAGCTCCTGTGTCATATCTGATACTGGACCTGCACTGTCATGGTTAGCTCTGACATATCTTACTAATACCTGACACTGTCATATGGTAGCTCAGTCATATCTGACTAAGAAGGACTGACACTGTCATACGGTAGCTCAGACATATCTGACTAAGACCTGACAATGTCATACGGTAGCTCAGACATATCTGACTAAGACCTGACACTGTCATACGGTAGCTCAGACATATCTGACTAAGACCTGACACTGTCATACGGTAGCTCAGATATATCTGACTAAGACCTGACACTGTCATACGGTAGCTCAGACATATCTGACTAAGACCTGACACTGTCATACGGTAGCTCAGACATATCTGACTAAGACCTGACACTGTCATACGGTAGCTCAGACATATCTGACTAAGACCTGACACTGTCATACGGTAGCTCAGACATATCTGACTAAGACCTGACACTGTCATACGGTAGCTCAGACATATCTGACTAAGACCTGACACTGTCATACGGTAGCTCAGTCATATCTGACTAAGACCTGACACTGTCATACAGTAGCTCAGTCATATCTGACTAAGACCTGACACTGTCATACGGTAGCTCAGTCATATTTGACTAAGACCTGACACTGTCATACGGTAGCTCAGACATATCTGACTAAGACCTGACACTGTCATACGGTAGCTCAGACATATCTGACTAAGACCTGACACTGTCATACATTAGCTCAGTCATATCTGACTAAGACCTGACACTGTCATACGGTAGCTCAGTCATATCTGACTAAGACCTGACACTGTCATACGGTAGCTCAGACATATCTGACTAAGACCTGACACTGTCATACGGTAGCTCAGACATATCTGACTAAGACCTGACACTGTCATACGGTAGCTCAGACATATCTGACTAAGACCTGACACTGTCATACGGTAGCTCAGACATATCTGACTAAGACCTGACACTGTCATACGGTAGCTCAGACATATCTGACTAAGACCTGACACTGTCATACGGTAGCTCAGACATATCTGACTAAGACCTGACACTGTCATATGGTAGCTCAGTCATATCTGACTAAGACCTGACAATGTCATAGGGTAGCTCAGACATATCTGACTAAGACCTGACAATCACAATATTGACACGTGGCATATACATGACAATGACATGGTTATTGTAATTTCCATCAGACTTTTACGGTTTTCATTTGAAGTCCACTCGTAATTGGGGCCCTTATAGTGTATTGGTGGCGGAAAATGCAACAGACCTACAACATTTGTTGGACATTGTAGTAACAGAAAGTGCACAGAAAGGAATCTCCTTGAATATAAAGAAAATACTAACTATGATGACATCAAAGAAAATGGTGACACCAAAATGTGACATAGAAATAGTAGGATAATTCATAACCAAATGGATAATTTTAAATACCTAGGGGCACTTATAATAACATCAGATGGAAGATGTACAACGGAGGTTGAGAGCAGAATAGGGTTGGCAAAAGCCGCATTTAAGAAAATGAAGAGTATCTTATGCAATAAGTCACTATCAATGAAAGTAAGAAAGAGAGTGCTGAAATGCCATATAGAACCAGTTTTGCTGTATGGCAGCGAATCTTGGAATGTAACTGAACAAATTAGGAAGAACTTAGAAGCAACAGAGTTGTGGTGTTTGAGACGAATGTTGCGAATTCCTTGGACTGCCAGAGTAACTAACAACGATTGCCTGAAAGAGGCTAATGAAATTAGAACACTATATACAACATTAAGAAAGAGACAGTTTTCTTTGGTCATGTGATTCTTTGGTCAGAGACGCATTGGAGAACATCGTGACAACTGGAAAGATCGAGGGGAAGAGAGGCAGAGGCAGACCAAGAGAAATGATGCTGGACAGATTGAGAAGGTGGCATGGAGGAATATCATCAGCAGAGTTGACCCAGAACACCAAAGACTGAGATCTGCGGAGAACCATGAACGTCTACGCCAGCTGACAGGGCAATTGATGATGATGATGATGATGATGATGATGATGATGATGATGATGATGATGATATTATTTCTTTTCTGTTGTGAAAATAGAACAGCGTGTTTCGCTTCCTATTTTCTATGCGTTTCTGGTGTGGTGTGGATTTAATATTTGTTGCTGTACTCATGTCTGGTCAGGTTCGCACACTTGTAAGGCCTGGTCTTGTTGCTGTACTCATGTCTGGTCAGGTTTGTACACTTGTAAGGTCTGGTGTTGTTGCTGTACTCATGTTTGGACAGGTTTGTACACATGTAAGGTCTGATGTTGTTGCTGTACTCATATTTGGTCAGGTTTGTACACTTGTAAGGTCTGGTGTTGTTGCTGTACTCATGTCTGGTCATGTTCGCACACTTGTAAGGTCTGGTCTTGTTGCTGTACTCATGTCTGGTCAGGTTTGTACACTTGTAAGGATTGGTCTTGTTGCTGTACTCATGTCTGGTCAGGTTTGTACACTTGTAAGGTTTGGTCTTGTTGCTGTACTCATGTCTGGTCAGGTTCGCACACATGTAAGGTCTGGTCTTGTTGCTGTACTTATGTCTGGTCAGGTTCGCACACTTGTAAGGTCTGGCCTTGTTGCTGTACTCATGTCTGGTCAGGTTCGCACACATGTAAGGTCTGGTGTTGTTGCTGTACTCATGTCTGGTTAGGTTTGCACACTTGTAAGGTCTGGTCTTGTTGCTGTACTCATGTCTGGTCAGGTTTGTACACATGTAAGGTCTGGTCTTGTTGCTGTACTCATGTCTGGTCAGGTTTGTACACATGTAAGGTCTGGCCTTGTTGCTGTACTCATGTCTGGTCAGGTTCGCACACATGTAAGGTCTGGTCTTGTTGCTGTACTTATGTCTGGTCAGGTTCGCACACTTGTAAGGTCTGGTCTTGTTGCTGTACTCATGTCTGGTCAGGTTTGTACACATGTAAGGTCTGGTGTTGTTGCTGTACTCATGTCTGGTCATGTTTGTACACATGTAAGGTCTGGTGTTGTTGCTGTACTCATGTCTGGTCAGGTTCGCACACTTGTAAGGTCTGGTCTTGTTGCTGTACTCATGTCTGGTCAGGTTTGTACACTTGTAAGGTCTGGTGTTGTTGCTGTACTCATGTCTGGTCAGGTTTGTACACTTGTAAGGTCTGGTGTTGTTGCTGTACTCATGTCTGGTCAGGTTTTTACACTTGTAAGGTCTGGTGTTGTTGCTGTACTCATGTCTGGTCAGGTTTGTACACATGTAAGGTCTGGTCTTGTTGCTGTACTCATGTCTGGTCAGGTTTGTACACTTGTAAGGTCTGGTGTTGTTGCTGTACTCATGTCTGGTCAGGTTTGTACACTTGTAAGGTCTGGTGTTGTTGCTGTACTCATGTCTGGTCAGGTTTGTACACTTGTAAGGTCTGGTGTTGTTGCTGTACTCATGTCTTGTCAGGTTTGTACACTTGTAAGGTCTGGTCTTGTTGCTGTACTCATGTCTGGTCAGGTTTGTACACATGTAAGGTCTGGTCTTGTTGCTGTACTCATGTCTGGTCAGGTTCGCACACTTGTAAGGTCTGGTCTTGTTGCTGTACTCATGTCTGGTCAGGTTCGCACACTTGTAAGGTCTGGTGTTGTTGCTGTACTCATGTCTGGTCAGGTTTGTACACTTGTAAGGTCTGGTGTTGTTGCTGTACTCATGTCTTGTCAGGTTTGTACACTTGTAAGGTCTGGTGTTGTTGCTGTACTCATGTCTTGTCAGGTTTGTACACTTGTAAGGTCTGGTGTTGTTGCTGTACTCATGTCTTGTCAGGTTTGTACACTTGTAAGGTCTGGTGTTGTTGCTGTACTCATGTCTGGTCAGGTTTGTACACATGTAAGGTCTAGTCTTGTTGCTGTACTCATGTCTGGTCAGGTTCGCACACTTGTAAGGTCTGGTCTTGTTGCTGTACTCATGTCTGGTCAGGTTCGCACACTTGTAAGGTCTGGTCTTGTTGCTGTACTCATGTCTGGTCAGGTTCGCACACTTGTAAGGTCTGGTGTTGTTGCTGTACTCATGTCTGGTCAGGTTTGTACACATGTAAGGTCTGGTCTTGTTGCTGTACTCATGTCTTGTCAGGTTTGTACACATGTAAGGTCTGGTCTTGTTGCTGTACTCATGTCTGGTCAGGTTCGCACACTTGTAAGGTCTGGTCTTATTGCTGTACTCATGTCTGGTCAGGTTCGCACACTTGTAAGGTCTGGTCTTATTGCTGTACTCATGTCTGGTCAGGTTTGTACACATGTAAGGTCTGGTCTTGTTGCTGTACTCATGTCTGGTCAGGTTCGCACACTTGTAAGGTCTGGTCTTGTTGCTGTACTCATGTCTGGTCAGGTTCGCACACTTGTAAGGTCTGGTCTTGTTGCTGTACTCATGTCTGGCCCGGTACGCGCAGTTATAAGGTCTGCTGTTGTTAGGTTCCCTCCCCGTTTCATGGCGTTCTTTTTTATTCAGGGATTGATTCATCTGTAGTCCAGCCGTTGGTGGCTCCATCTGTCTTTCCCGTGGCTCTCTCTGTCGTTGAATCTTCGTGGCCTGGACGTCTTTTAATTCGTGTCGTGAACTATCTTGGTGGCGTATAATCTCTTTTCCTGGTCACTGGACGTTCTTGGTTGCTTTCGTTTCCACTTTCTGTTTCTTTCTCCACTTTTATTACTTCCTCTTCGGTTTGGATCTTGCTGTTGGTGTCGTCTGTTTGTACTGTGTCATTCTTGGTGTTTTTCCTGAATTGTTCTATCTGTGCTCTTTCTTCTTGAACTAGTTTCAGTGTCTCCGCCGTCTCCGTTTTGATTGCAGCCATTCAAGTCACATCCCGCTCGATCTTCTACTGAACGAACTTCAGTTCGTCCAGGATGCGCTGAGGGAGTCTCTGTGGCGAAGTGGTCAAGCCGTTTGACTCGTGCTCCGAAGGTTGTGGGTTCGATTCCGGGCCGCACCCTTCGGCTTACGAGTTAAATGTTTCGGAGACTCCTGTGGGAGTAGTAGTACATGTTGTAAATCCCTCGCATTGAGGCATAAAATACCTCATATACAAAGAATAAAGAAGGAGGTGCGGGAGGTGCGGGGAGGTGCCGGAATAAAATAGTAAGCTCAAAGTAGGGAAGTGGGGGAGCATAATTTATACATAATCGATTGGTGTGCACCGGCTGATACGGGTTGATGTATTTGTATCTTTGGTAAGATCGGTGAACATCTGTGAGCAAAAAGTCGATATTGCTTTGATATTGATATGAGCCATATGAGCCATGTCTCATTCTCGTCTCATGTCTCGTCTATGTCTCATACCTCGTGGTGGGTGGGTTGTGGCCTGCCTCATGCCTTCCAGCTCCTGTTCGTTTTTTAAAGTGTCAGCTGTCGTTTTTTAATCAGAGCAGCGGGGTTAACAATGGAAAGATCAATTAAACTATGGCGCCAGGTTTGCTAATTGATTCAGAATATGTCAGCCGGTGTAATGCACTAATTACTTCCCGTTTTGTATAGACGACATAAGAGGTGTCAGGTGGTCGACAAACACGTGGAGTCGGGTGGTAAAGTGAGGGCAGTGTCGGCCTTCAGGGTTGTTTCACAAGCTGTGACCAGCTGTATAACCCTTCCTTGTCTTCACATTTGTATGGTAACACTGTCGCATTGGAGATGCGCGTGATAAAGCTGTCAGCCATGGTAAAGAAGAAAAAAAAAATAATTATATTCCCGTTTGTATAGACGTACACAAGTTAGTTGGTACCCTAGGCCTCCTCATATGGATGTGATAGGTTCGAAGCTCGAATCCTTATCGTTGGTAAGTGTATGGAGGTGCTTAGTTGGTCATAGGGGATGTGGTGGGATATCACCAGTGTGTAACAGGGGTGTCTAGTTGTTGTCAATGCGCTTGATAGGTTCGAGTCCTACTGTGTGGTGGAGTAGTGTAGTAGTAGTAGTCAAGGTTGTAACGGGGATAGGTGGTGTTGTAGGCATCGTTTGAGAGTCGAAACACGCACCTGGTTGATAAGGGTGTCCACCCTAGGCGGCTCTTTTTAAGTGTATACTAAGCCGTAAATGTATAATAACGGTGTCTAGTTGCTGCCATAGCGCTTGTCAGGTTCGAAACCTGCTGTGTGGTGGTGTAGTGTGGCAGTGGGCGAGTATGTAACGAAGCTAGGTGGTATCATTGGCGGTTCAAATCACGCCCCTGGTCGCTAACTATACCCAACATAGGTGCCAGAGAAGCGAATGCAGCGGTATCTATTTACATTTTCCTCAGAAACCGCAGTTCCAAGCCAGCAGATTCAGCGTGACTGCTCAGTATCTTCACATTCATACAAAAGCATAGGTTCTATGTAGCACCGCAACACTCTTTTTCTCGTAGCAATTGCCATCTTTTTATTGGTCGCTATGTTTTTCATCTTGCAAAAGGTTATCTTCGCCACGGCGATTCTTGTGCTAATCTCTTCAAGCCATCTCCCATCAGTTGTTATGAAGGTTCCGAGATACTTGTATCTACTCACTTGTTTCAGAATATTCTCATTTACACGTATATTACATCGTGGTATTTCGTTCTTCCTAGTGACGAGCATAACCCGTGTCGTTTTATAATTTAATTCTAACCCTAGTTGTTCACTGTGTGCAACAACCGCCTCTTCTAAATATTGCAGATCCTACGCAGTGTCTGTTGATTACATAAATTATATGAAGGCAGTTGACAATTTAAATTAGATGAAGTTATTTTATTACAGACATTAAAGGAAGACATTTGACTAGAAACATTTAATAAAACGACGAAAAAACGGAGATCTACCGGCGTGAGAAAAAGCATATAAGTATGTTAATGTCAGTTCCTGTGAACATATTTACCAGAAGCATTCTGAATAGTATATGAATATTTAGCTTTAAGGTGAAATCAATACGGCTGTACCGATCGGAAACAAGAAGAATGACTAAAACAATTACTAATAAACAACAAACATTTATTAACTGGTGCCCACGTAGTTCACCATTGGCGTTCATGTCTCATTCAACAATTAGTATAATGTCTGAAGTCACATTTGCGGCTTCAACATATGTTTTCATAGTATATGTATATATGAAGATATATTCAAGGTGATTTCTAAGAACACATTTCCTCATATCACACTCTACAAAAGACATATTTCGCTCAAACTTAAACATTAAGAGTGGAAAAGAGTATGTTGTAGATACTGGTTTTCCTTTGTTTCTAGTGGGACTTGATTATTTGTTGTTCTATCTGGGCATGGTATGTATATTTTCAACATATCTTCACTGATGTTTTTCATCTTGTCTGCTCATTGCGCCCGCTTCAAAGTCATACAAAAGTACAGGTTCTATGAAAGACAGAGACACTTTGCGGTTATTGGTAACCAAAAGGACAAATGAGAGGTCGATTAATATGTAAGTATTTGTAAATAAATAAATATACACAGGGCTGGGCTGGTATATAATGATAATAAAGGTAGCTAGTTTTAGAAAACGAAATAGACGTGCTACCATAATAATATCCACACAGAATTGGTGTTACAGATTTCGCCTACTCCTCACCAAAATCAGACACCGAAGAAGGGTAATGACATTTTTACAGTTGCGAAGTGCCGTATTAGAAGCCCAAATATTAACCTCAAGGTGCGGGTTAATCAAATCTTGTGAGTGTCTTCATTCTGATCTAGAGTTGTTTACCGTGCCTCCCATGCAAATAGAGGTGGAATAGTGACTATGTGTAGCTTAACTGTGGTGGCACCATCTGGAGATATTAATCAGATGCTTGGTACCCAGTGAAGATGACAGATAACTGATGCGGGATAGGTCGCGTGGCCCTCAACGAAACATACAATGAAATAACGGTGAAATGAAATGTTGCGTCTCCGCGAAGCATTATTTTAGAAACCAAAGATTACAATCGAATACGGCCAACAAAAGAGGTATTTCAGAAAATGAAACGTGTCTTAGGTGATAAGTCACTATCATTGAAGGAACAAATAAATAAACTTTCAACAATAAAATTACAAAAATTAATTTTCGACAATAGAAACTTTCAAATTAGAAACAATAAAGAGAAATTTACTGTATAATTTTTATTGTCGAAAATTAATTTTTGTAATTTTATTGTTGAAAGTTTATTTATTTGTTCCTTCAATGATAGTGACTTATCACCTAAGACACGTTTCATTTTCTGAAATACCTCTTTTGTTGGCCGTATTCTGCTCTTAAGCTCTATTGTGTACCTACCATCTGAGGTTATAAATGACCTCAAGTATATAAAATTATCCACTTGATTAAGCCTTTTCTCTTCTATTTTGATCTATCTATTAGTGTTCTTAATATATATCTTGCCTATTGTGTCTCTTTTCCTTCCATACATCCTTACTACTCGCCACTTCTTTTCACCCTTTATTGTCTTCCTTATTCTTCTCATTGTAACACTGAATAGCATCATAATTTTATAGCCGTCTGTAAAGAAGATCGTTTGTTATAGATATTCTTCTTAGCAGTGACCATCCTGGTTGATGCTCATAGTCATTGCCTAATAAAGGGTCTTGACAGATAGGGGACAGTCGATTTATCTCCAGTAGGTTGGGGAATTTACCCAGTCAGCAGAAAACCGGTTGTGTTGTAAGCAAAGAGAATGTTAGTGTTAAGTGATATGAAACGTTGAAAATTGGTTAGAAGATGTATTCGCTGGTATTCAAGGGGTCAATATGGCAGATGTTGTATTAAGAAAGACCGACCTCGCAACAGACACTGTTGGTTGGTTGTGAAATGACACAGTGAAATAGAGGTGGAAAAAGTGAGAAATGAAATTTTCACTAGACTTCTAGAAAACACCTGCAGTGTTGATAGCTGGAACAATCGAAATTAGTATAGCAGACATTGTGGTATGGAAAGTTGAAGATATCAGTTATGGGAAATGGATCTTTGCTGACGAATACTCAGATGATATCGAAACTATCCCAGGTGGAGCCATAGACTGCATTGCCATAAATGTTGTTATTACTATGTCGTTGAAGCTCATGTACAACGAAGGTTTGGAGCTCTTGGTGCTGTGACATGGACAAGTTGTGAAGCTATCTATGAAAGACAGAGACACTTTGTGTTATAAAGAAAAAAATCAAGAGTATGGAGTGATGAGTGATTAGTCTGTATAAGTGGTTCTTAAACAGAAACGCTGGAATGATAAGTTGAAGCTTTCAGTAATGTAAAAGAGGGAAAGTGCTGACGTTGCTGATTATGTATTGTGAAATGTCTTTTCAAATAAAAGAGCAAGACACGTTTGACATAACTATAGAAGCAACATTTTTCCTACTGTTTTTAAGTTTAGTTGAAATATTTATCTGTTTGGCCGATCTTTTTTCACCTTTGGTTAACAAATTTGTCCTACTGTTTACAATTTTGGACGAGACATTTCTTTACTTGGTCAATATTTTGCCCCTTTTGGTTAACATTATTTCCTACTTTTTATGAATTCGAACGAGTCATTTATAAGTTTGATCAATATAGTTTCAACTTTGGTTAACACAGTTTCCCACTTTTCGTAAGTTTGGCGGAGCTTATTAGAAGTTTGGTCGATATTTTTTCACATTTGTTTAACAAAGTTTCCTAGTGTTCATAGGTTTAGCAGCGATATTTATAAGTTTGGTCAACATATGTCTGTATTTACCCAACCTTTTTATTACTTTTGTTCACTTATTTTCCTAGTTCGGTCGACATATTTCTTAGTTTGATCAATATTTTCCCCTTTGGCTAACACATTTTCCTACCTTTTATAAATCTGGGTAAGCTATTTTTTACTTGGCCCCTATTATTTCCTACGTTTTTATAATTTGTTGAGATATTTATGTATTTGACCGACCTTTTCCCATTTCGGTTGACAAATTTTCCTACATTTTACAAGATTAGCTGAAATATTGCTCTCTATGTCGATATTTTTTTCTCATTAGGTTAACAAATGTTCCTAATTTTTATAAGTTTTTTGTAAATGTTTCTTTACAGGGTCAATATTTTTTCTCCTTAGGTTAACAAATTTTCCCATTTTTTCATAAGTTTGGATGAGACATTTATAAGTTTGACCGATATTTTTCATATTTGGCTAACATTATTTCCTTCTTTTTATGAATTCGGACGAGACATTTATAAGTTTGACCGATATTTTTCACCTTGGTTGTAGAAATGAAATTTTCTATAATCTATAGTAGGTGTGGGTATTACACAAAGTGAGCAAGCAGAATTAACTGGTTGTGTTACTATGGTGGTCAGCGTATTTAAAATGATATTTTTAACTTTCTCGGTACTGTAGGTAAAGAGGTAATTGCATAATTACGTTTATATCTGTTGTTCTCAATCAGAGACCGAAAAAAACATTGTCTTGTCTTGTGTATTGACTCTAGACAGAAATGCTGTTGGTAACTCGGTGCCAATCTTAGCAACTTGTAGGTGTTGTGTTGTTCATAGAACCTATACTTGTGTATGGACGTAAAGCGCAACATGCGGTTATTTGTTGTTGGAAAACACATGTATATATCTTCATATATACATATACTACGAAAACATATTTTGAAGCCTCAAATTTGACTTCTTCAGACATTACACTAGTTTTCATGGGAGACATGAGTGCATAGGGTGATTTAAATATAACCAGATTTACATTTCCAAGGAGATAACACACAGACTATGTTTTCGTTGAAAATTTGCTGTTTTCTCTAAGCAGACTGTCACTTTTGTCACCTCCAGTATAGCTGGTTCTGTGTTTGTTATGGTTATTATTAATGTAAATGTTTATTCTGTTTGTAGTATAAGGGTCATTTCTTCCATCGATAAGTTTTTATAAAACCAATGACCAATCCCTATAAGACACATATGACAACCGTATCTATCCTACTTTACTCATGTAGGTTTGGTCCACAGTGTCCACCTCGGTAAGATTTTACAACAATAGACTGGAGCAGGAAACAGGAAACGTTAACTGAATAACGATACACCGAGCGTCAATACGCTTGGAGTTGTATTCTCACTACACTTTTATTATGTCTCTATGGTTGTTTCCTGACAGGCTTCATCATCAAACTCACATCAAATGATGGCGGCATGCACATAATTGTTGGCAACAATATAGAACAGATAGCGGGCGCTTGGTTTAAGTGTTAGTCTGTTACGCTGCCTTGAGGGGCGATCGGTGTAATGTGGTCGCAATATAGAACATATAGCGGTCATGTGATTTAACAGCTAGACCGTTACGCTGACATGAGGGCATGTTGTATGTACCTAATACACCAATGTATTCATACCGTTGTGTTCTTCACTTATTTGCTAATGTAACACTGGTGTTTTTTACTTTTTTGTTTTTTTTATAATTTTATACACATCACTGTATTTATTTTATTATGTAATTTAACTTGTAATAATATACTTTAATTCTTTAAAATACTGCCTATTTAGGCCTCTCAAAACCTGTTGATCGGAGATGTAAACTCCATCACAGCTAATTAAAACAACCAATATTTCCGTCACACAACCCCGTCGGAATCGAAGCTGTTACCTCTATATGATCTATGGTACCCTCTAGACCCGTATTGTTCTTTTTGGCCAGCTGTCTGTCGTTGGTACCCACTGTATAAGACACCTCTTTCTGGTAGGATTAACCTGTTTATTGTTACCCTCTCAGATCGATTGTAATCTTTGGTTTCTAAAATAATGCTTCGCGGAGACGCAACATTTCATTTCACCGTTATTTCATTGTATGTTTCGTTGATCTTTCCATTGTTAACCCCGCTGCTCTGATTAAAAAACGACAGCTGACACTTTAAAAAACGAACAGGAGCTGGAAGGCATGAGGCAGGCCACAACCCACCCACCACGAGGTATGAGACATAGACGAGACATGAGACGAGAATGAGACATGGCTCATATGGCTCATATCAATATCAAAGCAATATCGACTTTTTGCTCACAGATGTTCACCGATCTTACCAAAGATACAAATACATCAACCCGTATCAGCCGGCGCACACCAATCGATTATGTATAAATTATGCTCCCCCACTTCCCTACTTTGAGCTTACTATTTTATTCCGGCACCTCCCCGCACCTCCCGCACCTCCTTCTTATTCTTTGTATATGAGGTATTTTATGCCTCAATGCGAGGGATTTACAACATGTACTACTACTTGTGGGTCGTCGCTAAAAGCTACGGAGTTCGTGCTTTGTGCGACGCTTTCCGCGCTGCAGAAAGGGACCGAGCCATATGGGATAAAACCCGGTGCGATGAAGTCGACCCTGTCGACTTTTTAAGCGACTTTTTTAGGATGCGCTGAACGGCTGGTATTTGCGTTTCTTTTGAATCGTTGCTTCTTTGCTCCATATGATTAACTTTTGACTTGAGGTCCTTCAGCTGGTCCTCCAATTGTGCTTTGTTTTCTTTGACGGGTAGTCGCCTCGTACTGCCTCATTGCCTCTTTATATGGAAGATTTGCTTTAACGGCTAGTTTCATCGCTTCCTTGCTGCCTGGATGGCAATGGCAGCCAGGGTGTCTAGCCCCGTGGTTGCTGAGGCAGTTAGGGCACTTTCTGTTTTCGTTGGCTTTCCTGAAGTCGGTGTCGATCTTGGTGTGAGGGTGCTGGCTATACTAGTGTGGTCTGGATCTGCATGACCTTCACATCACTTGTACAGTTGGCCCAGGTGTGCCAAAACTTCTGGCACCCGGAACACTGCAGCACTCCTGGAATGTAGTGCTCTAGGGATTGCTCTCTCTTGTCCCATCTGGTGATCTGTGGCATGGTTCTGTCCTCCGATGTGATGGTGACGACCGTGGAGTGTTTCCGATGATTCTTTCAGCACTGGTAACCTTGAGAGTTGAGTTTTCTGTCGATAGCATCTTGCTGATTTCATCATTCATGAGATGGGTTTTGACTCGTTTTGAGACCCATCGGTTTATGATGCGGTGTCGGGTGGCTGTAATACCGCGTGGTAGTTTGATGTCGGCTTTCTCTTCGCGGTTGATCCTTCTGATTAGTGGGGTTGTTTTGTCTGTCCTGTTGATAAAAACCACTATTCCATCCGGAGCTGGGCGATGCTGTGTCTCCCCATCTCGTTTTCCAACAGACTGAATATCTTGCTTGCTGGTAGCGCTGTCAGCTTCGCCTCTCCAACACTTGTTTGTTCTAGCAGGATTTTTCCTGCAAAATTCTCGCCAGGGCTCTTCTCCTGTGAGGTGGTCTTTGGTGAGCTGCTTGGCTACATCTCCTTGGTGATTTGACTGGCTTCTACGCTGCTGCTGGCGTCAGATTTGACCTCTGGCGTCGGTTTGTTGCGTCGGAAACTGCTTCAGCTGGTGAAGCTGTTGTTGGACTTCTCTGTGTCGCCACAGGATCAGCAGCCCCACTTGTCTTCGTCGCCTCTGTTTTCTTCTACCCGGCTGCATAGATTGCGTGTCGCTTCGTGCTAGCCATCCTCCGCACTGTCACCTGGTGATATATGCTTCTCGATAGAGCGTCGTGTCGTGAATGCGGCGGGTTCCAGCACTTGTATTTGTAGAGTATATATATATATATATATATATATATATATATATATATATATATATATATATATATATATATATATATATATATATATATATATATATATATATATGTAAGGTGTGGAATGCGCCTGGCCCTGCAGCCAGCAGGGTTAGGATCGGCTAGCCTCTCCCAGGAGGGGTGAAGAGCGAAAATTAGTAGCCTGCCGATGACCCGCAGACTACACAAGTCAACCCCCACCTCCACGTGGTGCAGACCGGGCAACCATGACCGCGAGGTCATGGGATAACGGGGCTATGGCCCGCCATAGGGGATGGACTCCCTGTGGTCAGATTAGTGTCCTAAACCTGCGACTGGCCTGGCAAGCCGGCAGGGGATCTTCATGCTGCTCGTAGAAAAACTAAGAAGTATAAACGGACTGACCCAAACGGCTATCGACCCGGCAATGTTAATGGGCTACGAGATAGATCAGCGATTCAAAAAATAGGCACAATGAACGTCTGTGGTTTCAATAGTAAAGAAGAAGAGCTTATAGAAACAATGGAGGAGAAGAAAATTGGACTGTTGGGAATAGCGGACACCAGAACAAAGGGAAAAGAATGCAAGGAGCTCCACCGCAGTTACACGTTTGTTTACTCTGGAGTAGAACAGCAAGAAAGGGCAGGACACGGTGTGGGAAAAGTAATCGAACCACGGCTAGCAAGAAGAATACTAGAAATAAAATATATATAAGAAAGAATCATAACAGTGAGAATAAAAGAACAAACAATCACAACATATGTACAAATATACGCACCATGTAATGCAAACAATAATGAGCAGGAATGCGAGGACTTCTACGAAGACATCCATGACGTGCTAAATAAAATAGATAAGCAGGACAACATCATATTTATGGGAGACTTCAATGCAAGACTAGGACATAACAGAGTGGGCATAGAAAAACATCTGGGAGCATTTGGAGATCAGCAAAATGAAAGGAATGATAACGGAAGTAGACTGATAGAGCTTTGCAGCCAACACGACCTCTATAATAATAAACACATTCTATAAACATAAAGATTCGCAAGTATAACGATCTAGGTACTAAAAGCCAAATTGATTTTATATTAACAAGAAATAACAGAAAGAGAAATATATTAGATGCAAGAGCAGTGCCCAATTTCAGTATAAACACAGATCATAAAGCAGTCGTTGCCACAATAAGAACCATCAGAAGAAGAAAACAAAGAGCAGGAAAATACATGCCATGCGAATCAGTAAACTTAAAAAACCTTAAAGACGAGGCAGTAAAGGAAAATTATGAGAAAGAACTAACTGAACTCTTTGTAAAATTACCTACAGAAAGAAAAACAGTGGAAGAAGAATGGGAGATGTTCAAATCAAGCATTTTAAATACTGCAAAAATAACATGCGTAACCACGAAAAAACGCAAAACACGGATAAAGAAAATAACAAGTTGGTGGAACGCAGAAGTAAAGTGAGCGGTAAAAGTAAAAAAGGAAAAATATAAAAAGTGGTTGAAGAGCAACCAGGAATGTGATTACATAGAATATAGAATAGCGAGAAGGCATGTGAGTAGAATAGTAAAGAGGGAAAAACAAAAAGACTGGGAAGAGTATGGAGAAACCCTAAATAAAAACTACAAGGAGGCAACTAGAAACTTCTACAAAAAGATAAGTGCAATGCGAACCAGAGGAGAACCCTTTGACCCAACTGAAATAATTAACAGCGAAAATGGAGAACCAATAAGTGAGCAGAAACAGATCCTAATAAGATGGAAGCAGTATTTCGAACAACTTCTCAACATCCCATCAGATGTCACAGGAATTCAAGAGACCTACACAGATGTCACCAAAGAAGAAATTATAGAAGCCATCAGATTAGCCCCATTGAACAAATCACCGGGACAGGATGAAATACCAAATGAACTAATTAAAGCAGCAAGAGAAGTAGGAACAGCTTGGCTACATAGACTATTCAACCATGTTTGGGTAGAACAACAGACACCACGAGACTCGGGAAACGCCATAATTATCCCAATTTGGAAAAAACAAAGGCAGTAAAAGAGATTGCACACAATAGAGAGGCATTTCACTGTTGAGTCATACTGGGAAAATATTTTGCAAAATTCTTGAAAAAAGATTACGAACTACTTTAAACCCCAGCTAAGCGAAACGCAGCTTGGATTTAGGAAAAACAAAGGATGCACAGACGCCATTTTTGCTCTTAGACAACTTATAGAAAAATCAATCGAATTCAATGAAACACTCTACTTAGCCTTTGTCGACCAAGAAAAGGCATTTGATAGGGTAGATAGAAACAAGCTGTGGGAAATCCTTAAACAATATGGAGTGAGTACACATCTAACAAACCTATGTAGAAGTTTATACAACAACAGTGAATGCATAGTGAGAGCAACTAGAGGACACTCAGAACCCTTCACCATAAGATCTGGAGTACGACAAGGTTGTGTCCTGTCCCCTATCTTGTTCATAACATAGATAGACAACATATGTTAAGAAACCAGCCAAGCAGAGACAGCAAGAATACCGCATGACGAGAACACAGAAGAAGAACCATCTGCAAATCTAACCATTAGAGAACTCCTGTTTGCGGACGAGCAAGCACTAATAGCAAAATCAGAAGCTGAATTACAAGACCACATGAATAGTCTAAACGAAATGTGTAGGGAACATAACATGAAAATTAACACAAGCAAAACAGAGGTAATGACTATAACTAAAGAAGAACAAACAACAACAATTCACCTAAACGAACATCCCTTGAAACAAGTAAAGAGCTTCAAGTACCTAGGAAGTATAATATCATCAAATGGCAGATCAGAAGACGAGATAGAAAATAGGTGCAATAAGGCAAATCAACTCATTGGACAAATGGCACCAATACTAAAGAACAAACATGTATCAATAACTACTAAGAAAGCACTTTACAACACAATCTTCCTACCAACTCTGTGCTACCAATGCCAAACCTGGACAATGACAGAAAAAGAGAAAAGAAAAATCACAACAACAGAAATGAGGTTCCTGAGAAGAATACTCAACGTATCAAGAAGAGATAAGATCAGAAATGAAGAAAGTCAGGACTAAAGTGGGGGTTAAAGCTGCTCTAGATTTTATTAGAAAGCAGCAAGTCAAATGGTTTGGCCATGCAAGTAGGTTACCAGTCAACAGCATACCACAACAAGCAATGATGTACAGACCAGATGGAAACAGAGGAAGAGGCCGACCACGTAAACGTTGGACGGAGGGAATAGCAGAGTCCATGGGAATAGTCGATATACGAAGCCCATAACCGGGCACTCTCACGAAGTTTATACTTCACCTCGACACCGCAAGGTACAAGAGGAACATGATGAGATGAGATGAGATATATATATATATATATGTGTGTGTGTGTGTGTGTGTGTGTGTGTGTGTGTGTGTGTGTGTGTGTGTGTGTGTGTGCATAGACGTACGTACGCACGCACCTGCACACGCACGAGCACACTCACACACACACACACACTCACACACACAATCCATTGGGCATATTCTGAGAAAGGGAATGCTAGAGTACCTTGTGATAACGGGAGATTTGGGCAGTAGGAGGAGGGTGGGGGAGTGGATGCCGGACAGTGTTACTTCATAGTATAGAGGAATGTGGGTATCAGAAATATCGGCAGTACATGAGACTGATCACCATCGCCCACCCCGGCATGGACTATAAGAAGATGGCAGTCCCCGAGAAGAAGGCTGTGGACACATGATCACCCTCGCCCCACAGCATGGGCTATAAGAAGATTGGCAGTACACGAGACAGAAGGCGTGGACAGACATGATCACCATCGCCACACGGCATGGACTATAAGAAGATTGGCAGTACACGAGACAGAAAGGTGTGGACAGACATGATCACCATCGCCACACGGCATGGGGCTATAAGAAATTGGCAGTACTAGACAGAAGGCTGTGAACAGACATGATCACCAACGCCACACGGCATGGACTATAAGAAGATGGGAAATACACGAGACAGAAGGCTGTAACAGACATGATTACCAAATCCACACGGCATGGCTAAAGAAAATTTTGGGAGTACATGAGACAGAAGGCTGTGAACAGACATGATTACCAACTCCACACGGCATGGACTATAAGAAAATTGGCAGTACATGAGACAGAAGGCTGTGGACAGACATGATCACCAACGCCACACGGCATGGACTATAAGAAGATTGGCAGTACACAAGACAGAAGGCTGTGGACAGACATGATCACCAACGCCACACGGCATGGACTATAAGAAGATTGGCAGTACACAAGACAGAAGGCTGTGGACAGACATGATCACCAACGCCACACGGCATGGACTATAAGAAGATTGGCAGTACACAAGACAGAAGGCTGTGGACAGACATGATCACCAACGCCACACGGCATGGACTATAAGAAGATTGGCATTACACGAGACAGAAGGCTGTGGACAGACATGATCACCAACGCCACACGGCATGGACTATAAGAAGATTGGCAGTACACGAGACAGAAGGTTGTGGACAGACATGATCACCAACGCCACACGGCATGGACTATAAAAATATATACGCAATTACGCAATATATATTGTATTGTGTCCGTATACAGCAGGGCTGTGATATTTGCGCCTTTCGGCCAACACTTCAGATTTCTTCGAGCCCTAAGTGGACAACTCTGCAGATGAGCAGAGCAGGGCACTCACTTGTCCTTACAGTCGGAAATGGCTGTCAAACGCAGAGGTAAAAGACCACCATGTGGATGCGGAAGGCACGGAGAAACCACCACATTATCTTCCGAAGGCTTCATAGCAAAACATATATCAGAGTTAGTGAACGACGTTAATAGCTGTCTTAGGGCATCCTCGTTCGGTAGGGACAGGTGACACCAGACCGTCATCCTGTTACTGATACTGTTTATACAGTTTAAGACATTTAGAATGTCCACTTTTACGGACTATGACAAAATGTGCGACCGGCCGGGTAATGGAAGAAATGGGTTATAGAACCGGAAGTTGCATTTGGTGCGCAAGGTAGCCAGTGCCGTGGCCACTAGCCAGGTTGGATACGCTCGACCAAATTGGTTAGGCCACCTTGCTATTTATAACATAGTACACATGTACAAAGCGTATTTGCACTCTCTCGCTTAATCTTAAGCAAGATGGGGCGGTTAGGCCAGTGGTTTCGTCACACCAATAGATGATTGATTGATTGATTGATTGATTTAGGAACCGACATCACAGCATTCGGGGCATTCCCCATCCTCAGCAGCCAGCGAAGAGTTCCAACACTAATAGTTCCAGTAGCAATGTGATTATATGTTCGTCTCGCCTTTCCTCTGAGCGTTGATCGTCGGCCAGATCCCCTCGTCACACCTCGCTGCCGCATTCTTACCAGACTATAGTGATCCATTTGCTTCTCCGAGGTGTGGACGTGCTCCCACAAGGCCGCAACCACGTCTGCCTTGTCATGTATCAATAACTCCACAAAGTTTTGCCGAGCCAGCCAATCTGTCCGCCTGTTCATTCCCCAGCACACCGGCATGCCCCGGAGAAAAGATCCAGGTGATGCTTGCTACCCGTGACCTCCGAAGCGAAACAAGCCACTCTGCATGAAGCCTGCCTGTCCTCACTCTCCTCAGCATGCTTTCTGAGTCAGTTACAATCACAATGTGTGTATGTATCGTATTCTCTATCCAGCGGAAAGCTGCACTGACCGCCTCCACCTCCATTCTTAAGCTAGATGTTGTGTCATCATACGCCAGGCTCTCCTGCACCAAACGTCGACCATTAGCTTTTGCTCAGAATCCCCAGGCACTTCTCCTACCTCTCAACACCGAACCATCCGTGTAGATAATCACATCACCTGGGCGAGCATTATCCTGAATTAATGAAGAGATGTTGGGGTGCGTGATATAATAATGGAAAATGCCCTTCCCTATGCTATGATCCAGCACGGTACCTTCTAAGCCTCGTGCGGACGACACTCCAACACTTACCCATGTAGTGCTGAATAGTCTGCACACTTATGAAGCCCAGACACACCAGATACATAATTTTACTGACACGAGTATTAAATGGTGGGATGTTATCAAAAAAGAATAACGATAGGTGAGTGCTGTGGCGTGGATTGTGGGGGGGGGGGGGGTGTGAGGGGGGTCAGTTACAAGACAAAATGTTGCGGGAGGCTAGCTGGTGTCCAAAGTGTGTGAAAAAAGGGTTGGTTATTTATTAAACTATCGGCAATTCTCTTAGATGTTAAAGATATGGCATATGTATAGTCAGTATGTTAGTAGTAATATAGCTTTTTTTTCGAAATGAACCATCAAGTCTCAATATTTTTTTTTTCTTTGCGGTCATATGATGCGAGAAAATACGCGAAAACGTCAATTCAGGAGCCTCAATTTTCAAGGGAGATAAATCTTGAATAACAACTCTACTAGTTTTTTTTTAAAAGTTACCGCTTGTTTGTTGTAGTGGGTATAGTTAGGATTACGGGTTACAGATCTTCAAATGAAAACCGTAAATTTGTTAAAGCAAATCACAAAAATAAATCGACAACTGAAAATGACACATCCACTGAAAAGTGACAAATATTGAGACAATCATAGAAGCGACATGATCACTCAGACTGATACAAACAACGACAAGTGACACAATGACAAAATGACACACCCAAAAGAAATCAACTAAAACGATGATCTCGATGCCCCAAAAGAAAAGAAAAACATCTCAAAAGTAAACCACACACACGCACGCACGCACGCACGCGCGCGCGCACACACACACACACACACCATACAATTAAATCAGCAACAATTGAACAATGACATATAACTGGAAGATGACCAGCATTGAGACAATCAACAAACGACATAAACAGTCAAACTGACACAAACAATGAAAACTGACAAAACGACAGACTGAAACAACCAAAGAAATCAAACAAAACACAGAACCTGATGCACCAAAAGAAAAACAAATCATCCAAATGTAGCAGACACATAAAAAAAAAAAAAACAAGTTACAAGAAGAGAAAATGACATATCCACTGAAAAAAGTGACAAGCATTGAAACAAACAAAGAAGTGACATAACCACTCAAACTGACAAAATCAATGAAAACTGATACAACGACAGACAACGATACACAGCCAAAGAAATCAAAATAAATCACTGATTATTTGGTTGTTTCGGGATTTGAAATGTAAATATTGAGCACAACCCACTACTGGCAACGCCGATCGCACTCTGGTATGAACCTAAGGCCTATCCACGTCAATATGGAAGCACTATACTCGAGTTTCGCTCTCGTTTGAGCTCGTCAGAAGTGCATATCCCTGACCTGATCCGGAAACAAGCCCCGGATCACGCGTGTGAAGCGGGTATGTAACCACGCGGCACACACTGGACACGCCAAATTATCACAACAGAATACCACAACGCTACCCATCGTAGGCTATGCACAAGATTGCCCAATCTCCGCGACTGACGTCCGTCAATCGATGGGACCCGAACGATCAGGACTTCTCACTGGCAAGGAACACCTAAATCACTGAACCTAATGCATCAAAAGAAACACAAAACATCAAAATGTAACACACACACACACACACACACACACACACACACACACACACACACACACAGAAATAGAAAAGGGCTGAAAAATAACAAAAAAATTACTGTATCCTTCATCTCATGTCGTACAAATGTGTTCCTCACCTTATGCAAAATGTCCCTTGATACATAATTGACTATCGTGTCATACAAGTGTGTCCCTCATATCGTACAACTGTTCGACATGCCCTATAAACTATCCCACTTGCCCTAACAACTTGCCAACTGGCTCTTACAAATTTTCGACTTGCACTGACAACTTGCCAACTTGCACTCACAATGTGAACACTTGCTATCATAATTTGTCGACTTGCTCTATCACCCTATCAACTTGCCCACTTGCCCTAACAACTTTTCCACTTGCTTGCAGAACTTGCTCACTGACTCTGAAAAACTGCCCACTTGCCCTAACCAGTTACCAATTTGCTTTCACAACATATCGACTTGCTCTCACAGATTGTTCACTTGCTCTCACAACTTGACCACTCGCTCCTACAAATTTCCCAACTTGCTCTCATAAATATGTTTACTTGGGATTTCATGTCTTCCTCACCTCATGCAGAAGTATCACTCACGATGCATATACATATCCCTCACCTCATACAGAATTATCACTCACGATGCATATACATATCCCTCATGCCATACAGAAGTACTACTCACGATGCATATACATATCCCACACCTCATACAGAAGTATCACTCACGATGCGTATACATATCCCTCATGCCATACAGACCCTCATGTCGTACAACTGTCTTCCTTATCTCATATAGATGTACCCCCACTGTCATACAACTGAGTCCCTCGTCTAAGACAGAACTGTCCTGTATGATATACACAAGTGTCCCTCACCTAATATAGAAGTATTCCTCATGGCGCACCGAAATATCCCTTATGTCATATCGAAGTGACCCTCGTGTCTCACAACTGTGTACCTTTTTGATAATTTCATGTCGTCATCGGCATTTGTTTTTCTTTTTGCTGTAAGTTCAGGAAAAATATTGGGTAGTATAGTCGACTGGCGTGATACTGATGATCTTACCCACCAAAAGCCGGTTTGTCTACGACAATTTAGGTGTAGAATGTTAAAAGACAACACTCTTTAATAACCATTTTAGAGAGTAATGTTGAAAACAAGCGAGCAAGAGGTACGCAATGATACAAGTGGAAAGATAACATCAAGAGATGGACGAACAGCAGTGTGACAGCATGTGAAATCAATGCGAGAGACAGATAGTCTTGGAGATCCATTGCAGTCAACCTTCATTGTGACCCGGCATCTGATTGATTGACAGTCAACCTTCATTGTGACCCGGCATCTGATTGATTGACAGTCAACCTTCATTGTGAGCAGGTACCTGATTGATTGACAGTGAACCTTCATTGTGAGCCGGCACCTGATTGATTGACAGTGAACCTTCATTGTGAGCAGGTACCTAATTGATTGACAGTGAACCTTCATTGTGAGCCGGTACCTGATTGATTGACAGTGAACCTTCATTGTGAGCCGGCACCTGATTGATTGACAGTGAACCTTCATTGTGAGCAGGTACCTGATTGATTGACAGTGAACCTTCATTGTGAGCCGGTACCTGATTGATTGACAGTGAACCTTCATTGTGAGCAGGTACCTGATTGATTGACAGTGAACCTTCATTGTGAGCCGGTACCTGATTGATTGACAGTCAACCTTCATTGTGAGCCGGTACCTTATTGATTGACAGTGAACCTTCATTGTGAGCCGGTACCTGATTGATTGACAGTCAACCTTCATTGTGAGCCGGTACCTGATTGATTGACAGTGAACCTTCATTGTGAGCCGGTACCTGATTGATTGACAGTCAACCTTCATTGTGAGACGGTACCTGATTGATTGACAGTGAACCTTCATTGTGAGCCGGTACCTGATTGATTGACAGTGAACCTTCATTGTGAGCCGGTACCTGATTGATTGACAGTGAACCTTCATTGTGAGCCGGTACCTGATTGATTGACAGTATTCCTTCATTGTGAGCCGGTACCTGATTGATTGACAGTGAACCTTCATTGTGAGCCGGTACCTGATTGATTGAGTACCAATTAAAAAATATTTGGTTTTATTTTTGCGTCGCTCGCGTGGAGCCCAAGCGTAGTTAATACACATAATTCTACATCTAGTGCAATAGGCTGATTATTGCGTGTGGATTATCTTTCTATATTACCAGTGTCCTTCGCCGTCAAGCGAACCCACTCCGACTTCTGAGATATTTGCAATTTACGTCTCCAAGTCACAAGAGGAGAAGTCAACATTTTATGTCCAGCGCGCTTTAAGGCGCGTAACAGGATCGTTTACTTAGTAACCATCAGCGGATCCGTGATTCCATAGTTGAACAACACATACCCGTGAGGGAGGGAGCAGAAGTTTATGGTTTCGACGTCCGCCTCCAACTTGGCAAGGACGGTTGGTTTTAGGGTGTGAGCGATAAGGGTGTTCATACAATAATGAATGAATGGTATACTTCCGACATAGGTGTTCATACAATAATAAATGAATGGTATACTTCCGACATAAGTGTTCATACAATAATAAATGAATGGTATACTTCCGACAAGGGTTGTCATACAATAATGAATGAATGGTTATACTTCCGACATAGGTGTTCATACAATAATGAATGAAAGGTATACTTCCGACATGACTGTTCATACAATAATGAATGAATGGTATACTTTCGACATGGGTGTTCATACAATAGTGAATGAATGGTATACTTTCGACATGGTTGTTCATACAATAGTGAATGAATGGTATACTTCCGACATAAGTGTTCATACAATAGTGAATGAATGGTTAGCTCCCAATCTGTGGAGAGTGGATCTGACGCCGAGCCGTCTCTGACACGGGCCAGAAAATAAGGGGTCCGGTGATCACGTGACGCACGTTACAATTACAGTTGGCAAAGAACAGTGTGGGGCGTGTGGGCTGCTGGCCCGGATAGATTCAAAATTAGAAACCTATACACAAAAATGTTTATACGAGTATGAATGATTTTACTGTACACTGGGGTCATCAATGATGCTAAGAAGAAAAAGGAGAAAATGGAGGAGGAGAATGGACGAAAAAAGCGACGAAGAAGTAGAAGATTGGAGAAACGAAGAAACAAGCCAACAAACTTTATTTTCAAATGCTCACAAATTGGGCACCTGGCCCGTCTTACATTCGGCCCTTCCAATCACTCATTTTTCGTTCATCAATTATGTATTGTGCATGTTAATTCACAAATGAATAAAACAAAACCATTGTTAAATTAATGCTGTGAACATAAACAAGAATAAAATGAAGATGATAATGAAAAGGAAGAAGAAGAAAAGGAGGAGGAGGAGGAAGAGGAGGAGGAGGAGGAAGAAGAAGAAGAAGAAGAAGAAGAAGAAGAAGAAGAAGAAGAAGAAGAAGAAGAAGAAGAAGAAGAAGAAGAAGAAGAAGAAGAAGAGGAAGAAGAAGAAGAAGAAGAAGAAGAAGAAGAAGAAGAAGAAGAAGAAGAAAAAGAAGAAGAAGAAGAAGAAGGAGGAGGAGGAGGAGGAGGAGGAGGAGGAGGAGGAGGAAGAAGACGGGGGAAGAAGAAGAAGAAGAAGAAGAAGAAGAAGAAGAAGAAGAAGAAGAAGAAGAAGAAGAAGAAGAAGAAGAAGAAGAAGAAGAAGACGAAGAAGAAGTTATTCCAATATTATGTGTGAAACTTGCTGTTTTAGCTACAAAACGTTATTACTTTAACCCATAACATAACCTGGCGTTATTTTGTAACATTAATTTTGTCTTTGTGTAGAAACATATTTAACTTATGTTATTGTAAAGTGGTTGATCCGATTGGTCGGTGAACTGGAGATATTCCGGCTGCTCATTTGTCGCCGATACTTGATCCGAATGGTCTGTGAACTGTTGGTATTCCGGCTGCTCATCTGTCGCTGACACTTGATCCAGTTTAGAGTACATTACATTTTCGTTGTTGACAACAGAGATGGAGTTGGTGTAAACATGGTCTCGATGCGTGGATTCGAAGAACTCTTCTGCTTCAGCTGCTACTCCAAGGCGAGAGATAAGATGTATATGATATTTGTCAGAAAAGCAGCCAATCATATTTTTTAAATCACATAGTTAGTCCACAAAACGACAGATAATACGAGATAGGATATCCACATCAGTTTAGTTTAGTTTAGTCGTTGGATCAACATCACGGCACACGGGCGCAACCCATAACCTTCTCCTAACTCAAACCTGAGTCTGGAGAAACTCAGCTCAGTGCACGAACTCCGTAGCACGGCGAGGATCCTGAAATATTTTGGGTAGATTTTTTACTCGAAATTTTGCCCGGGCAACGCCGTTAGGCTACTTTTTTTCGATTTCCAATCTGCATGCGAACACACGGTCATTTCCACCATCACGCACCATCTAATTTCTCACACGCTCAGTGTGTGTGATCTATCTGCAGTCATTTTCTCTTTTGTCTTTATTCCATTTCTGATATTTGCCCTCCATGCAACATGTTCGACGGCGTCTTGTTCCCAAGGTGCATTATCAACGCGTGTATCAATCATGTCCCGCTTACACACATCTTTATATCGTAGTAGAGGCCGACCCCGAGATCTTTTACAGATCTGTAATTCACCAAATAAGATGTGTTTGGTATTCTACCGTCATCCATACTCCTATGTGTTCTACCATCTAAGTCTACGAAAACTGAGCATGGAATAAACCGCCACACAACCCGATCTTTCCAATACTTCAGTATTTGTGATGTCGATATAGTACAATTCAAATCACCATTAAATAAATGATCTACCTGAACGTACAGCTCTATTTACGATGAACCAAGAAGTAAATGTCCTACCTGCCTCACCACACGCTATTTCAGAGGTCTCCACAGGTCGCAGTTCTCTAGGACTTTCTAGCTGTATAGGCTCCTCATAAGGGAGCTGGTCGTCGTCTGGACCTGAAAACACGTGTTGACATTTTATCCAGACATTTCTACTTATTGGTTATGTATGGTTTATGGAAGGTTTAGTTTTGTGGAAGGAAAGGGTACAAACAATGCAATACATATATATTGCGAACACTAACAGAAAGATCCACAGAGAAACAGAAAGACATATATTTGTGCTTCATAGATTACACTAAGGCATTTAATAAAGTAAAACATGATGAACTGATTAAAATATTGGCAGATATCAACATTAATGATTTAAGAATAAAAAAGAATATTTACTGGAACCAGGTGGCAGCAATTAAAATGGGAAATAGAGAGGGTAGTTACGAACAGATAAAGCTTGGAGTACGACAGGGGTGTGTCTTGTCACCGGATCTCTTCTCCCTCTATAGCGAAGTAATATTGAGTGAGATCAAAGAGAAGCCAGGAATACTAGTTGGAGGTTATAACATAAACAATATACCCTATGCAGATGACGCAGTATTGGAGGCAGATACTGCAACAGACCTGCAACAATTGTTGGACATTGTAGTAGCAGAGAGTGCAAAGAAAGGACTCTCTTGAATATCAAGAAAACAGTAACAATGGTGATATCAAAGAGAATGGTGACACCATAATGTGACACTAGAAATAGAAGGGAAAATTCTTAACCAAGTGGATAATTTTAAATACATAGGGGCATTTATAACATCAGATGGAAGATGTACAACAGAGATTAAGAGCAGAATAGGGCAGGCAAATGCAGCATTTCAGAGAAATGAAGAGTATCTGTATGCAATACGTCCACTGTCAATGAATGTAAGAAAGAGAGTGCTGAAATGCTATATAGAACCAGTTTTGCTGTATGGCAGTGAATCTTGGAGTGTAAACGAACAAATTAGGAAGAACTTAGAAGCAACAGAGCATGTGGTTTTTGAGACGAATGTTGCGAATTCCTTGGACTGCTAGAGTAACTAACAATGATTGCCTGAAAAAGGCTAATGAAACTAGAACACTATATACAACAATTAAAAAGAGACAAACAACTGTCTGTGATCATGTGATGAGAAGAGAGACATTGGAGGACATCGTGACAACTGGAAAGATTGAGGGGAGGAGAGGCAGAGGCAGACCAAGAGAAATGATGCTGGATGGATTGAGACGGTGGCATGGAGGAATACCATCAGCAGAGTTGATCCAGAAAACCAAAGACGAGATCTCTGGAGAGACATGAAACGCCTACGCCAGCAGGCAGGGCACTTGATGATGATGATGTCTTCTTCTTCTTTTTTTTCTTCTTCTTCTTCTTCTTCTTCTCCTCCTCCTCCACCTCTTCTTCTGCCTCCTTCTCCTCCTCCTTCCCCTCCTCCTTCATCTGCTCATCTTCTTCTTCTTTTTCCTCCCCCACCTTCTCCTCATCTTGTTCTTTCGCCTCCTCCTCCACCTCTTCATCTTCTTCTGCTCTTCTTCTTAGCACCGGTGAGGACACCAGAGTGTATACTAGAACTACGCATACTTTATGTACGGCTAAGCATTGTATATACGACACTGTCCTGGTTATAGGACACTGCCCTACAGTGTACTAAACTGTAATTTAAGTACCACACTGTGCTTTATATACGATACTGAACTGTATATACAACACAGCCCTGAATATACGACACTCCCCAAGATTGTACGACACTGTGCTTTAAGTACCACACTGTCCTTTATATACGACACTGAACTGTATATACGACACAAACCAGTATATAAGATACTGCTTTACAGTGTACGACACTGTACTGTATGCACAATAATGCCATTTATATACGACACTGCCCTGTATGTATGATACTGACCTGAATATACACGACACTGCCCTGCAGGTACGATGCTCTCCTGTAAGTATACTGCCCTTTATGTACGACACTGCACTATAAGAATAACATTGTCCTGTATATACGACACTGCCCAGCATATAGTTATATAGTCACGGTTCCAACTTCACGGCAACGGTATGCTCCCCAGTATGCTCTGTTCCTGTGCGATTTAATACCACACAAAATGCTCCTCACTGCCCAATGTGATTGATTTATTGATTGATTTAGGAACCGATATCACAGCATTCGGGGCATTCCCATAAGCGCTCCGTCCCCATCCTCAGAAGCCAGCGAAGAGTTCCAACCCCAATAGTACCAGTAGCAATCTGATTTTATGTATTTCTCGCCTTACCCAATGCCCAATGTGAAAGTGGAATAGACAGGAGTCTCGGCAAGCCAACAGCCCGCAGAGGTACACTGTGCATAATGCTGCCGCCAGAATGCCAGCACAAAAGTCCTCCACGAAAAATACAGTTCATCGACGATGGAATCGGCAGTCACCAGAAAGACTTCATTGATCGGGGTTTTATCCCACATGGCTCGGTCTCTTTCCGCAGGGCGACCCCCCGAAAGCGCCGCATAAAGCACGAATTCCGTAGCTCCAGCGCCGACTCCCATGAGCCTCCTGAAAAATGCACTCGTGAATCGAAAAGGCAAACCAGTCAATTCAGCAACAGCCGGCCGCCACTGTTCCGAACATGGAACGGCAAGATGTTTAAAAAATCCAACAGTCATTAAAAATACAGCCTGTATTTCGGTATTTCTGTGCAGTGATAGTTTGTGTTATATCGCAATCACTAAGGAAGAAGAATGTGGCTTTTGAGCGTAAAAGTTACGGAACAATTCCTAAAATTTAAAGGGCCAAGAAGATGAAACATAAATCTTCACGATGATGATAGTTGTAGGTTCTGTGTGTACATCTTCATGATGATAGTTGTAGGAGCTGTGTGTACATCTTCATGATGGTAGTTGTAGGGGCTGTGTGTACATCTTCATGATGGTAGCTGTAGGGGCTGTGTGTACATCTTCATGATGGTAGTTGTAGGTTCTGTGTGTACATCTTCATGATGGTAGTTGTAGGTTCTGTGTGTACATCTTCATGATGGTAGTTGTAGGGGCTGTGTGTACATCTTCATGATGGTAGTTGTAGGGGCTGTGTGTACATCTTCATGATGGTAGTTGTAGGGGCTGTGTGTACATCTTCATGATGGTAGTTGTAGGGGCTGTGTGTACATCTTCATGATGGTAGTTGTAGGGGCTGTGTGTACATCTTCATGATGGTAGTTGTAGGGGCTGTGTGTACATCTTCATGATGGTAGTTGTAGGGGCTGTGTGTACATCTTCATGATGGTAGTTGTAGGGGCTGTGTGTACATCTTCATGATGGTAGCTGTAGGTTCTGTGTGTACATCTTCATGATGGTAGTTGTAGGTTCTGTGTGTACATCTTCATGATGGTAGTTGTAGGGGCTGTGTGTACATCTTCATGATGGTAGTTGTAGGGGCTGTGTGTACATCTTCATGATGGTAGTTGTAGGGGCTGTGTGTACATCTTCATGATGGTAGTTGTAGGGGCTGTGTGTACATCTTCATGATGGTAGTTGTAGGGGCTGTGTGTACATTTTCATGATGGTAGTTGTAGGGGCTGTGTGTACATCTTCATGATGGTAGTTGTAGGGGCTGTGTGTACATCTTCATGATGGTAGTTGTAGGTTCTGTGTGTACATCTTCATGATGGTAGTTGTAGGGGCTGTGTGTACATCTTCATGATGATTGTAGTTGTAGGGGATGTTTGTACATTTAGCAATTGACGAGTTGAAGCTTTCTATTTCTGACTCCAAATATGTTTACTTGCAGGAGAAATATAAACCAAATCAAATAGATATGTACATGACAGTGACGATTATTTAAAAAAAGCACAAAGAATTTCTAAATGACTATAAAGATACATAAACAAGAACCAATGAAAACATTGTTCTAGTTACCCTGGAGTGTGGCCTTGCCTCTGCCGCGTCGGCAGCAGACGATCACAAGGATTGTGACAACCAGCAACAGAAGACAGGACAATACAACTGCAACAATGATCGTGATATCCCAGGTATCTTTTTGTTCACTCTTCTTTACTTCTAGAGAAGGATCTGCGTGAAAATAAATGTATTAATGTTATTTTATTTTATTATTTGATCAACCTTATGCTACCAATGTCAATCTTTGACATGATTCAAGTCACAGGTAAAATCAACACCTGTGAGATGAGATGCTTGAGGAGAGCTGTCAACTTAGCTATCCGAGACCGAGTAAGAAATGATGTTATCATACCGACAGTGGGATCAACACATTGTGCCACATTTATTGAAAGACAGAAAGAAGATCAAAAGGTCTGGCCATCTCTTTAGAATGCAACACCATCAAGTACTAGCATTGACGCTTCATCAAAGAAGATCTGCTACGAGAGCAAGAGGACGCTCGAGAAGAAAATGGATTGACGACATCAAAGATATTGTTCAATAACACGGAATGACACAATCCAGCGCCACACATCGGGAGCTGAGAACGCCAATTGTTCCTCCCCACGACGCTTGATAGCAAAAGTGGAAGATGATAATGATGAATGTTATTTAAATTCTCCGCTATGTGAGTGCAGTATTAACAGAGAACTGAAGCATGTATTCTTCTCATAGTCCGTGTCGTGTGGCGTTGGTGATGATGTCTGTCCACAGCCTTTTGTCTTGTGTACTGGCAATAATTTCTGGTACTGATGTTCCTCCACGCCATGATGAGCAACTGTCCAGCTACTTCTGTCTTGGTCTCCCTATGCTTCTCCTCCCAACCAACTTGCCCGTTGTCACGATGTAACCCAACTTTCTCCTTCTCACGACATGCCCACAAAAATGTGGACAGTCTGTTTCTATTGTGAGTTCACTTCTTTCAAGATATCTTCATTGCTCTTTCTGTCCATCGAAGGTGTTCTCATCGTTTGTTTGTTCGTTCCACTTATGCCGTTAGGCGGCGTGGGGAAGGATCATTGAAGTTCCGGCTCCTGTGACTAGCGCCTTTCTTCCAATTTCCTCCATGAATCTTTAGCAGAATTTCAGTATCAAGTAAATTCCCTACCGGTTTGCTAGACCAGTCGTAGGTTCCTTACCTACTTCCATCATTCTTCTATAAAACCGTATCTCGCGGTTTCCATATGATTCTTCATTGGTTTGCTAACTGTCCATAATTCGCTTTCATACATCAGAATGTGCTCAGTATAGCTGTTTAGACACTTTTATTCACCTCGATTGCCACAGATATATTGCAGAGAATATTCTTCAACTTGTGATGTGTTGATCTTGATTGGAATATTCTACATTTAATTGATTTAGTGCAGAATGGTAATATATCGTCATGTATGACCTCTCATTTGGACAAAAGGAAATAATTGATCGTGAAGGAAGCATTCATTTCTGGACAGACTATATGCAATTTTACATTCACTAGTTTCTGAACGAGAAGTCAACGTTTAAGCCCAACTGACCGATTTTATACCTGCATTTTCATTGTCATTTTTAATGTCATTTTCATTGTCAGGTAATCAATTTTTAATCACCGCAAACAAAGGAATACCGGGAGTTCCCGGGAAACCACGTGACATCAGGTTGATTCTATTTATAGAAATAAAAAATCATATAAACTGAATGCTTTGTCGATCACTTCCTGTTGAGTGTGTGGTGGACTGCTAGACCCATCGATGGATGCAATACATGTTTCTGGGCCCAGAGGGCCCTCACTGTCTTTGGAGACTATAACCATGTCTTGTGCTACTCGTCTTCTTACTCTTCTGCGTTCATCCGAAGTGTTCTTTTTTAAGATGTAATTGCGGTGTATTGTAATGCACCCTTGGGCCTAGACCCTTAGGCCAACACATCCGACTTTTGCATGCGTTTTTGACCAGGTTAGCATTCCAGGGGGGCTCTCACTTTTTTGGTGCCGTCCACATCCCAGCTGGTCAAGTTAGAACGGTCGAATACTTCACGATCAGCCCTCAATGGAAGGCAGGGACAGTCCATGGGCATTATCTGCCATCCAGGGAGGCTTCCATAGTTGCAGAGCCGAGACACTAGCGCTCTGGTGCTGGGCTCACCGAGGGAATCGCTATACCCTACTCATGGCTGCTTTAATTCCTTCACTTCAATATGTTGGACATTTCGTTCGCTACGGGCCGCTCCCCGCACAAATCAGGCCGGTCTGCAGACAGTATCCACTCAGCGAGCTTTCGATTCGGACATGAACTATTCGTTGTGCCCGGAAGATATATATAGTCAGAGCTGTTCCGGGCACGACGGAAATTCGAAAAACTAGCTAGTCAAAGCTGTTCCGGACACAAGGACATTCGGGAAACTAGATAGTCAGAGCTGTTCCGGGCACGACGGAAATTCAGAAAACTAGCTAGTCAGAGCTGTTCCGGTCACAAGGACATTCGGAAAACTAGATAGTCAGAGCTGTTCCGGGCACGTGGAACATTTCACTCGGACTTTTTTGTGTTGTGCCAGTTTTAATTTGCCACCCTTAGGCCTGCACATCCGACTTCAGCGGGCGTTTTTGATCAGGTTAACCGTCCTGGAGGTTTCGAAAGACATTTTTTGTGTGTGGTGAGATGGTAACATCTCAGCTGGTCAAGGTAGAACGGTCAAAGACATCACGGTCAACCCTCAAGGGAAGACAAGGGCAGAACATGGGCGTTCTTCGCTATCCAAGGAGGCTTCCATAATTGCAGAGCCTGCACATAATGCTCTGAGACTGGGCTCACCCGAGGAATCGCCACATCCTGTTCATGGCTGCTTTAATTCCTCACTTTCATGTACTGGGCATTTCGTTTTGCCACTGGTCTCTCCCCACACAAACAAGGACGGACAGTCTGCAGGCGGCATCCACTCATCAAGCTTTCTCTTCGGACTTCCACGTGATGGATTCGCTAGCCAAGCGTACCATTTCGTGTTTTTGGGACGTTTTTTCCACCTTTGACTACGCTCACTCTCTTCTTCTTCTTTCGTTCGCTTGAAATAAGTCTATATCTGCAATGTCGTCTCTTGCATGAATTGAACTGTTTTTTTCAGTTCACGCAGTGGTCCATAGAGTTTATCTTCCACTGTCGTCTCTCTAGGCCAGAAGGTTTGCCTAGATATGTTATATTTTGGGCAGTCTTGGAGTATGTGCTCTGCTGTTTGCGACGCCAATCCACATGTGCACATGGCTGTTTCACCAATCTTGAATTTTGTATACATGTGGTTGCTTAATCTATTGTGTCCTGTTCTGAGGCGCAGAATAATGACTTGTTCTGGTCTGTCCATAACGTGGTAGTCATCTTGAGCAGGTTTTGGTGGCTTTCTGACTGATTTGATCATTCTTTTCTTTTGGTGGTATGTAACGGGCACATCAGGCTGTTCTTCTTTGGCTCCTTCCTTAGCCAATTGATCAGCTCTGTCGTTTCCGGGTACTCCACAGTGGGATGGTATCCACTGTATGGTGACTTTATGCTGACTGCTAAGTTCAGAAAGTAGTGTCCTTAGTACTGGCAATTTCCCAGAGAGGAGCGCCTCGAGTACTGATTTTGCATCTGTTAGTAGCACCACAGGTTGTGTACCATTGCTGTTATTTAGTAATTTCTCTGTTGCTATCTTGATTGCCTCAATTTCGGCATCATAGTTATGGCAGTACTTTCCTGTCGGTACTCTGGCTGTGTCCCTAGTATTATTTGGGTATTCTATGTACACTCCCGCTCCTCCATTTCGAACAGCATTTTGTGCTGACCCATCTGTGTAGACTCGGATCCAGAGATCCGGTGGGTATTCTTCATCAAAGAAGCTGAGAGTGGCTGTTCTGCGCTGCACACTGTTCTGTTCTTCCTTGTCAAATATTCCTCTCACTTTTGTCTGGATTTGTAACGATAGTCTATGCTCATCTTTCCATGGAGTTCGCTCTGGAATAGTTGTTAGGGGGATACCAACTGTGGGCAGATCAGTGGTTTCTCTGCAGAGTCGTTTGGCCTGGTGGATAAAACTACTTCTTTTCAACCGCCCCATAGCTAGGTTTTCAAATCTGTTCTTCATAGGGTGGCCTGGCAAGCTGAGGAACTTTTCTGCTTGTATTAGCGTTTTCGTATCTCTGCGCTCACTCAGTGCCTGTGTCCTCCCCATCTTCTCCATTTCCACTATAGGGGTTGATCTCATCCCTCCTGTGGTGACTCTAAGTGCTTGATTTTGCACCTTGTCCAGCTCTTGTAGTGTGGTTTTTGATGCTGAACACCACGCAGTTGACCCATATTCCAGGTGTGGTCGTATGCTCTGTTGGTAAACTTTGCTAAGTATTTTCGTACTGGCTTCCCATGTGGTTCCACTTAGCTTTCTCAGGATGGCTATTTTCCTTCTGGCTTTTGCTACTGCTTTGTTGATGTGCTTTCTCCATGTCAGCTTGCCATCAAATGTTACTCCAAGGTATGTTGGTTCTTTATCTTCTCTTAGGGGAGTTCCATTTATCTGGATGATCCCTGCCTTTTGTTTTGGAGAGAGGGTAAATAGGGTGGTGCTGCACTTGTCAGTGTTTATGCTGACACACCATCTATTTGCCCATGCAGCAAATGTATCTACAGCTCTTTGTAGCAATCTGGTGGCCACTGATGCATATTCATTTGTGCTCCATAGAACCAGGTCATCGGCGTACATTGCCGCTTTAATTCCATGCGGTAGGTGAGCAACAAGATCATTGATGAAGATTAGAAAAAGTGTGGGGGACAAGACTCCGCCCTGGGGGACACCGTGACGCAGTAGTACTTTCTTGCTCTTGAGTCCGTCTATCTGTACTCGGGCTCTTCTGTTGTGCAAGTATGCTTTCACCCATTTGTACATTCTTCCATTGACTTTGCAGTTTCTCAGTTTCTTCATCAGACCTTCTTTCCAGACTTTGTCAAAGGCTTTCTTCAGATCTATCCATGTCGCAAGCACCAGCTTCTTCTCTTGGAATGCATCCTCAATTTCTTGAGAGAGGTAGGTTGTCTGATCTTCCGTAGAGTAGCACTGCCTAAAGCCAGCCTGCTGTGGCACAAGGATGTTTTTACTTTCAATGTACCACTGCAGTCTGTGATTGATGATGCGCTCCAGTGTTTTGCAGAGACAGCTGGTGAGGCTAATTGGTCTGTAGCTAGAGGCAATGGAACCATCTTTCCCTGATTTTAGGAGGGGTATCATGATTGCTTCTCTCCAGGCTTGTGGAACACTGCCTAAGGTCCAGCTGTTATTGAAGATCTGCAACAGCTTTGTTTTGGCCTCTGTTCCTAGGTTCCTGATCATTTCATTGGAGATACCATCAGCTCCTGGTGACTTTCTCATTTTCAGTTTTGATATGGCTAGCTCCAGTTCGCTGATTGTGATGGGTGCCTCCAGAACCTCATGTACTATTTCCTTCTGACCTGTATGTTGTCGTTTCTCTCGAATCTCTTGTTGTTTCTCTGGACTAATTTTGATATTGCTATCTTGTGCGAATGAGTCCGCAAAATGGTCAGCTGCTTGCTTTCTTGTTAAGATTTTTCCATCTTTATGTAGCGCAATTTTTGAGTTTCTCCCTGTGCCCTCGTCATTAAGCTGTTTTATTAGCTTCCACAATTTCCTTGTGTCTCTTTCAAAGTTCAGAGACTCCGTTTTCTCCTGCCAGCTTTTCCGTCTAGCCTGCAGCTTGGCCCTTTGAAATTTGGCTTTTGCATGCTGGAATCTATTGTGGTGCTCTTGGCTGGGTGTGACCTCTGCTTACTTTCTACACACTTCAACATCATTATGCAACTGTTCCAGTTCACTACCCCAGTAGGGTTTATATTGTTTACGGGCTCCTCTTGGTACTGTTTCTCGCTCTGCCTGTAGTATGCATTTCATAAACTCTTCAACTACTTTATTTATGTCTTTCTCAGTGTTCAGGTTTCTAACCAATATGCTGGTGCGATGCTTGTAGATTGCCCAGTCTGCTTTCTTGTAGTTCCACCTCGAGAGGGTGCTGCTTTCACTTACAAGCTCATTTTCTACGGTTAGAAAGACTGGCCGATGGTCACTGCCACCAAGTTGTTTCCCAACAATTCGTGTAATGTTCCACTCAAGGTCTGGTGAATGAAAAGCCAGGTCAGGTGTAGTTGTAGAGTGCCATGATCTCGAGTAGAAAGTATGGGGGTCGGACGGCTTGTTAATCAACATGAATCTATTCTCATCCTGCCAGTCTTCCAGTCTCTCTCCTCTCTGGTCCATGTGATCATAGCCCCAGCTCTGCGAGTGGCTGTTGAAATCGCCACACACAATCATTTTTTCTTTTAGTGGTAGTGTGTCCAGTGCCTGTGGGCGGTCACTTGGACAGTAGTAATTGATCAGATGTAGATCTGTATTACCTGTCTTAAGTTTAAGTGTCTGATACTCAGCCCCTTCCATGTAGACTTTGATTTGGGAAGCCATGATGTTATTTCTTACAAGGGTCAGTATCCCACCTTTTCGCCTGTCCTTTCGGTCAGATCGGTAACACTGGTAGCCTCTGATTTTGAAGGCTATATTTTCATTGAGGTGAGTTTCTTGCAAGCAACATATGCTTACTTTTTCTTGGTCCAAGATTTTTTCTAATTCTATTTTTTTTGTTGCTGACTCCCTCCACATTCCAGTGCATTATTTTAAGTCTTCGTTTGGTAAGGCCAGTCATCCTATTCTCATGTCCCCTGGCTCCACAGGACATCTGAGAAGGACCTCCAGTAGTTGGTGTTGGACCCTTTCGAGACATAGGGCCCGGCACTGCACCTGCCTGGGGGTCCAAAGCAGGGCGAGCACCATAACGATTAGCAGTAGTCGACATATTTCATTTTGCGTGATTGCGTGGCATCCTGATTTCTGTGGTGCGCCACTTGGCTGGTTGCCTCCGACTTCAGCACTTTTCTTTGCTAGAGCAGACTGTGGTCTCACTCGAGTGTAGATGTGTACACGCGCACACACCTGTCTGCTCACTCTCTGAGTATAGGTACATACTTTCATCGTTACCACTTCGTGCGACTGAACCGCTTTGCCACCTTAGGTACGAGGTAGGCTAAATGTGCTGCCGGCTCAGCACCTTACCTCCATGCATCTGAGAACGAGTAACGGCCATGCCCTCTCATCCGGGGATCCCTCATATCCCCCAGCTCATATACTTCGAACAAGTATATGAACAAAGCATGTAGCGTGCTCAGCATCTCACCTCCATCTTGCAGTAGGTAAGTATCGGCCCGGCTCTCACACCCGAGGGTTTATGGCTTAGAGGCGTTCAGCCATATCCCTCAGCTGAGTACCTTAGAGTATGTGTCGGGATCAAGAATTACTGTCTTCGTGAGCCTGATTTGAACTATTGACCTCTACCCCCAGTCTACCTGCATAGCAGCAGGTTGTGTCTCTCTTGGTCTGGTCCCTAACCCAAGTCCTGTCCGACACATAGTTGTGCTTCCGTCCTCATAGCTCTTGGGGTCATTGGGACCCGAAAGGACTCCCCCCCCCCCACCTCACCCCCCACGGTAAGGTGAAGACACATCGCGAGAGGAGGTGGGGGGGGGGGAGGATGCTACTCGTCTTATCTTGTGTATGTCCCATCTGTCTATGCACATTTTTGATGTATCTGGGGGCCAATTTGCGAAGACAATGACATGCTGTTTTGGGTACATCTTGCTGCAAACACACTTGTTGACCGTCCACGAAGTGAATCCCGTTATCCCTATTCTGAAAATCGATGATCCCACAATATCTAGGTCAATGCTAAAAATAACTAAGCGGTTTGTTTGTGGTGAATTAAAAATGAAGTACCGATTGTCATTTTCATGGTCATTTTCATTGGCCCCTTACTTCTTTAGGATTCTACGTGGTCTACTTGCCATCTGACAAGCTGACACTTTAAACCAGTGTTTCCCAACCTTTTTTGTGCCATGCCCCACTTAAGCCTTTCTAAAATTCATATTGCCCCCCTCCCCCGCCCCACGTCCCCCCTCAACATATACATTATTTTTAATATTCAAAAATTGAAATGTTCACTAAAGAAACTTGAATGATAGGTTTTAGGAAGAAATCACTAGGAAATTATTGAGCAAACACAGTAAGTAAATTTTCAAAACATTTAATGGAGAACTGAAATTCAAGTACAAAATAATTTTAATGAAAGATTTTTCTATATTATTTTAATTATTAGTAATTATTTATTATTTAAATTTAGTGAGATCCTTGCGCTTGATGCTTGCTGCAAAGAGATCTTATGTCAGGTTCGAATTTAGTTAACTTCATTCTCAAGTCTCCCCGTTTTGTTATATTCAGCCGATTTCTTCCATTTTCGAATTGCCCCCCTTAACAGTCAAATTGCCCCCCTGTAGGGCGTGGGCCCCACGTTGGGAAACACTGCTTTAGACAGTCCGCCACTTGTCTCTCTCCACTATACAACTAGTTTTCTCAAAATCCAAAACAAGCATCGATTCTATTCTCTCTCTCCCACACACACATTCTCTCTCTCTCTCTCACTCTCTTTTACTCCCTCACAGACACTCTCACTCTCTTTTACTCTCTCACTAACACTCTCACTCTCTCTCACAACACTATCTGTCTCTTTGACCGATCGTCGCTCCTCTCATCCCCTCTCTCTCTCCTCTCTCTCTCTTCTCGCTTCTCTCTCGTCCCAGATCAAGTAAAACAGACATGTTCGCGCCACTTACTCGAGGACGATACAACGAGTTTGAAACGCAGCGTCGTTTCTAAATTGTTGGCAAAAGCCACCAGAGAGTAGTTGCCCAAGTCTGCTTCTGTAGCGTTGGCGATGGCGATGATGAAGTTGCCTCGGTTGCGTGACGTGTCTGTGTACTTGAAGTTGACTAGCAACATATCGCTCCTGCTCGGCTGATTCCCTTAAACACGTGTAATCAAAAGCTTAACCAATTGTAAACACAATCTTTTACATTTATAAACAAAAGCTTAAACATGTAAAACAAACGATTACCATATGTAAACAAAAGCTTAAATATGTGACAGAAAAGTTTAAAAACGTGTACACGAAAGCTTAAACATATGTAAACAAATGATTAAACGCATGTAAACAAACGTATAAACAAGTTAAAAAATAACTTAAACATGTCAAACAAAAGCTTAAACATGTTAGACAATAGATTAAACATTTGTAAATAAAAGCTTTGAAATGTGTAAACAATAGCTTCAACATGTGAAACAAATGCGTAAACATATGTAAACAAAAACAGATGGGGTCAGCACAAAATGCTGTTCGAAATGGAGGAACGAGAGAGTACATAGAATACCCAAATAATACTAGGGACACAGCTAGAGTACCGGCAGGAAAGTACTGCCATAACTACGATGCTGAAATTGAGGCAATCAGGATAGGATAGCAACAGAGAAATTACTAAATACCAGCCATGGTACACAATCTGTGGTGTTATTGACAGATGCAAAATCAGTACTCGAGGCGCTCCTGTTTGGGAAATTGCCAGTACTAAGGACACAACTTCAGCATAAGGTCACCATACAGTGGAAACCATCCCACTGTGGAGTACCTGGAAACGACAGAGCTGATCAATTGGCTAAGGATCGAGGGAAAGAAGAACAGCATGATGTGCCCGTTACATACCACCAAAAGAAAAGAATGATCAAATCAGTCAGAAAGCCACAAAAACCTGCTCAAGATGACTACCACATTATGGACAGACCAGAACAAGTCATTAATCTGCGCCTCAGAACAGGACACTATAAATTACGCAACCACATGTATACAAAATTCAAGATTGGTGAATCAGCCATGTGCACATGTGGATTGGCGTCGCAGACAGCAGAGCACATACTCCAAGACTGCCCAAATTACAACATGTCTAGGCAAACCTTCTGGCCTAGAGGGACGCCAGTAGAAGATAAACTCTTTGGACCGCCGTGTGAACTAAAAAAATACAGTTAGATTCATACAAGAGACAACGTTGCAAATTTAGACATATTTCAAGCGAACGAAAGAAGAAGTAAACAAAAGGTGGTGACTCCGTTATTCTGTTCCACTTTTCATATGGGGCAGTGAGGAGCATTTTGTGTGATATTCACTGGCACAGGAAAGGAGCATTATGGGGATGACCCTTTGCTGTGAAGCTGGAACCTCGACTAACACAACTAACCAGCCTTCTATCTTTCCAGTACTCGCCATGTTTTCCTAGATCTCTCAACATATTACATAAACAAAGAACACAAGAAGTGGAAGAGCAGATAAATCATCATAGTAGAGACAGAATGGTGGAGCGGGGAGTGACCAGAGGATCTGGCCGACACTCAGTTCTCCGAGGAAAGGCCAGACCGACATATAATCAGACTGCAACTAATACCATTAACATTGGGACTCTTCGCCGGCCGTTGAAGACGAGGATGGAGCTCTTATGGGAGTGTCCTCAATGCTGTGATGTCAACTCAACTCAACTTAAAACTCTGGTAGTCTCCTTCTTATACAGTAAAACTTCGATTAACCGTCACCGTTTGGACGAGGGCTGTGACGGATAATCGAATAGACGGATAACATAAATCTCTTAATGCATATGTACAGTATCGTGATTTCACAAAAGGCTTGAGGTGAAAATGACAATAAAATCCTTTAAAAGTGAATAATACATATTGTATTTGATTTTTCAAAACGATCAATATAAACTTCAATATAAGAGTAGCAATATACAGAAATGTATTGTAATACTATAAACCTGCGTTACTTTAAAATAATCTGTCATCTCCTTCTGTGTCTTTGATGCTCGAACTTTCTGCGCGGCGATGTTCCGTATCTTATGCAGAAGTAGGATCTGTGTTGCATTTTCCTCCTCTTGCATTTCAAACCAGTGGATGCACTTTGATAACATTGTTTCTGCTTCTGAGTGGCTATTTGTGGGTTTTTGGTTCAGAACTGATCCTTCGTCATCATCATTTTTTTCTTCTTCAGTGGTAGTCACACTAGAAACAATTTCACCATCGCTCAAAATTTCAAAGCCTCCATCCATTTTGTCACATTCCAAACCAATCTGTTACTTCTGGCGTAATGTTTTCACTGTTTAGTTCTAAATTTCCACGGACGATTAGTCACTTCCGCCATCATACAGTACAGTCACTTCCAGCTTTATAAGTAGAGCAAAGGTTCTCAAACCACGGCTGGCGGGCCATAAGTGGCCTGCCAGCTGTCAGAAGGTCGCACGTGTGGCCTCGTTATTTAATACAATATAGTTTAATAATTTCAAAAATTCATCGGGAGCGCCCCGTCAGCGTGCGATGATTTACTCTGCTCGTGGTTGTTATGCTCAGATATTATCGAATGCGCCTGTTCAGTTCGCAACGAAACGTTATAAAGTTCCCATATCCCAGCCTTGTCGACCAATCAGAGTGCGCAAGGCGCCATGTTGTCGTCTGTTACAACTGTTTAGCAGAGTCTGTAGTATTGTGTTGAAATTAGATTTTTTTTTCAAATAAACATTTACCGTTAAAGCCTATAAACATGAGTGTGAAAAATCTAGAATCAAACAATGGTAAAAATGGAAAATGTGAAGACGTTGTTAGTCGTAAATTCAACGAAGATTGCACGAAGAAATGTTTGTTTATGCCTAGCCGTAGTGGTAAACCAGTTTGCTTAATCTGCGGATTTTGTGTTTCTGTTACAAATAAATTTAATCTGGAACGACACTTCACGACCACACATTCAGACATGAATGCTCAATATCCGATCAATTCAGAGTTAAGAAAAGATTTCATAGCTAAAACAGAAAGTTCTCTGACCAAGCAGCGGTCATTTTTCACCAAGGTTAACGAACAGAGCAAGATTGCCTGTGTTGCGTCGTACGAAGTCGTTCATCTGTTGGCTCGCAAAAAAAGAAGCCGTTCAACGATGCAGAAAAAATAATCAAGCCTTCCCTTGCTGCTAGAATGCTTGGCGATAAAAAGTGTGAAACAAAATTTGATCAGATTCCTTTGTCTAATAATACTATCCCCAGGCGAGTTGAAGAATTAGCCAACGATGTTCGTCGTCAAATAGCAGCACATATCAAAAATTGCACCCACTGACATTTCTGACAAAGCTAAAGTCGCAGTTTTTGTTTTAGCAATAAACGACAATTTTGAAGTCATTGAAGAACTTCTAGGATTGGAATCGATGCATGAAACTACCAAAGGGACTGATCCGTTTGAAACTCTGAATTTGTGTGCAGAGAAAAACAACATACAATGGACCAAATTGGACAGTGTATGCACCGTCCCGGCTCTGACGGGTAAAAAGTCTGGATGTATAGCATTACTGGAACAGTTTCTTGGCCGCACTATATTAAAATATTATTGTATCATTCACCAAGAAGCTCTGTGTGGAAAGACATTAAATCTGAAACACGTGATGGATGTTGTTCTGAGATGTATGAACAAAATTCGAAGTAAGGCGCTGAACAGGCGTGAGTTCAGACAGTTTCTGTCAGACCTGAACGAGGAATACGGTGAGCCACTGTTACACTGTGATGTCAGATGGCTAAGTAAAGGGAAAGTTATGTCACGTTTCTGGGCACTGAAAAAAATAGTGTCTATCTGTTTCTGTCTGAAATAAATGAATTGCCTACAGAACGGGAATGTCTGCTGAACGATGACTGGCTTAATGACCTGGCCTTTTTGGTGCACATTACGTCTCATTTAAACTCTTTAAATGCGAGGATCCAGGGAAAGAAAAACTATTCACAAATTTGTGCGATGACATTTTTTCATTTAAAATGAGATTACGACTGTTGATCGGACAGCTGACTGAAGGGACTTTAGAGGCGTTTCCAACTCTGAAGACGCTTGTGGTGGAAAAGAAATGTGACTTGTTACAGTAAAAAGTAAAAGTTGAAAATCTTCTGGATATCTTTCAGTCGAGGTTTCAAGAGTTCACAATAGAGGAGGATAATGTTGCCCTTTTCATAAATCCGTTAGTATTTCCTGATGCTAAGCTCTGTCAATTACAGCAAAACCTTCAGCACGAAGTAGTGATTTCAAATGCAATTCTGCACTACGATGCAAATTTCTGGAGCTGTCTGCTTCACCTTCAGCTGTCGAACAATTTGAACACTTGCGTTCATTCGCCCAGAGATACATTTGTCGTTTTGGTTCCACTTACAGATGCGAGCAGTCATTTCCGCAATGACCGTTATAAAAAAAAACAAGCAACGTTCCATACTCACCAAAAGTAGCCCAGACATTGATAAACTGGCATCTGAACTTAAGTAACTGGTTATGATGAACAGTTACAATGTGAGGGGGGCTGCGTGGTCTCGAGGTATGAAGTCCGCCTCGAGTGCTGGAGGTCCCAGGTTCAAGTCCCGGTGAGGACGGGATTTTTTCACGTGGACTTCTAGTAATAAATATTGCCCCTGGCCTCTGGGTAGTGAGATCGGACACCCGTGTGTATTGTTGCGCACGTAAAAAATCCCTTGGTAGTTGGAAATCGAAAAGAGTAGCCTAACGGCGCTGCCCGGGCAAAATTTCGAGTTAAAAATCTACTCAAAGTATTTCAGGATCCTCGCCGGTGCTACGGAGTTTCGTGCACTGAGCTGAGTTTCTCCAGACTCAGGTTTGAGTTAGGAGGAGAACGGAGCACTTATGGGTTACACCCGTGTGCCGTGATGTTGATCCATCGACTAAACTAAACTAAACTAAACTAAACAGCAACAATTGTAAATTAATTACATTAATAGCGATTTTCGAAACTGATTTAAAATTTATTTTTTAAATGAACTTTTGATTTTAAACCAGCAAATGACCGCAGTGTAGTACTGACACTGACTGCCTTTAAAGTTTTAGAATTTTGTTGAGGAAAGTTAAGAAAGGTAAGAATGATATTGCACGAACTTAACTACCGAAAATAGTAGATATGGCCCTCTGCTTAAAAAGCTTGGGAACTATTGCAGTTGGGTGTAAAAGTAATCCATGGCCATTTTTAAAGATGTCTGTTTGTTGATACTAGCGCATTTTTTAAGACGATAACGGATAACAGAAACTGGCGGTTAAAATGGTGACGGTTAATCGAAGTTTAACTGTATTTATATCTAATGCTCTAGTTTCACTAGCCTCTTCCAGGCATTGTTGCTAGTTGGCCTGACAGTCCAAGGCATACATGCATACCCAGATAACACATACCTTTGGAAACAGCGGACAGCTTGGGTCTCGGGTTGGCAAAGGCACACAGTCGGACGACAATGTCCCCGGGTACTGTTGCAGCTACTTCTGGGTACTCTGAAGCTTCACAGTGTCGTGGTCGACCTGTAAGAGACACATTCAGCTTTGTTCTATTGATTTACAGTAGGGCCCAACCATCACTCCTTTGGTAGAACATACTTTTCAAACATCAGAAATTTAATGAATCTGTTTGTTTTTTGTATGTTATTTTCACTCCGATATTCTACTTTAAGTTTAAGAGATATTAACAGATTCAAACAAAAATTAGGTTGAACCAAACAAACACGGCTGGCAGAAAATGGGAAGTAGGGATGTGTCACAGTTATGACTTAAAAGTTGTTAATATGCTAGCAGACAGGTGTATTATGAGAAGACATAAATTGGAGAACTCGATGGCAACTGTCAAGATCGAGGGGAAGAGAACAAGGGGAAGGCAGCGAAATAAATACCTGGAAGGCTTGGCCACGTGTATGGTCGAGGCAAAAACATTGAGCTGATCCACGACTCTGGTGATCGAGTGAGATGGCGAATTATGACCGCCCACGCTTATCGGTATGACACATATAGGATGGATGGATAGCTGGATGGATGGATGGATGGATGTTGTATTATATATCAAGTTAAAGGGAGTTGCACAGGGAAACATACTATAGATATTTTAACTATAGTTTGATTTATAAGCACATGGCAGTTAAAGGAAGTTCAAAAAAGACGATTTAACATCCCATGGCACTGAACAGTTACAAGTTAGATGCCTGTCCTTGACATGACGTCGCAGTCAACCAGCATTTATTTCCTGTTTATGATTTACTAGTCCATTTCTACGTTCAGTAGTTTGCTATTGCTTTCTAAACCACCGATGCCCACACCATCAAAAACATCGCAAAGGCGGTCTGCTTCCAAATCGTCAGCAGCTAATTTCGAATGGTTTGTTTTTTAATATGCGTAAAAAAATTAAAACTAGTAAACGAACTCTTTCACCCACCCTGAGGCTAAACCCACATTTGTATAGACCTTGCTAAGTGATGTGGTCAGCGTCACCCCGGTCGCCTCTGCTTCTCAAGACATTTCCTGGTAGCCATTTTAGACTGGGTATCCCTGCGTGCCCAGATCAGTATTAAACTCCGAATCCGCTCAGCTGCAGACGGAGCACGTATGGGAATGTCCGGAGTGCTGTGTTGTCGGTTACTGACTCAACTCAATTCCGCCCAGCCGTGGATCGAACCCGTGTTCAATGAGTGGGCAAGCCAGTATCTAGTCACAATGCTGGAGAGACTACCTTTCATAAAATAGAATCCAGCTGCCTGAGTGGGACGATATAAAATAACACAAAATAGAACAGAACACAATTACGGAAAATATAGGACGTTGCGGCGACAAGCCTTCATCAGCAAATAAATTCACAAAAGTTAGTTGCATATCCTTTACAGGAGGTAGCAGTCAACTCCGGCATTGTGTGGCTGTTTGTGATTCATGGACAAGTTTACCTTCAGTAGTTTGCCACGGCTTTCTGAACGACCGGCCCTCATACCATTGTATGAAAATCAATAAAAGGCGGTTTGCTTCCAAATCGCCCGCAGCTGTATTTCGAAAGCGGCATGCGGGATTAAGAATTCCATTCGTAACCCGTTCGCAACAGAGCCGGCCAAATACACAAAACACAATATACAGGGTGTATTTTTAATGAATGCATTTTTGAAAATATTGCCGGTCCAAATTTTGTAATCGCCGTATGTAATGTTTATGCAACATAATGGATAAATACAAAACTTGGACCGGCAATATTTACAAACACTGCACAGTTATCAGAATTACACCCTGTATAAACACGGGGAAGACACTTCAGTGACTACATTCAGGCGTAAGTACGGGATCAGAAGGAATGACCAGTCCTGTGTAGGACTAACTCGAAATAGAGCACAGAAAGAAGATATAATCAAAACCCACAACAACAACAACAACGACAACAACAACAACAACAACAACAACAACAACGAAAACAACAACGAAAACAACTGGGTCTATTATAACCGATGCTGAATAAGCAGATTGAACGAGGTCGCTGCCCCCCCCCCCCCCCCTTTAAATATTGAATTGAATTGATGAGAACAATGGAAAGTTGAAGAGGGGAACATGAGAACAATAACAAGAAAATGAAAAAATGGAGGGAAAATGTGCTACTTATCTGAGAATCTCGGGCTGTGCGGAATAGAAAGATGAAGATGGCATCACAGAATTACTGGCTGAGGGAGATAACTAGACAGATTGCAGCGAATCAAGATGTGGGGGAAGACGCTTGTGACAGTTATGACTTAAAAATGTTTTGCATATCCTTTACGCGACATCGCTATCAACATCTGCATCTTTCAGCTGATTGTTGATTTCTTGGCAAGATTACTCTCAGTAGTTTGCCATTGCTTTCTGAGCGGCCGGCTCACATACCCCTAAGTTACCGACGCGATTCGAACCACTGCTGATTCTCACCGTCGTCACGTTACTTACGAGAGTATACGAGATTACGGAGAAATTTCCCTAACCTCTAGGCCAGGAAGCCGGCTAGATATGACTTACACTAAGAAAATCTGACAATAGTTTCACTGGGACTGTCAGGTCTGAGTCAGATATGACTGAGCTACGGTATGACAGCAGACAGTACTACCTGCTTTCTGTTAGCGCCGAATGTTGGGGTGTCAGGTCTTTGTCAGATACGACTGAGCTACCGTATGACAGCAGACAGTACTACCTCGAAAAGGTTTGTCAGCAATGAGAGTCATGGCGACTGCCAATATCGAGCAAAGACTGCTAATACTTCTGTTCCAAGGACTGGTGCTTTCACGCATCGAGTATGCCCTGGCCATCCTCACTGTCAGCCCTACACAGACTGGAAGACTTGAAAAGGTACACAACGAAGCCGTGCGCATCATTTTGGGCTGCACGAGAGACACCAGCTGTGTAGCAATGAGATACCTCCTTGACTTCCCGACAATGGAACACAGGATCCAGATCTGGAGAGCTCGTGCATACTTAAAAATAAGTGCAGATGAGCAGCACCCTCTGCATGACGCTATATTGAGAGAAAAGGGTGACAGGCTTAAGAGGGGCAAATCAGGAATGGGTCGGGCGGAAGATGTCGTCAGACAGGTCTGCAGTCTTACCGGTATCAACCCCGGCAAGGAATGGGTGCCGGTGCCTCCAGCTTTTAAGTGCACTTTCTCCTGCATTATCACACTCGACAGACGGTGCAGAGAGCAGAACCCTGCCGCTGTCAATGCAGAGGTCAACGCGCTCATATATGAACACTGCAGATAACCCCGAAGTGCTCATCTATACAGATGGATCTGTTGTAAAGCAGCAGAGAAGTGCGTGGGCATTTACAGCCCGTTCAGCGGGCCGAACCGTTCAAGAATCCAGTGGTGCCCACTCTATGACCACGAGCAGCATGACGATGGAGGTGATGGCAGTTACACAGGCTTTCATATGGCTGGAATCACAGCATTATACCAATGTGTGTGTACTAAGTGATTCAATGAGCATGATTCAGAAGGTCGAAGCTGGATCTGTACGTAGACAGTGGACTGAGTCGCTGCTGAAGTCTGTTGTCCGTAAAGTCACCTTCATCTTCGTCCCGGGACATGGAGGAGTCGAGGGAAATGAACGTGCTGATAAACTGGCTGGCTCTGCACCCCCTGTAGATGGCCAGCCCATGGATCGTGCCGATGTTATTAACGTCCTTAAAGATATGGCGAGAACAGAGGACTTTGACGTCAGTGAATCCACATCGCTGTCCAGAATGAAAGACTAGGGAGTAAGAATCAGCACGGCCAGACGCGAGAGGTACATCGGGAAAACGAGGTGCCTCGTCAACCAACACAGAACTGGCACTATTAGCCACCGGACGCTGATGCATATTCTGGGGGGAGGATCTGAGCACCTATGGACCTGTCCGGAGTGCAATGAAGATACCCCAACTGATAACTGATAACTGATAACAGTACTACCTGCTTTCTGTTAGCTCCAAATGTTGGGATGTCAGGTCTTTGTCAGATGTGACTGAGCTACCGTATGACAGTAGTCGGTACTACCTGCTTCCTGTTAGCGCCGAATGTTGGGATGTCAGGTCTTTGTCAGATATGACTGAGCTACCGTATGACAGTAGTCGGTACTACCTGCTTCCTGTTAGCGCCGAATGTTGGGATGTCAGGTCTTTGTCAGATGTGACTGAGCTACCGTATGACAGTAGTCGGTACTACCTGCTTCCTGTTAGCGCCGAATGTTGGGATGTCAGGTCTTTGTCAAATATGACTGAGCTACCGTATGACAGTAGTCGATACTACCTGCTTCCTGTTAGCGCCGAATGTTGGGATGTCAGGTCTTTGTCAAATATGACTGAGCTACCGTATGACAGTAGTCGGTACTACCTGCTTCCTGTTAGCGCCGAATGTTGGGATGTCAGGTCTTTGTCAAATATGACTGAGCTACCGTATGACAGTAGTCGGTATTACCTGCTTCCTGTTAGCGCCGAATGTTGGGATGTCAGGTCTTTGTCAGATGTGACTGAGCTACCGTATGACAGTAGTCGGTACTACCTGCTTCCTGTTAGCGCCGAATGTTGGGATGTCAGGTCTTAGTCAGATATGACTGAGCTACCGTATGACAGTAGTCGGTACTACCTGCTTTCTGTTAGCGCCGAATGTTGGGATGTCAGGTCTTAGTCAGATATGACTGAGCTACCGTAGTGACAGTAGACGGTACTACCTGCTTTCTGTCAGCGCCGAATGTTGGGTTGTCAGGTCTTTGTCAGATATGACTGAGCTACCGTATGACAGTAGTCGGTACTACCTGCTTTCTGTTAGCGCCGAATGTTGGGATGTCAGGTCTTAGTCAGATATGACTGAGCTACCGTATGACAGTAGTCGGTACTACCTGCTTTCTGTCAGCGCCGAATGTTGGGATGTCAGGTCTTAGTCAGATATGACTGAGCTACCGTATGACAGTAGACGGTACTACCTGCTTTCTGTCAGCTCCGAATGTTGGGATGTCAGGTCTTAGTCAGATATGACTGAGCTACCGTAGTGACAGTAGGCGGTACTACCTGCTTTCTGTTAGCTCCGAATGTTGGGATGTCAGGTCTTAGTCAGATATGACTGAGCTACCGTATGACAGTAGTCGGTACTACCTGCTTTCTGTCAGCGCCGAATGTTGGGATGTCAGGTCTTAGTCAGATATGACTGAGCTACAGTATGACAGTAGTCGGTACTACCTGCTTTCTGTCAGCGCCGAATGTTGGGATGTCAGGTCTTAGTCAGATATGACTGAGCTACCGTATGACAGTAGTCGGTACTACCTGCTTTCTGTCAGCGCCGAATGTTGGGATGTCAGGTCTTAGTCAGATATGACTGAGCTACCGTATGACAGTAGCGGTACTACCTGCTTTCTGTTAGCGCCGAATGTTGGGATGTCAGGTCTTAGTCAGATATGACTGAGCTACCGTATGACAGTAGGCGGTACTACCTGCTTTCTGTTAGCGCCGAATGTTGGGATGTCAGGTCTTAGTCAGATATGACTGAGCTACCGTATGACAGTAGGCGATACTACCTGCTTTCTGTTAGCGCCGAATGTTGGGATGTCAGGTCTTAGTCAGATATGACTGAGCTACCGTATGACAGTAGTCGGTACTACCTGCTTTCTGTTAGCGCCGAATGTTGGGATGTCAGGTCTTAGTCAATATGACTGAGCTACCGTATGACAGTAGTCGGTACTACCTGCTTCCTGTTAGCGCCGAATGTTGGGATGTCAGGTCTTAGTCAGATATGACTGACCTACCGTATGACAGTAGTCGGTACTACCTGCTTTCTGTTAGCGCCGAATGTTGGGATGTCAGGTCTTAGTCAGATATGACTGACCTACCGTATGACAGTAGTCGGTACTACCTGCTTCCTGTCAGCGCCGAATGTTGGGATGTCAGGTCTTTGTCAGATGTGACTGAGCTACCGTATGACAGTAGTCGGTACTACCTGCTTCCTGTTAGCGCCGAATGTTGGGATGTCAGGTCTTTAGTCAGATAGTGACTGATCTACCGTATGACAGTAGTCGGTACTACCTGCTTCCTGTCAGCGCCGAATGTTGGGATGTCAGGTCTTAGTCAGATAGTGACTGATCTACCGTAGTGACAGTAGTCGGTACTACCTGCTTCCTGTCAGCGCCGAATGTTGGGATGTCAGGTCTTAGTCAGATAGTGACTGAGCTACCGTATGACAGTAGTCGGTACTACCTGCTTTCTGTCAGCGCCGAATGTTGGGATGTCAGGTCTTAGTCAGATATGACTGAGCTACCGTAGTGACAGTAGTCGGTACTACCTGCTTCTGTTAGCGCCGAATGTTGGGATGTCAGGTCTTAGTCAGATATGACTGAGCTACCGTAGTGACAGTAGTCGGTACTACCTGCTTTCTGTCAGCGCCGAATGTTGGGATGTCAGGTCTTAGTCAGATAGTGACTGAGCTACCGTAGTGACAGTAGTCGGTACTACCTGCTTTCTGTTAGCGCCGAATGTTGGGATGTCAGGTCTTTGTCAGATGTGACTGAGCTACCGTATGACAGTAGTCGGTACTACCTGCTTCCTGTCAGCGCCGAATGTTGAGCAGCGCTTACCAAACCCGAAATCCCCCATTGCGTCAACAAAATGGAGCGCAGAAGTGCAAGTTGGAGGGTACAAGCCTAATCTTAGTGCAATGACATGCAATGTAAAGACTAAATGCCATCGCAAGGTGGAACAGGATCTAAGCCTTGGTCGGCAATTAGTCTAGGATCGAAGCTCCAATAGGCGGACAGTTTGAGCATTGATTTGCTGATCCGGCAACTTCTGCAGCTTTTATGGTTCCATATGCATTGTGTTACATTTCCTCTGGAGTAAACTAGGCAGGCCGAGAGAATGATCATGTTGAATGGGCAATACATGGTCTCTACAATTCAGTGCATGCTTTGTGTTATGGAGAGGTATAATTCCATCCCCGGTCTACGCCATGGAAGTTAGTTATTATGCCTATTTTTATTAGCACAATGTAACAATCTACCTTCTGTCAAGAAGGCCATGTGCCATTGAGTGAGTTTCACTAGAATGAACTGTCACTGGAATCCACGGAGCAAATGGAATAAAGGGAGACCTAGAACAGATACACAGAGAAGAGAACTAAAGACGAGGGTGAACAATGAGGGAGATACATGAATAGAGCAGATAGGGTAAACGATAAGACGGATTGACGTGAGTTAGTCGTGGGCGTGGTTGCTCTAACGGGGGATCATGGCATATACTGTCTGGTATTATGAGTTGAGGTAACTGCCTCCGTTTGATGCATCTCTCGGATGCAGATGTGGAGCACACAAAGGAGGAGGGGGATGCGGAGGAGACGAAGAAGAAGAATAAGAGAAGGGACGGGGGCAAGAAGAAGAAGAAGAAGAAGAAGAAGAAGAAGAAGAAGAAGAAGAAGAAGAAGAAGAAGAAGAAGAAGAAGAAGAAGAAGAAGAAGAAGAAGAAGAAGAAGAAGAAGAAGAAGAAGAAGAAGAAGAAGCATGCCTCTGTATACATTACCTGTCGATTGAGATGACGCAATGGAAAACAACAATACAGCCAACCTGCCACAACTCACGACCATTTTGTGTTGTCTCAAACCTTGATCCGGTCACACCAAATGTCGCGAACAATGGGGGAAACATATGTGAATAAAAAAGAAAGGTTGTAACGATACTTTAGTAAACACATATATTCCAAACATGATCAATATACTCACCAGCACCTTGTCATCTTGACAGTCAAGATATTTCGTTGTGATTCAAAATTTAAAAAAAAACAGGCGTTATAATTACAACACATGGCGGTAAAGCCACGGATGGAGTTATACTTCTCCATAGCACAAAGCCCGGGCTGAATTGTAGATACCCTGAGTTGCCTATACAACATGATCCTTCTCTCGGCTTGCCTAGTTTACTCCAGATGAAAGATTAACACCAATACATCTGGAACAAGACAAGCAGCAGAAGCTACTAGTGCAGCAAAACAATGCTCTAACTAACCACCTGTTGGAGCTTCGATCCTGGACCAGTTGCCGACTAGGCTGCCCTGTCAAAACATTTAGTATTAGGTTGCATTTCCTCACCCAAGAATAAGGCTTGTACCCTCCCAATTGCGCTCTTCCTCCCGACGCCGTTGGCACAATGTGGGGTGTCGGGTTTGGTAAGCGTCGCCCAACATTCGGCGCTAACAGAAATCGGGTAGTACCGTCTACTGTCATACGGTAGCTCAGTCATATCTGACCAAGACCTGATATAACGATCATTATAACACACGACAAAACTGGTAAGGTAGATGGTAATTTAACATTGATTAAACACGATTACTAAACATGATCCAAAGGCATGGAGCAAACAAGATCAAACTTAAACACTAATAAAGGTAAAAAGAGCAACTGAAACAACATAAATGACATGCCTTTCACAAATTATAAACATAAAGAGAGGAAACAATCATCTCTGGAAGCCTTAATATGGCCACTATCTTTGTTCATAAAAAAACAAAACAAAACAACACACACACTTCTTGAATCACCCCTCATATTGCTAATGCGAAAACTGTGTAATTTCCAGTAAACACATCTTTGTGGAATAATTGATTCCATGTTGTTAAAAGTGCTATAAGTATCTCTGCAAAATACAAGCTTTCATTGCAAGTAAAGCTCAAAATCTTATGTACAGTAATTACATGAAAAAACAAGGTCTTACATACAATAACTACATGTAACGCCAGATCTTACATACAGTAATTACACGTAAAACAAGACCTTAAAAATAGTAATTACGTGTAAAATAAGATATTACATGCAGTAATCGCATGATAATAAGATCTTACATACAGTAATTACATGAAAAACAAGATCTTACATACAGTAATTACACGTGAAACAAGATCTTAAATACAGTAATTATACGAATAAACTATACCTTACTTACAGTAATTACATGAAACACAAGCTCTTACCAATAGTAATTGCATGCAAAACGAAATCTTACATACATAAGTTATATGTAAGACAAGATCTTACATTAAGTATTAACAAGTAATGCGCATGACCTGGGTAATATATATATATATATATATATATATATATATATATATATATATATATATATATATATATATATATATATATATATATATATATATATATATATATATATATACTTCCAGTTCCCAGCATGGCGGCTGGCATTGATCCGCTACGGCCTCTGAATATTTATCTTTGTGGCCGAGGTTTGCATTTCACATTTTCCTCATTTTGGACTGGTAGTATATGGTTCCGTCGCCCTGCTACTGAGTGTGTGCGTGGCGCGACTCTGTGAGCTGTGATATTCACGTGGAATGCCTTTACATGTCCGCCTTTGTTTGTACAGTGACCTGCATGTTCGGAACAATGGCTACCGGTTGTTGCTGAATTGACTGATTTGCCTTTTCTGTTCATGAGTGCATTTTTCAGGAGACTCCCGGGAGTCGGCGCTGGAGCTATGGAGTTAGTGGCTAATACAACGCTTTCGGCGGGTCACCTTGCGGATAGAGACAGAGCCATGTGAGAAAACCCGGGTCAATGAGGTCTTTCTGGTGACTGCCGATTCCATCCACGATGAACTGTGGTTTTCGTGGAAGACTTTTGTGTTGGCATTCTGGCAGCGGCATTATGCATAGTGTACCTCTGCGGGCTGTTAGCTTGCTGAAACTCCTGTCTGTTCCACTTTTCACTTTGGGCAGTGGGAGCATTTTGTATGATATTCACTGGCACAGGAACGGAGCATAATGGTGATGACCCCGTTGCCGTGAAGTTGGAACCTCGACTAACTAACTAACGATATATATATATAAATATATATATATATATATATATATATATATATATATATATATATATATATATATATATATATATATATATATATATATATATATATATAAGACCGGATCTTATATTAATTTTATCTTTAAAAAAATGCACTAGGGCTAATTTTCGGGGGATGTCTTATTTATTTTTTTGTCAGATGAAAAATCTACATTTATTCATGTACAAAATTATGCATTTATTCAAATACATTCATGTCATCTTCTTCTGGAACATCATCATAACCTTCCACATCCCGAATTCCGGGATGAATTTCTGGTGACCCCATTTCCTGTAGAACCATTGGTTCCAGTCTCTCATGTCCAGCAATAAAGCTTTCCATAAATGAGCATTTCTTGACCATGTAGCCTGTTCGTACTGCATTTATAACTTTATTTCACACGAGTGACGTAGTGAATTATGAACCACATCCGTTCATTATGAAGTGAGCACAAATGGCGTCTGCACTCTGACTGGCCATTCGGCAGCAAGTCTCTCATTCTAGCTGACGATCTTAACCGGGCTTATTTTAGGGGTAGGTCTTATATTAAAGGCATCCTGATAAATCGTGCTAGGGCTTATTATATGGGTAGATCTTATTTTCGGAGAAACATGGTAGATATGCGATAATTACAAGTAAAACACACAATCTTATGTGACCAAAAGCATCGTAGTCTTACTCCTAGTCCACAGTTCAATTTTGCCTAGTGTGGCTATCTGGTCAATGCAGGATCTTTTTGGCCTATTCAGTCTGTCTTTCATAACTTATTTGCTTGTTAATGGCATCTTTTCATCTCTCCAGAACGACGCTGTTTAATATTTTCCCAGGGATTGACACTAATATTATTCCTCTATAATTTCTTCGGTCTCCCAAAATCTTCTAAATAACGTGTGTATAAATTCACTAGAGGTTTCTTTGTTGGCTGTAATAGCTTCTGCTGGGATACGACCTGGACCAGCAATATTCCCCTTGACTTTCATACTCTAGCATGTAATCTTTAAAAGTTATTTTACTGTGAAATTATTTATGGTTATAAACAATTAATTTACATAAAAAACAATCGATTTAATATAA
>JACEFZ010018136.1:0-85000 GCA_014155875.1 Cepaea nemoralis | reverse complement strand
TGCATGTGTACATTCAACACCCATTATTATATGTATGTTTTAATTTTTCACTCTTCAAGGACAAGATCATTGATAATTTTGCATCTTTCATCGGGACTTCTTTTGTCAACATGCATCTATCTACGCTGGTTGACAAGACTTGCGTGCAGTCCACGCGCGGTCTGACATCACACAGATGACGTGAAGATGTATATATCTGTGTGCGTGTGTGTATATATAAACCGGCAGAGTTATATTTCCTTGAGTTAGACAGGCCGCTGTGTTAATCTTTCTTGGCGACAGTGTAAACCGATAGTTGTGTGAGTGTGTAGGTAGGGTTACAAAACATGACAGGTCAAAATCGTTTTTCTTCTATATGTTCCTTTTAAATGATAAACTTACACACAAACATTAACATTTCGGCTTAAAATTGACCTACAGACTTGAATAAGGTACCGTTGGATTTGTTTTTTTCAAGAGCTATCCAACTATGCAGTTATATAATTAAAAAGCAATTTAGAAAAAAAAAAGTTACTAAAGTGGCTAGTTTTAGTGTGTTAATTAATGTGTTGCCAATCTGCCAAGGTCGTTATCAAAGTGCAACAACGGAAACACAGTAAGAAGAGAGACAACCATTGACCAGGAGTTAAAAAAATAATAATTAGAATTGCGCAGTACGGTAAAACTAGGTGAAAGAACGCCTTAATTTACACAGCAAAATGAGCAAGAGAAATGTAGATGCCCGCTGGGTTCCGAGCCTATTCAAACATTAACAGAATCCAGCGAGGGTAAGTTGCTGTTTGCTGTCGACAGTTGCTAAGATCGTAGCCGCCTGAAAACATTTTGACGAACGCTGTGACAGTAGACGCTTGGTGGCACCATTATGATCCGAAATTTAAAAAAAAATGTCCAGCATGCAGTGGACCTCCTCCAGCTGCCAAGCACACATCACATCCAGAGCAGAGAAACACGATGCTGACTTTTTGGTTGGGAGGGGGAGGAGCAAGAAAGGTGTTCTATTGAAAGGGTATATATATCTCGTGGCAACTCGGTTATGGGCTGTGTGTACTGTGCAGATCTGACCAAATTTAAAAAAGAAAAAGAAATCGAGGAAAAGCACGCATTCATACTTTTCCTTTGCTTCAAGACAACGCTCCCTCTCGTCGGTCGATTCAATGTTACATTAACAGACCCCGACACAGCGGTATTCGAACCTCCGGCGCCTAGGGAAGACACAGTTATCGACCAGCAGCGTGATTCGAACCTCAAACGACGCATACGGCATCACCCAGCAGTTACACACTCAACCAACACCACACTACCTCACTACACAGTGAGATTCGAACCTGTCGCATGGTAGGAAACCCACAAGACACCCCAGTTACACACTTGTGATACCGCAACACACCCCCTATGACCAACTAAACACCCCCACACACTGCCGCCTGGTAACCTTACCAAAGAAAAAGCACCGAGATTCGGATCTGTCACCTCCACACAACGCCTAGGAACAAGTGGACACACGACCTCTTCAACCCGCACATCACCACTTGTTTATATTGCTAAACATAACGCTAACGCCAGTATAAAACCCCAACAGCTGTCATCACCGCAACTAATTAACAAAATATAACCAATTTTTCTTCTACCCCTAGACCTCCCCACTGAGATTCAACCCGACACCCACGACGACATGGAGGGCCATCTTTACTTGTTTCTTTAATGTTTTCCTTTAACGATCTGAAACTGTATGATGATAGTGGTTCCGCAGCACTTATCTACCCACTTTGTCATTCACCCACCCATCCCGCAGCTCCTTCTTTGCGCTTACTATTTTATTCCGACACTTCCCGGCACCTCCCCTGATTAATAACACCAGATGTCGATAGCGACCTCCCTGGACCCCGACAATCATATATACAATAATGCAATATTTAATTTTTGGTCACAGGTGGTGTGTGCCCAACTCGCACGAAACACGCGACTTAACAACAAAAAATACTATCGATTATTCATAAATTATACCAGCTCGGAGAATACCGGTTTGTCACACCACAACTATACGACACATAAGGACTATATCCTCGGATTTGAGAGGATGTATCCTCGGTTTGCGACGGGTATCTAACTTACATTACTACTCCCTCTGGTAAAGCACAGCATGTGTCGTTGGCAGCGAAGGAGTTAAATACTGAGATCATTCCGCACCCACCCTGTTCTCCGGATTTTACTCCATCGGGCTTGTTTCTTGTCATAATCTGGAACAACGGCTCAATGGAAATTGTTCTGAGAAGGATGATGAAGGCACGCTGGCAAGTGATAACTCATTTGCTTTAAAAATAGATGTCCTATTTCCAAGGCAGTGTCAAGGTCAAGCAAAGATGGAATCAGTGTGTGAATTCAAGCAATGGTGATGATAATAATGATAATGATGAGTGAGCGACTTTCTGACATAACATAACAACAATAACCTCCACCCATCAACATCCGGTTCGCTTCAGTCGGTGAAAACTGTCATGAGCATAAGACTCAACCGGACGTGCGATACGGAGATCATGCTAGTCAAGGTTAGTACTTGAAACTGACTGTACGCCTGCACTTTCATTATCATCACGTGCCGTGTAGATAGCCAATGGTGCTCTTGGTATGTCACCTTACAGTATAATTTACACGATCTTGGGTCAGACCTGCTCTTGTCCCAGTTGTACCATACAGCCGCGCCAGAGCAGTGCTTCGATATATACGCCTGTGGCCAGTCACACCCCCATTTCTTCCCGGCATCCCTCTGTCTTTACATGACCTTTTGTGCATTCGCTCGCCTTGAACTCAAACGTAGTCCGTACACGTGCTACCACACCTAGGTGAGTCAGTTTATTAGAATTATACACGGGGTTTTCTTGACACGGGTGTTGGGTGTCTAGTCCACATCAAGAATACGGACGAGTAACTTATATATATATGTGTGTGTGTGTGTGTGTGTGTGTGTATGTGTGTGTGTGTGTTTGTGTGTGTGTGTTTTATGTAGAGTTTTCATGTATTTGTATCAGTGTGTGTCTGTGTGTGAGTGTGTGTTTATATAGAGTTTTCATGTAGTTGTTTCAGTGTGTGTGTGTGTGTGTGTCTCTGTGTGTGTGTGTGTGTGTGTGTGTGTGTGTGTGTGTGTGTTGTTTGTGTGCTGACGAAGGCTTCGACCGCAACATCAATTTTATTACTTGAGCTTGTGTTCTAATAAAGCCGACCTTCAACTTAACGTTCTTGGTAACTCTTTTATGATACTATGTCTAGAGCTTTGTACTGATTTGTGTGTTTGGATTAGCTTTACCTATTACCAGTGTCCCCTCGCCATCATGGGAACCGACTCCGACTTCTGAGGTACTTGTAATTTATGTCCATAAGTCAATGACAAGAAGTGAATATTTTAGTTGCCGAACAAGGTTTAGGGCTTGGTCTGCTCTACAACTCTACTGTCAAACATATGCATGTGATTTGGGAGGCCGCGGCAGAACCCCCCCAAAAAAAAAAAAAAAAAAAACAGCGGCTGGGATATTTGTCGCCAGTACCATGATCATAGGTTAAAGAGCTGTACTTCACAAAAAAAGCCAGAAATCTAGGGAAAGCACGCACTCATAATCTTCCTTTGCTTCAAGACAATGCGCCCTCTCACAAAGCACAGCATTTGCAACAGGCAGCCAATGATTTGACTGAATACTGAGATCCTTCCGCACCCACCCTGTTCTCCGGATTTAACGAGTAACTACTATCAAACGTGTGTATGTGAATCGGGAGACCCTGGTAGGACAGAGGCTAGGATGCATCCCCCCAGAACTGTGATCGTGGGTTCGAATCCCATTGGAGGCGGAGATTTCTTGTCATTGACTTGGGCTTCCAGGTCAACGCAGTCTAAAATATGTACCAGGAAGTTGTGTGGGCAGTAAAGGCGGTCGGCGTAATATCTATCACATCACATATTCGGGCTATAATATGGGGCTAGCAACAAGGAAATGTAACTCACTTTTAATCGATTGCGATATTAACTGATTCAGTGACGAAGGATAACATATCGCCAGAAGGACGATATATCGACATAGTATGGTTGTTGTGTTATTTGTTTTGTTTCATAGAATCTTCCGCAATTTCAATGCTCAGTGAATGTAAATTTACATTACTCGTGGTGTATTTTTAATGCCTGTGGGTATTTTGAAAATATTGCCGTTCCAAGTTTTGTATTTACCTTTTATGTTGGATGAGTTCACAGCGGGTAAATACAAAACGTGGAAAGGCAACATTTTCAAAAACCCCACAGTCATTAAAAATACACCCTATAATCATCATCAAGTGCCCTGTCGGCTGGCGTAGGCGTTCAAGGCTCTCCACAGATCTCGGTCTTTTGTGTTCTGGGTCAACTCTGATGATGATACTCCTCCATGCCACCGTCTCAATTCATCCAGCATCATTTCTTTTGGTCTGCCTCTGCCTCTCTTCTCCTCGATCTTTCCAGTTGTCAAGATGTTCTCCAGTGCCTCTCTTCTCATCACATGACCAAATAAAGCTGTTTGTCTCTTTCTTATTGTTGTATATAGTGTTTTAGTTTCATTAGCCTCTTTCAGGCAATCGTTGTCAGTTACTCTGGCAGTCCAAGGAATTCGCAATATTCGTCTTAAAAACCACATATATGTTACTTCTAAGTTCTTTCTAATTTGTTCATTTACATTCCAAGATTCGCTGCCACACAGCAAAACTGGTTCTATATAACATTTAAGCACTCTCTATCTTACATTCATTGATAGCGACTTATTGCATAAGATACTCTTCATTTTCTGAAATGTGGCTTTTGCCTGCCCTATTCTGCTCTTAAGCTATGTTGTACATCTTCCATCTGATGTTATAAGCGCCCCTAGGTATTTAAAATTATCCACTTGGTTGATAATTTCTCCTTCTATTTCTCTGTCACACTTTGGTGTCACCATTTTCTTTGATATCACCATTGTTACTATTTTCTTGATACTCAAGGAAATTCCTTTCTGTGCACTCTGTTACTACAATGTCCAACAATTGATGTAGGTCTATTGCATTATCCGTCACCAATACTGTGTCATCTGCAAAGCGTATATTGTTTATATTATATCCTCCGATTAGTATTCCTGGCTTCTCTTTGATCTCTCTCATTATTCCTTCGCTATATAGGGCTGAAGAGATCTGGTAACAAGACACACCCCTGTCGTACTCCTAGCTTTATCTGCTCGTAACTACCCTCTTTATTTCCTATTTTAATAGCTGCTACTTGGTTCCAGTATATATTCTTTATTATTCTTAAATCTTTCCCATCAATGTTGATATCTTCCAACATTTTAATCAGCTCATCATGTTTTACTTTATCAAATGCCTTAGTATAATCTATGAAGCAAAAATATATGTCCCTCTGTTTCTCTATAGACCTTTCTATTATTGTTCGTAATATATATATATATATATATATATATATATATATTATATATATATATATATATATATATATATATAATATATATATTTAAATATTGAGCACAACCCACTACTGGCAACGCTGATCGCACTCTGGTATGAACCCAAAGCCTATCCACGCCATTATGGAAGCACTAGACTCGAGTTGGTTACACATGCGCGTGGTTACACATCCCGCTTCACACGCGTGATCCGGGACTGTTTCCGGATCCGGTCAGGGATGTGCACTACTGACGAGCTCAAATGAGGGCGAAACTCGAGTCTAGTGCTTCCATAATGGCGTGGATAGGCTTTGGGTTCATACCAGAGTGCGATCAGCGTTGCCAGTAGTGGGTTGTGCTCAATATTTAAATTTCAAATCCCGAAACAACCACATAATCAATATATATATTATATATATATATATATATATATATATATATATATATATATATATATATATATATATATATATATATATATATATATATATATATTGTATTGTTTGTACCCTTTCCTTCCCTTCCATAAAACCATACTGTTCTTCACTAATTTCCATTTTTATTTTCTTTCTTGTTGTTCTCAATATTATTCTGAATAGAAGCTTAGTGACATGGTTTATGGGGTTAATTGTACGAAAATCTTCGCATTCAATTGCTCCTGGTCTCTTTGGTATTGCAATAAATACAGATTTTACCATATCGCTCGGTAAATATCCACTGTTGTAAATATCATTCAACATTTTGGTTAATATATCTACCCCAAATTCTCCCAATACTTCTAATTCTTCTATTGTGATTTCATCTGGCCCAGCTGTTTTTCCTTTCTTCATGTTTCCTATAATACTTGTTCATTTGATCGGGAACCATGTTTGGTCCAACTTACTTTTTGTTTGGTTCTAAATCAGTGAAAAATTGGATTTAAAAAAAAAATGCTCCTGGTCGCGTGTGTAACCATTAATGCACCACCTGCTGTACGTCTTCATCGGACCGAAAAGTCTTTCCTCCCAATGACTCTTTTGAGTTCTCCAAACAGGTGAAAATCACATGGGGTTAGGTCTGGCGAGTACGGGAATATGGTTCACCAGTGTTTCCCAACCTTTTTTGTGCTGTGCCGCACCCAAGCCTTTCTAAAAATATTATCCCCCCCCCCCCCCCCCCCCCCCCCCCCCCCCCAACATATACATTATGTTTAATATTCAAAAATTTAAATGTTCACTGAAGAAACTTGAATGATAGGTTTTAGGAAGAAATCACTAGGAAATTATTGATCAAACACAGTAAGTAAATTTTCAAAACATATAATGGAGAACTACAATATACAAAACACTGACTGGACCAGTTGAGCTGTATGGCTCTGAAACCTGGAGTAGTACAACTAAAGGAGACGAAGCCTTGTTACAAACCTTTGAGAACAAAGTCGTAAGACGCATCTTTGGGCCCATTAGGGATACACAAAGTGGAGAGTGGAAAATAAGAAGCAACAAAGACATTTATGATCTGTTTAAGTCCCCGCTAATCACTGGGATCATGAAGGGTAATAGACTGCAATGGCTGGGGCATATAGAAAGAATGAAAGATAATAGGGAAACAAAACTCGCTTACACTCAAGAAATAAATGACCGTAGACCCCGAGGTAGACCAAGAAGACGGTGGAGAGATAATATACATACAGACCTACAAACACTTGGAATCAGCGACTGGCAAGAGAAGGTCAACCAGAGAGACGAATGGAGACGGCTTGTATCTGCAGCAAAGAACCTCAATGGCTCGGAATGCTGAAGAAGAAGAAGATAATGGAGAACTGCGATTCAAGTACACAATAATTTTAATGAAAAATTTTTCTATATTATTTTAATTATTAGTAATTAGTTATTATTTAAATTTAGTGAGATCCTTGCGCTTGATGCTTGCTGCAAAGAGATTTTATTTCAGGTTCCAATGTAGTTAACTTCAGTTTCAAGTCTCCCCGTTTTGTTATATTCAGCCGATTTCTTCCATTTTCGTATTGCCCCCCTTAACAATCGAATTGCCCCCCCCCCCCCTTGTGGGGCGTGGGCCCCACGTTGGGAAACACTGTGGTACACACTGAAAGTAGAGGTCTTCGATTGTTTCAAGCGTTTGGGGTCGAGCATTGTCATGTTGGAAACGGACATCTTTATTCAGAAATCCACTTCGCTTGGATTTGATTGCGAGTTGAAGATGAATCCTGAGAAGATCTGCATACGTATCACTTGTGACAGTTTTCCCTCTTGGCATATAGTGCCCTGAAATAATGCCACTTTCATCCCACAAGAGTCAGCATAACCTCTCTGCAGTTGGCTTGCATGCGAGACCTCTTTGGTTGTTACATGAGGTAGGGAGGGGGAGGGGGGGGGGGCGCGCCATTCCTTGCTTGCTCTCTTCTTTTCCAGCTCGTGGTAATGAAGCCAGATTTCATGTCCAGTAACAATTCCTGAAAGGAAACCATCATTTTCTGCTTAAAGCAGTGCAAAAGTTCTTGACAAGCATGAATGTGTCGTTGTTTCTATTCTGGAGTAAGTTGCCGTGGCACCTGCCTTGCAGAAACTTTGCGGTACTAAAACACATCATAGATGATATGGTGTGCTGAACATTGACTGATGTCAAGATGTGTGGCAGTGTCACTCACAGTCAATCAGCGGTGTTCCTGTATGAGGCCTTCAACGGCTACAATCGACTCTGGGGTCATTACTCGGTTTGCCGAACTTGGCTGTGAACAGTCTGTCACAGAAGTCAGGCCATTTTGAAACTGCTTACTCCACTCATATACTTGCTGGACTGACAGGCATACATCACCATACTGGACCTTCATTCGCCGATGAATGTCTATAGATTTCATCACTTCACTGATTAAAAAACGGATAATAGAAGGCTGCTTCTCTTCGCTGCATGTCAAAAGTGGGGCGGCCATCTTTAAACCGTCCTGTTGACATCACCGTATTCGTTTGCACCATGATGTCGCAGTGCTTAACACTCTTGACATCAATAACAACAATATTGACAGGTAACAAGACAATGGCATGGTTACTATAATTTCTATCACACTTTTAAAGTTTACATTTGAAGTCCCCTCGTATAATTATCTCTGATGTGTAGACAGCAAGGAAACACACTAGATCCTGTTTTCTGAATCTCGGCGTCCGTTGGCTGGTTCTGCTCCCCATAACATATTTGAAGCTTGAAACTGTCATCAAGATATTTAAGTGTTTTCAAGAAAACAGCTGCGCCCATGTTCTTAATTGGGATGATATAATTAACACAACAACACGCAATCAATGTGTTAATGTGTCCTTTCTGGCTGCAGTGGTTTAGCTTAGATGTTCGACGTCCGTGTCCTACTAGAGCAGACCGGATGCTAATCCTCCGGTGTTCGGTGTGCATTTACACTAAAACAATAAGTATTTGAAAGAAAAGAGGGTCAACTTCATTGCACCAATTTTTACCCCATGTGACTCTGTTTCTTTCCACAGCACAGCGTACCGAAAGTATCGCACAAAGCACGAACTCCGTAGCTTCAGTGACGACCTCCAGGAGTCTCCGAGAAAAAATGCACGTGTAAATTTAGCGATGTGGCACGGAATCGAACCCACGGCCTTCGGACGCGAGGCAGCCGGTGGAACCTTTTGCCACACAGACGCCAGGTTTTGTAGAAAGTAAGAGAGCAATGTTAGATTCCCTATTCACAATGATCCTCGGGTAGTGTATCTAAATATAGATTCTCATATAAGAAAGACACATAGAGGGCCCGTTACAAATTCCTTGACAATTGAAACTTGAAAATACCAGGCTTGATAGGCCGCCACCTAGGCACACTTTCTAAATGAAACCATCTAGCCAAAAGAAACCACAATTTATCTAGTCGTGTTAGATCAGTGGTTCTCAACCGGTGGGGAATTCCCCCCTCCCCCGGCGGAAATTTAGGGTTTCCGGGGGGGGGGGGAATTAAGATTATTTCAAGGTAGCATTAATACAAGAACCAGTTACTTGATACTGTTTTTCCCCTCTAAATTTTACGGTTCTGTACTTCTCGCCCTAATGAAATTCGTTTTATGCTTGCTTGCTTGCTTGTGTTTGTCGGCTTGAGCTCCAACGCGAAGTCCTGTATGTCGGATGAAGGCATCCTGTTGTCCAACATCAGTGTGATGCCATACAGGACCTGAGGTTTGCCTGAGTATCCGTTGTCCCATGTCTGGCTTATTGGTGTGCAGACTGGTGGTTCCTCGCCGTACAGGCAGACACTCTCCGACTTTGGAGAAATCGGCGATCCTACTGACTTTAGCCAGGACCCCGAAGGGACCTGTTGCCCAGGACGCTCGACGAGGACGCGTCAATAGGTCTTGGCCAGTATATAACCCGGCCCTGGTGCCTTGGAAACACCTCTGCTTCCCTTTCGTTTTATAACGTAAGTAGACCCGCAAATCACGTTTTATGTAGATATCTAGACTTGTTCTAGTCTGTGTTATTAAATTTACCTTCCATTTTTATGTATACTGTGTAAGGGTGGGCAACATGAACGACTAATTACGTGCCTTCAAGATATAGGAGTAGACGGAAAGGACATCAGACTTATTAGTAACTTGTACTGGGAACAAGTGGCGTCTATTAGATGCGGAAATAACTATTCGTCGCCTATGGAGATAAAAAGAGGAGTACGGCATGGATGTGTACTGTCCCCAAGCCTCTTCAACCTATACACAGAAATAATTTTTAAACAAGTTGAAATGCCTGGATTCAACATCAATGGAAGAATCATAAACAGTCTTAGATATGCTGACGATACCGTGTTACTAACAGAAAGTGAGCAAGAGTTGCAAGACCTAGTGGAAGAAGTAAACAGGCACAGTGCAGAATGTGGCTTAGATATTAACATCCAAAGTACAAAATCTATGATAATTAGCAGTGAAAAGGAAAGGTCATCAATGAACATCACAGTAAACAGGCAGATACTAGAACAAGTAACAAGTTTCTCTTATCTTGGACATATAATAAGAGATGATGGCAGAAGTGAAATGGAAATCAAAAAGAGAATAGGAATGGACAAAAATGCTTTCAACGACATAAAATCAGTATTAACATCTAGAGAGATTAATAACGCATTAATAATGATAATTGTCAAATGCTAAGTATATTCAACGCTACTGTATGGCGCGGAAGCCTGGACATTGAACAAGCAACTAGAAAGTCGCATAGAAGCCCTGGAGATGTTGATATACAGACGAATAGGTCGTACTTCATGGAAACGAAAATAATCAAATGCAGAGGTCCTAGAAAAAACTGGGAATTAAGAGAGAGAGAGAGAGAGAAAGAGAGAGAGAGAGAGAGAGAGAGAGAGAGAGAGAGAGAGAGAGAGAGAGAGAGAGAGAGAGAGAGAGAGAGATGATGATGATGATGAAAGAAATAAAGAGGAGACAAGTGAAATATTTTGGCCACGTTAAAAGACATGATACTCTTATAAAAACCATACTGGAAGGCAAGGTTGGGGGAAAGCGAGCAAGAGGTAGACAACGATACAAGTGGGAGGATAACATCAAGAGATGGACGAACATCAGCTTGACAGAATGTACAGTCAAGGCGAGAGACAGACAGTGTTGGAGATCCATTGTAGCCAACCTTCATTGTGGAGACTGTAGCACTTGTGAAAGTGGCTACTACTCCTCCTCCTTTTCCTACTACTACTACTACTACTACTACTACTACTACTACTACTACTACTACTACTACTACTACTACTACTACTACTACTACTACTACTACTACTACTACTACTACTACTACTACTACTACTACTACTACTACGACTACTACTACTACTACTAGTAGTAGTAGTAGTAGTAGTAGTAGTAGTAGTAGTAAAATCACATAGTTACAGTTATTGTTCGAACGAGGAGCATCCGTTATAATCGCGGTAATTTCAAATTTAATACGAACTCTTTCTGTTTAGTGTATGCACCTGACGAGCAGTTAGTTAGTTAGTTAGTTAATTAGTTAGTTAGTTAGTTAGTTAGTTAATTAATTAGTTAGTTAGCTAGCTAGTTAGTTAATTAGTTACTTAGTTGGTTAGTTAGTTAATTAGTTAGTTAATTAGTTAGTTAGTTAACTAGTTAATTAGATAATTAGTTAGTTATTTAATTGGTTACTTAGTTAATTAGTTAGTTAGGCGACAGATCATCCTCATTGCACATCGAACCATTAAGTTCGTAAGTGGTCGGATCCCCCTGTAATTAAATCCCGCAGCGTGTAGCGACTAACGACACCAATTCTGTGTTGGTTTATTAATCTTCTTTGGCTTCGTGCATAGTGTTCTTGTTTGGCCACCCTTCTTTTAACTTGCAGTTCTTGCAGTTTGACGGTGGATGTAGATTCTGTCATCACTTGGTTCTCGCAAGCTACTTACTTTTCATAGAGCGTTCAGTATATCAGCCTGGTCCATGGCTCGTCCGCCCTCCACAGCAGCCTAACCTGCAAGCCTACTATCAGCGCGCTCATTTCTTTATACACTAGCATGCCCTGACACGAAAATGAAAATAATCTTTGCCAGACGTGATAGCTCCAGAGACAACAACAGCTGTTTTAAGACCCACCCCATCTCTTTCTTCCTGAGCATGCTCATTGAGACGCTAAGGAAACACGCCCAAATGAATGTCTGTGTCTCGAGCCATACTATTGCTTCACTTATTGCCATGACTTTCATAGTTAAACTACTTGTAGTCAAGGCAAAAGCCTACCAGGCAATAAATCGGGCAACGTATTGTTTGTGTATCTTGTGTTTAAATTCACTAAGCGAATACATTGTTTCGAAGATCTTTATCCACTGTCTAAAGCTTTGGTCGGTTACAGTGTGTTAGTTTAATGTGTGAGTGTCACATTCTGTCGTCAATGGTGACACTCGTGTAGCCATTGATTTGCTTTAAGTGCACGTGTCAAAGGGAAACAACCATATTATCTACCATGGCATACATCGTTTATAAGTAGGTCACAAGCGAGTCTTAGTGGCCAAGTTGTTCCGCGTCTACTTTGCTATCTGAAGGTTGTGGGTTCGGTTCCGGGCTACTTCGTTCACCAGCGCCACACGGCATGGATTATAAGATTGACATTACATAGACAGAAGTCTGTGGACAGACATGATCACCAACGCCACACGGCATGGAGCTATAAACTGGACAATATGCTCTTCAAAGACTAAAACAACTGAATAAATTATGGAGTGGGACAGACAGAACAGACTGAGAGGAAGAGGAAGGCCAAAGAGAAGATGGGTGCAGGATGTGGCGGATGATCTCCAGATGGGTGTATCGAACGCGGGACATCTTGTTTATGATCGAGAGGTTTTCCGGAAGATTGTCATGGGAGCGAGGTTCTGCAGAGGACATGCTACTGAATGAATGAATACGAGACAGAAGACTATGTATGGACAGACATGATCACCAACGCCATGCGGCGTAAACTATGCGAAGAAGAGATATTTTTAATGACTGTGCAATGTTTGAAAATATTTCCGGTCCAAGTTTTGTATTTACCTATTATGTTGTATGAACTTTACAGAGGGTGAATACAAAACATGGACCGGCAATATTTTCAACCTCTGCACAGTCGTTATAAATGCACCCTATAGAATATTTTTTGCATATCCTTTACAGGACATCGCTGTCAACACCAGCATCTTTCAGCTGTATGTTGATTTCTTGGCAAGATTACGCTCAGTAGTTTGGCATTGCTTTCTGAGCGGCCGGCTCACATACCCCGTAGGCCGTAGGTTACCGATGCGATTCGAACCACTGCTGATTCTCACCGTCATCACGTTAACCACGAGAGTATACGAGATTACGGAGAAAAGTCGTAACCTCTAAGCCAGGAAGCCGGCTATAGAATACAGCTGCAGAGAAATGCGTGAGCATTCACAGCACGTTCAGAGGGCCGAAGCATTCAAGAAGCCAGTGGTGCCCACTTTATGACCACGAGCAGCATGACGATGGAGGTGATGGCAGTTACATTAGTTTTTATATATGGCTAGAATCACAGCATTATGCCAACGTTTGTTACTGAGTGACTCAATGAGCATAATCCGAAAGATTGAGGCGGGTTCTGTACGTACGAGATAGTGGACTGAATCGATGCGGCGGTCTGTTGTCCGTAGAGCCATATTCATCTTCGTTACGGGACATGCGGGAGTTAAGGGAAACGAACGAGCTGAAAAACTTGCTACCATCTACATCCAGGGGCGTCACTAGGGGGGTGCGGGGGGTGCTGGCCGCACCGGGTGACACCATCAAGGGGTGACACCAAAATAAAAAAATTGCAAATTTGACAAAGCAGACATAGCAAAATAACATCTTTATTTATGTTTTACCTGAAGTATTGAAGTTATATTGTTCAATTTGTTTTCCTTCTTATGTCCTTATTAACTTTTTGACTTATTTTACAAACATTACTATATGCGATTATATATGGTACAGGAACACTCGGAAGAAGACCATGGTGAAAGTCTAGAGGGGTGACACCAAGAGTTTACCGCACTGGGTGACACCAACCCCAGTGACGCCACTGTCTACATCCCCTGGGGATGACAAGCCCACGGATCGTACCGATGTTATTAATGTCCTTAGAGAGATGTCGAGAAAGGAGGACTTTGACATCGTTGTCCAGAATCACAGACTTGGGAGTAAGAATTAATACGGTCAGACATGAAAGACACATCGGGAGAACGCGGGGCCTTGTCAACCAACACAGAACTTTGTTGTTGGGGGAGGGAGTCTGAACACCTATGAACTTGTCCGGAATGACATGATGAAACCCAACATTTAGATAACAAATAATAGAATTGAGGTGAGTTGAGCTAAGAACTGACATCACTGCACCCAGGACATTCGCATACGCGCTCCGTTCCCTCGTACAACAGCCAGCGAAGAGTCATAACAGACAACAGCAGAAGAGGCAGAATCCACATTTTACATATACCCACCCCCTGACGACTTCCGGTCATGGTTGTCTCCTGTGAGCATGGCGGCCGTTAACACTGTTACCGTTGTTGTCTTGTGCAATATTTTTGCATTTTCTTCGTTGTTTTCTCACGCAGCAGCTGATGGAGTGCTTGGATGTGGAGGATTTGTAAAATCAGACGTGGACATTAATTATTCTTTAGTTGAGGTAGTTATTGTTGACAGTATAGTCCTTAAATGTGTCGTATAGTAGTGTTTTGTTACTGTAGTGTTACTGTTACTTTTCCTTTCCGTTTCATGTGCGTTCAAAATGTATTGTCAGCCTCGACCTCGGCTGATTGTTAAGGCTGTGTATACGTATTTTTCACATTCTTTTCATCTGAAACCCTTAGAGTTGGAGCTACCCTGTGATCGTATTTTATTTGTATCTGCATTGTTGTATCTGTGTATCCGAAACAATGACAAGGACACGCCCTTGATCCGTGGAATTCCACTCACTAGTGGATCTGGATGCTGGCATGGCTCGCGTCTGATGACTAGTCTACAGACTAGACTCAGACTGGTTTCTGAGATGGTGGGAGTCTCCGTAGCAGAATGGTTAGGCTGCCTGCCTCATGTCGAAAGGTTGTGGACTCAATTCTGGGCAACGTCATTCAGGTTCATAAGTGCGATTTTCTCGGAGACTCCTGGAGGTTGTAGCTGGAGCTGCGGAGTTCATGCTTTGCTTTGTGTGATGCTTTCGGCAGGTCACCCTGTGCAAAGAGACAGAGCCATATGGGATAAAACTCGGTGCAATGAAGTGAAACCTTTTGTCTTATAACCCCCTTTTTTTCTGAGATGAATGTTGTGAATACCTGGTATTATGAGGCTCGTCTGACTTCAGCCCTTTTCATTTCTTGTGTTGGCAGTCTGGTCAGGGTCACAGTCATCACGTGACAACCAACTCACATCTGGCCCCTTTGTAGGTTTGTTTATAAATGGTTGGATGTTGTAGCTACAGGGTTCTGCAGGAGATGAGGTCTCACCCATAGTTGCATCGTACAACATACATTCATACAACATATGTTGCAAGGTTACTATTCAGTTCTTCCCATAAGGGCCTTGATAGCACATAGGCGGACATCTTTATAACTTAATTCCTTCTGTGCCATTGAGTTGTTACACTAGACCATTATATGCAATTAACTTTAGTCGTTAATTGCGGTTCCAACTTCACGGCAAAGGGTCACCCCCATAATTCTCCATCCCTGTGCCGGTGAATATCACATAAAATCCCCCTCACTGCCTCATGTGAAAAGGGGAACAAAACCAACAGCACGCAAGGCGCTGCCAGAATGCCAACACAACAGTCTGCCATGAAAATTACAGCGAAAGTCACTAGAAAAGCAGCAGTTCATACACATTACTGCATAATGCAAAACTAGCTAGTTCAGCAGTTGGGGATTGTCATTTTCTGAACATGCAGTTCGCAATACAAACAACCGTGAACAGATGTAAAAACACTCCACGCAAAATCCACAGCTCACAGTGTCACTCCATGCACTTAACTCAGTAGCTGGGTCACAGAACCATGAATGAATGTTACTATAACTCCTTCTATCCTGTAGATGTAGAGCTGTTATTGTAACTCTTAGCCCCCAAACATAGTACAGTAACAATTGCCTGGTATTGTAAGAGGAGTAGCACCTGTCTGGGTTTGCAAGAGTTAAAGTAACAATTGTGTGGGATTGTAAGAGTTGAAGTAACAATTGTGTGGGATTGTAAGAGTTAAAGTAACGATTGCCTAGGATTGTTATAGTTAAAGTAGCACCTGCCTGTGATTGTAGAGTTAAAGTAATAATTGTCTGGGATTGTAAGAGTTAAAGTAACAATTGTCTGTGATAGTAAGAGTTAACATTGTGTGAGATTTTAAGAATTTAATTACTAATGTGTGCGTGATTGTAAGACTTAAAGTAACACTTGACTAGGATTGTAAGAATTAAAGTAGAAATTGTGTGGGATTGTAAGAGTTATAACTTAGTTATAATGTTATAAGAGTTATATAATTATATTAAATATTATAAGTTATAAAAGTTAACTTCTTTGGATTGCAAGAGTTAAAGCAAGTTGCCTGGGACAGAAACATTTAAGTATTAAAACTTGTATGGAAGAAGCTAATTCAGCACACGCCGACACACACAGACAGACACACACCACCCACACACACACGCGCACGCATACACACACACGGATGACATGCTGATCAGTGTGTTGATCTCCTGTACTGTAGGTGAAGTTGTACACTCCACATGGGAGCATCAAGTACCAGACGGACTGTGCCCCAAACACAGGCTACTACCTGATTCCTCTCTACGACAAGGGTGACTACATCCTCAAGGCTGAGCCGCCAAAGGGCTGGGGCTTTGGTGAGTGCAATTTCTCCATTTGCTTTAACATAACCTAAGCAGTTTTGTCCTGGTTGAGTTTCAGAAAATGAAAAGTATCTTATGCAGTAAGTCACTGTCATTGAATGTTAGAAAGAGAGTGCTGAAATGTTATGTAGAACCAGTTCTGCTGTGTGGCAGTGAATCATGGAGTGTGAATGAACAGATTAGGAAGACTATAGATCAACACATATGTGGTTGTCAAGATGATTGTTGCAAACTCCTTTGACTGCCAGAGTAATTAACAGTGAGTGTCTGGATAAAGGCTAAGGAAATTATGCTACATGGGATAGGATGGTGGCATGGAGGAATATCAACAAAATTGATCCAGATTTGAACGGCAGGGATTGAGATATATGCGGAGATAATTGAATATCCACGCCATATGGTAGGGTACATAATGATGAGTGATGATGATTTTGTAAAACTATATTGGCAATATAAATGGCGATAAAGGGATATTCACTATTTATGTCTGGGACAAAACGAAAATAAAAGTTCAAAATGGATGTCATCATTAATGCTTGCAAATATTAGTACTATCTTCTCAGCGTGTAAGAGTTTAGACCCAGACATTTTCTTTCCGTTCACTCGTTCATTTGAACTCGAGCGTAGTTCAAACATGTGCTACAACTTCTAGGGTACTGAAGTGATTTATGCATATGGATTAGCTTTCCCCTATTACCAGTGTCCCTCGCCATCAGGCAAACCCACTCTGACTTCAGAGGTACATGTAATTTACGTCCTCAAGGACGAGAAGTCAACATTTTAGTGCAACTGACGGGTGTACGGATTGAAACCGCTGCCTCGGCATCAAAACACTGGATGTTTAAGAACGGGTGCTTCTACCCATTCAGCCTTGCTGACCATCAGGCCCTAACTTAAGACCCAGGGGCTGCAGAATCTTACGAGACCATGCCAAACAGGCGACAGTGCAAATGACAAAGCATTGATATTCTCAGATGGATATGTGCTTTTCTGCTGATTTGTTAGAAATTCAGGTTACACACCGCATGTTGCCACATAAAATATGCATCCGAAATGGCTGTGGGAGGTGCTCCAAACTGGGATCTTCCCAGCAAGTTAGCGAGGCAGGCGTTTCGAGAATGTAACCGCATCTTGCAGCTAGGGTCGTGGTTTGAGCGGGCAAAAGAGCAAATTTGTACGACCGTTCGACAAAGTCTCGATAAGCTCAGCCCTAGATCAGGAGATTTGTTCGCAACTTAGACGAGCAATATCTTCTGCGGGCATAATCTCGTTGGCCACATGTTTGTGTGGTCTTTTCTGGCGGTCAGTCCGTCTATCTGATTGATACCTGGTTGATCCTATCAGTAGTCATACGCTTGTCTCTACGCTTGTCTCAATGCTGAAAATTGAAGGAATTGATGGAAGGACCGTTTGCACGAGGCTCCAGGCTACCATCTGTTTTAGAGAGCCAATATATACAGGGATAACTGGCCTGTGGCAGCCTAACGTCCACTGCACCTGCGTTCATCTCCAGTCGTCTTGACATTTCTTGCCACTGGAATCAGATGGATGCAGGCGAGAGAGTGAGGACGATGAAGTTGTGCAGCTCTTCCTCACTATAAACAAATTCATCGCGCAAGTCATTCTTCATCCTATTGTCTTCATCATTCCTGATGGACAGACTGGATGCAATGAATGGTTATCATCATTCTTGATGGATGAACATCCATAGCATGCTGTTAGACTTTTGTTGTTGTATCTGTTCTAGTCTGTAAAGGTTTAACTGCCCGAAGTTTTGTAGAGCAAAGGTTTTTATTGTAATTATTCTTTTAGTAGAGTAATCTGGACAATTATATAGATATATGGTTAAAAAAAAGTTAATTGCATATCCTTTACAGGACATAACAGTCAACACCAGCATATTTTGCTGTTATGATCTCTTGGCAAGTTTAAGTTCAGTAGTTTGAGATACATGGTGCATTGTTGTATTTTCTGAACAGTTGAGTTAAGAACTGACTTCACAGTACTCATGGAGATTCCCATACACACTTCATCCTCATCTTCAACAGCTAGCGAGAGTCCCAATACTAATGTACCAGTAGCAGTCTGATTATGTCTCTGTCTGGCCTTTTCTCGGAGTGTTGATCAGATTCTCTGGTCCCTTCCTGCAGCAACATTCTCTCCAAGCCGTGATGATCTACCCGTTCTTCTGCACTATACACTCAGTTCCAAAGGGCCCCAACCACATCTGCCTTATGCACCAGTACCCCACCTAGACAATATTTTCGTTGGATTTAATTTGTATATGATCGCTTTCACTGCACACAGATATCTCTATAAGTGCACCAGCTCCTGTAGAGCACACAAGGAGAATCTTAGAGCAGTGCACAAACTCTGTAGCAATGTTGAGGATCTAAATATGAGCATGGCAGGATCACACATGGTATACAATTTATGAGTAGCTTTTCTAATTTGGGAATGCTGCTAGGGTAGTGGCTTATTCTGCCTGGTCATGTGTGTCTCCAGCTGCCGAAGGATTATACTACAGCAAATGATTCTCTTTCTGTACCATGTCTGTTCGTCGGACCATTCATCGGTGTGAATTGTAATGAGAACAGTTATCAACATACATGATCTTCACAGCAGATACTACTTGTACAGGCGAGGTGTTTAAGATGTCACCTGTTGTTGATCTTAATTCTGCTGAGTTACCTTCCCTCGACAGTCCAGTGGCCTGCTCATGAAGATGCAAGAGCTCTCCAGGGACTCACAGAGTTAAGTTAGTAACTAAAGAGTTAAAGGCAGGACTGATTCACATGCCGGATCACAGGCTGCCCAAATACATTTTTTACGGTGAGTTGCATTGTGGTAAACTGCTCTCAAGGCGGGCAGAGGAAATGCTTTAAAGACGTTTGAAGATATCGCTCAAGGGTTTTGGAATGCATCATGACACGCGGGAGACTGCTGCCAAATCTGAAAAACTGCCGCAGGAGATCTTCTTCCTAGAACATCAAGCATCCTTTGCCCACATTGTCAAAGAACATTTCGAACCAAAATAGTCCTTGCCAGCCATCTTAGAGCTTTCCCTATTATTGGTGTTCCTCGCCATCAGGATAATCTCCGACTTGTGATGTACTTGTAAATATTACTTCCCCATGTCACAGATAGGAAGTCAACATTTAAGTCCAAACTGACCGGCATGTGAAGTGTACCCAGGAGGTCATGATAGGTAGAGAAACTTTAAACTCCATAGATGGATAGTGATCTAGGAGGTTTCACACTTAGTCATGGGTTTGCAAGGTTAAGTGACAGGTTTTCTTTCTTGCTGCCTTTGATGTTCTTAAGTCAAGAACCAAGGCAGACACTCATGTGTGAGGCATTTTAAGTATGCGTATTTGATTGGTGACTTTTTATGATTTTGTACACAGAGCCTGTGAGTGTGGAGCTCAAAGTCGACGGGGAAAATGACCCATGCAGTAAAGGCGAGGATATTAATTTTAAATTCACTGGGTTTTCTGTGAATGGGGTGGTAAGTATTTTTTTCTCACATAGTTTTCTGTGAAAGTTGTGGTGTGTGTATGTGTCTTGTCACAGGGTTTACTGTGAAAGGTGTGCGTGTGTGTCTTGTCACTGGGTTTTCTATGAAAGTTGTAGTGTGTGTATGTGTCTTGTCACTGGGTTTTCTGTGAAAGGTGTGTGTGTGTGTGTGTCTTGTCACTCGGTTTTCTGTGAAAGGTGTGTGTGTGTGTGTCTTGTCACTGGGTTGTCTGTGAAAGGTGTGGTGTGTGTGTGTGTTGTTATTGAGTTTTTGTTGTGAAAGGTGTGGAAAGTTGTCATGACATTGGGTTTTCTGTAAAAGGTGTGGTAAGTGTGTGTCTTTACACTGTCTTGTCAGTAAAAGGTATGGTAAATGTGTGTCTTGACACTACCTTGTCAGGAAAAGGTGTGGTGTGTGTTTGTGTCTTGTTACTGGATATTCAGTGAAAGGTGTGGTAAGTGTATGTCTTAACACTGACTTGTCAGTGAAAGGTGTGGTGTGTGCGTCTTGTTACTGGTATTTTGTGAAAGGTGTGGCGTGTGTCTTCACACTGACTTGTCAGTGAAAGGTGTGGTGTGTGCGTTTTGTTACTGGTATTCTGTGAAAGATGTGGTTTTTGTGTGTCTTCTCACTGGCTTGTTAGTGAAAGGTGTGGTGTGTGTGTGTCTTCACACTGGCTTGTTAGTGAAAGGTGTGGTGTGTATGTGCGTCTTGTAATGGGCATTCTGTGAAAGGTGTAGTGTGTGCGTGCGTCTTGTTACGGGTATTCTGTGAAAGGTGTAAGTGTGTGTTTTGTTACTGGTATTCTGTGAAAGGTGTGGTGTGTAAGTGTGCATTTTTTACTGGTATTCTGTGGAAGGTGTGGTAAGTGTGTGTTTTCGCACTGGCATGTCAGTGATTGGTGTGGTGAGTGTGTCTTGATTTGATTTCTGTGTAGTCTACTCAGATCTGTGTCACCAGATGTGCTTGTTTGTATTGTTATTAATTTCTGTTTCACTATTTTATTTTAATTGATTATACATGTCAGCTGCTATTATTTCTGTTGTAATAATGTGGAATTTCAAATACTCTACATTACACACATTTTTTACGTTTGTTCCTCCACGTGTATGTACATGCGTATCTGTTGCAGGTTGTGAGCTTAGGACAAACAACTGGGCCATCAAACGTCAAGCTTGAGCTGACCTCACCATCCAGGGCCGACTTCCTCCAGTCAACGGTCACCGCAGATGGTGGAAGGTTAATGTTGTTTACTCGCTAGAACCTCAGTATACCATATCAGAAGTTTGTTAATGAGAAAATAATCTAATCTTATATATAAATAAGGATCGTATGTCTGTCTGTCTGTATCTATGTATGTCCTTTGTGCGCTCGCGAACGGCCCATCCGATTGAGATGAAATTTTCTACACGCCTTCCTTTCAGTCCAGAGCTGTCAACTGTGATATTTTTTTAGTGTGAAATCGCCTGCTTACTCAGTATTATTTCATTTTTCATTTTTCATTATAATTGTATATATTTCAGGGGACCTAACTCCGTAAAAGTTATTTCAAGGGGCATAACTTTTCTGTATAACTTATAGTCATATTGTGGCATCGTTTTCAAAGATTTATAAACTCCGTGTCCATAGTTATGTACCGGCATATGAGTTATAATAAATAATGATACAAACTGTAAGGCATTTTTAAAGTTTTCATAAAAATAATGCACAATGCATAACATTGTAACTCATCTTTATTTGCTTAAGAAGTTACTGTAGTCATGCAGGTGATTAGCAAGCGTTTTCATTAAAACTAATGGATGGTGTCTGGAAGGACATTCTTTTAAGTTACTTTTTTTGTTGTATGAATTTAATGAGAACTTATATGACTACTTATGTGAATTAAATGAGATGATTCCCACCAGGGACTGGGCGAAGCCGGACAGGGTCAGGCAGACAGATAGACAGACAGACAGACAGACAGACAGACAGACAGACAGACAGACAGATAGTCGGTAACGGGAACTTATATGACTACTTATATGAATTAAATGAGATGCTCCACACCAGGAGCTGGGCAATGCCGGGCCGGGTCAGACAGACAGACAGACAGACAGACAGACAGACAGACAGACAGACAGACAGTCGGTAACGGGAACGAGAACTTATATGACTACTTATATGAATTAAATGAGATGCTCCCCACCAGGGACTGGGCGAAGCCGGGCCGGGTCAGCTAGTTGTTTTATAAAGCATATTTGTTTATATTCATGAATGTGCTATTCCCGACACATGTAACTCTTGGTGACTCCAGCTGTGCATCAAGTGTATCACACAATGTCCCATGTGTGACCACATATTACTTGTGTGTCCCAAGCGGTACAAAAATATCCCATATGTGACCAAGTATTACTTGTGTGTCCCAAGCGGTACAACAATGTCTCATATGTGACCACATATTACTTGTGTGTGCCAAGTGGTAGAACAAGTCCCATGTGTGACCACATATTACTTGTGTGTGCCAAGCGGTACAAGAATGTCTCATGTGTGACCACAACTGGGGCAATTTTGTTGACAAATTTGAGATAGCTCAAAATTGAGAAATTTCCCAAAATATAAAAGTTTCTGGATCACTAGGAAATTAGTCTAAAACAATGTGTTGACACTAGACATGACCATAAAAGTAATAATGTGCACTCCTGGGGCAATTTTGTTGACAAATTTGAGATAGCTCAAAATTTAAAAATTTCAACAGGCGGCCGGTCATGGATTTTTCCCAAAATATAAAAGTTTCTGGATCACTAAGAAATGAGTCTAAAACAATGTGCTAACATTAGACATGACCATAAAAGTAATAATTTGCACTCCTGGGGCAATTTTGTTGACAAATTTGAGATAGCTCAAAATTGAGAAATTTCAACAGGCGGCCGGTCATGGATTTTTCCCCAAAATATAAAAGTTTCTGGATCACTAGGAAATGAGTCTAAAACAATGTGCTGACACTACACATGACCATAAAAGTAATAATTTGCACTCCTGGGGCAATTTTGTTGACAAATTTGAGATAGCTCAAAACTGAGAAATTTCAACAGGCGGCCGGTCATGGATATTTCCAAAAATATAAAAGTTTCTGGATCACTAGGAAATGAGTCTAAAACAATGTGCTGACACTAGACATGACCATAAAAGTAATAATTTGCACTCCTGGGCAATTTTGTTTCATACAATTATTTCCATACAATGGTATGAATGCCGGTCGTTCAGAAAGCAATGGCAAACTACTGAACATAAACTTGGCAAGAAATTACAAACAGCCAGACAATTTTGGGGTTTACTGCGATGTCCTGTAAAGGATATGCAACTAACTTGTATTGCGTAAATATGTAATATACAGCTGTGATGCCATTGTGCTACTATTTTGTTTTAACTTTATATGTGAATGATCACTTTTCAGCTTCACCTTTTCAAATGTGATGCCAGGGGAGTATAAGATCAAGGCCTCACATCCAGCCTGGCAGTTCAGTAAGGTATGCGAGTGTGTGCCAGGTAGTTTGTTTACACAACTAGGACATGAGAGGGAAAATACGCTGGGGACTGACCACTGGGGTTTACCAAGTAGCTTCACCTAGTCATCAAAGGGTCATGTGGCAGGAAAGCTGATTTCTAGTGAAGACCATGGTTGCTTTATTGCCTTCATGCAATGGTATTGAGAGGTTAGCATGGGCCTTTCTATACCACAGTACAGCTGGTCAGTCCATATGTGGGAAAACACATGCGGTTTGTGTCTGAGCTACTTCAGTTCTAGACAGTTATCATTTGTACCCATTCCGTCTTGTTTGTTGCTTTAACCTCTTAATCCTATACATCGACCGACATGTTTCGTGCAGAATTGCATGCATTGATTCTGAGGTTGTGGGTTGTGAGCATTCGCTGGATCTTTTCTCCAGGACACTCTGGTGTGGTTGGAAATGAACAAGCAGACAGATTGGCTGGTGCCACATCATTAAGGGGTGATTTGATGCATGATAAGGCAGTTGTGGTGAAGGCCTTCTGGGAGCACGAGAATAATGCATGTCTGTAGAGGATGCGACAGCAAGGGCTGGTCAGAGGAGACTACCATGGTCTAGAGAGAATGCGGCAACAAGGGGTGGTCAGAGGATCTGGTCGACATTCATCACCCAGAGGAAAAGCATGACGGACATTTAACATCAGTATTGGAATTCTTCACTGGCTGTTGAAAATAAGGGCTGAGCGCTTATGGGAGTGCCCGAGTGCAGTGATGTCATTCTGGACTCAACTCAATCCTATACATGATAGCCATGGCTGAGAGATTGTCCTGTCTACTGGAAGATAAAAAGGTACTGGGTTCGATCCCAGCATGGGTTGGTCAGTTTTATAGAAACCATTGGTATCTAATAATATCACATGCTGACTATGCCCTGACTGTGTGGAATCAATGTCCTGAATGTGTGGAATCAATGTCCTGAATGTGTGGAATCAATGTCCTGAATGTGTGGAATCTAGCATGTTATTGACTGCCTATAGACCTACCTCATGGCTGTTGCTGTTAGGTGATGGGAGATGTTTGTTTTTGCAGGGTGAGCTGACGATTCAAGTCAAGAATGATAATGCCAATGTGGGAGGCGGGCTGTCTGTTGGAGGTTATGATGTCAAGGTGAGAAGCATCTGTGGTTGATTTCATTTGTGTGTGTGAGAGGGAGGAGGAGGAGGAGGGAAAGAGAGAGTTATTGTTAAACAAGTTTGAGCAATATCATTGTAGATACTGTTGTGAAAAGTTTAGAATATGAAATGCTAAAAGACAAGTGGAAAATTTCATGAAATGCTAAAAGACAAATTAAGTTAAGTACTCTCAACAAGTTGAGATTCAGTGCTGACAGAAAAGTTGAGATACAGTACTGACAGACTAGTTGAGATATAGTACCGACAGACAAATTAATATACAGTACCGACAGACAGGTTGAGGTGTAGTACTGACAGACTAGTTGGGATACAGTACCGACAGACAGGTTGAAACATAGTACTGGCAGACAAGTTAAGGAATAGTACTAACATACGAGGGGAGATATAGCACTGACAGACAAGTTTAGCATTTCACACGCTACTGACAGACAAGTTGAGCATTTCACACACTTTCTGATAGACAAGTGGAGATATAGCACTAACAGACAAGTTTAGCATTTCACACACTACTGACAGACAAGTTGAGCATTTCACACACTTTCTGACAGACAAGCTGAGGTATAGTACTAACAGACGAGTGGAGATATAGCACTGACAGACAGGTTTAGCATTTCACACACTACTGACAGACGCATGGAGCATTTGACACACTTTCTGACAGACAAGTGGAAATATAGCACTAACAGACATGTTGAGCATTTCACACACTACTGACAGACAAGTTGAGGTATAGTACTAACAGACGAGTGGAGATATAGCACTAACAGACAAGTTTAGCATTTCACACACTACTGACAGACAAGTGGTGCATTTCACACACTACTGACAGACAAGTGATGATATAGCACTGGCAGACAAGTTGAGCATTTCACAAACTACTGACAGACCTGCTGACACTGTCATACTGTACTGACAAGAATTTGAGAGTCTTATTGATGATGCAATATCATTTCAGGGTGAGGTAACTGGGGATGGCCAGCCCATGAAGTCGGTTAACTTTGTCCTCTTCTCGCAGTCAGGCCAGGTCCAGGTAGGTGGATGCAGATAGTTTTATTTAAGTCACTGTGCACCTGTGTGTTTTAAATAATAAAGTTAGTTGCATATCCTGTACAGGACATAACAGTCAACCCCAGCATTTTTTGGCTGTTTGTGATCTCTTGCCAAGTTTATGTTCAGTAGTTTGCCATTGCTTTCTGAATGACCGGCACCCATACCAGTTTATAAAGATTCAACGTAAGGTGGTCTGTGTTACTGAAGCCTTTAAGAAAGCAAAGAATAGTAACACTAGACTGCCATGTATGATGTAGGAGATAACCATGGAGAGTTGATGCGTGGCTGGCTTTCCTGTCCTGTCCTGTAGAAATCTTTTGCTGCAGTATGAAACCAACTATAAACAATTCCACATAAGAGGAGACAAAAACACTCAACTGAGCAAGGTAATGGGAGACTCTTCTAGTAGTAGAAATATAATATGAGAGGGCTTCAAATGAAAACCTTACAAGTGTGGATAGAAATTACAATAACCATGCCTTTGTCTTTTAATCCGTCAATATCGTTGTTAAGGATGTCAAGAAGGTTAAGCATGTGACATCATGGTGCAGGCGAACACTGACGTCATAAGGACAGTTTAAAGATGGCCGCCCCACTTTTGACATGCATCCAAAGAGGAGCAGCGTTCTGTTATCCATTTTTTGACGTGGAGGCATGAAACCTATAGAAATTCATCCGCGAATAAAGGTCCAGTATGGTGATGCATGCCTGTCAGTCCAGCAAGTGTATGAGTGGAGTAGGAAGTTTCAAAATGGCGTGACTTCTGTGAAGAGATATAGCAGGGTGGTTATACACGCGACCAAGAGAATTTTTTTTCTACAGGAATCCTAATCACTTTACCAGCGCTGGAGTACTTGCATTGAACACAGTGGTGACTACATCGAAAAATGATACATTTGTTCTGTACTTTTTCAGAGTATATTCACACAAAAAACCATTTAAGGTTTTCTTTTGAAGCCCCCTTGTACGATGAGGGAAAAGCTGCAGGAAGTCTGAAGTGCAGACTTGCCAACTTCTTCTGCCCTTTGTTCTCCATTGGGGTATACTTGCTCAACCAATCCACACCAAGCTGTCCTTCTTTCGTTCGCCTAAAATATGTCTGTAACTGCAATGTTCTCTTTTGTATGAATTTAACTGTCTTTTTTTTTTTTTAGCTCCCTCAGTGGTCCATAGAGTTTATCTTCCACTTGTTTCTCTAGGCTGGAAGGTTTGCCTAGATATGCTGTGTTTTGGGCAGTCTTGGAGTTCTTGGGCAGTCTTGGAGCTCTGCTGTCTGCGGCGCCAAACCACCCAATCTTGAATATTGTACATAGGTGGTTGCGTTATCTATTGTGTCCTCTTCTGAGTCGCAGAATAAAGATTTGTTCTGGTCTGTCCATAATGTGGTAGTCATCTTGAGCAGGATTTGGTGGCTTTCGGACTGATTCGAGCATTCTTTTCTTTTGGTGGTATGAGACACATCAGGTTCCTCTATTGCTCCTTCCTTAGCTAATCGATCAGCTCTCTAGTTTCCAAGTACTCCACGGTGAGATGGTATCCACTGTATGGTGACCTTAACCTGACTGCCAAGTTCAGAAAGTAGTGTCCTTATACTGGCAATTTCCCAGATAGGGGCCATCCATCTTTTGCTTACTGGCAATTTCCCAGACAGGGGCTGTCCATCTTTTGCTTACTGGCAATTTCCCAGACAGGGGCTGTCCATATTTTGCTTACTGGCAATTTCCCAGATGGGGGATGTCCATCTTTTGCTTACTGGCAATTTCCCAGACAGGGGCTGTCCATCTTTTGCTTACTGGCAATTTCCCAGACAGGGGCTGTCTCAGACAGGCGCTTTCCATCTTTTGATATCCCCTGCAGCTCACTCCATGTCCTCCCCATATTATGAATCTTTGTAATTCTCATCTCCATGCGTTTTTAGGTCTCCCGCTATTTAGTTCTTCTTGTGGGTTCCAGACAAGAGAGTGTCTAGTTGGTATTGTTTTTGGGTATTTGCTCACTTTAAACTCAAGCGTAGTCTGTACACATACTATTGCTTCTAGTGCTCTGGATTGATTTTTGTATGTAGATTAGATTTCCCTATTAACAGTGTCCCTCGCCATCAGGTGAACCCACTCCGACTTCAGAGGTACTTGAAATTTATGTCCCCAAGTCATGTTCTGTATCTTCTTCTGTGTTTAAATACACCAAGTTAAACAAATGTGACCAGGTTTTTGTTGTCAAGTGTACTAAGTTAAACAAATGTGTCCAGGTTTTTGTTGTCAAGTGTACTAAGTTAAACATATGTTTCCAGGGTTTTGTTGTCAAGTGTGCTAAGTTATACAAATGTGTCCAGGTTTTTGTTGTCAAGTGTACTAGGTTAAACAAATGTGTCCAGGGTTTTGTTGTCAAGTGTACTAAGTTAACCCTTTACAGGGCAGATGCTTGTCCGTTTTGTAGCCCTGAACGGGCAAGATTTGTTCAGGTTCTGTAAAAATTTTTCGGGTCGCGTTAGTAAAAACATCACAAATACGGTGTTAGTCAACCGATTTTAGTTAAATAAACAACACAATGAAGGGAAAAGCATGCAGAATATGTTACTCACGTGATTGTTGCCGGTAATCCATATATGAACACAAATATTTACGAAATACGGCATGTTGTTTGTGATTTTCCGTCATCTATACGGCAATTTACAAACACATTTTCAGAATCATAATCACGTTCTTTAAAGTCCGACTCACGACTGCTAATGCAAAGTAACGCTTTGCACTGATATCTAGCTCCGATTAATAATCAACTTCGTGCCCTTTAATGTCATTTAAATTGAACAGAGCGAAATCTCGGCTATCACTTGAAGAATCGCCGAAATCCATTTTGAAAAACAGCGTAAAACTCCCGAAAACTATCAAAACAAGTCCGTAAAAGTCTGTTCAAAGTCATTGTAGCGCGTTTACAAATGGCGGCCACGTTGTCAAGCTATCGGCAAAAGTGAAAGTAGCGGTCGGAAGTGTCGGAAAGCCGAGAGATCGCGTTTTTACAATGCATAATAGTATCGGCCGGAATCAGACGCTACGCTCGTATTTAGAGATCGGCCGGTAACGGACGCTATGCCTTGTAAAGGGTTAAACAAATGTGTCCAGGTTTTTGTTGTCAAGTGTACTAAGTTAAACATATGTTTCCAGGGTTTTGTTGTCAAGTGTGCTAAGTTATACAAATGTGTCCAGGTTTTTGTTGTCAAGTATACTAAGTTAAACAAATGTCGCCAGGTTTTTCTTGTCAAGTATGTCAAAAGTATCTAGATTAAGTATACCAAATTAAGTTTCCAGGTTTTTCTGGGCTCAACAAGTAAAATAGTTTTTGCTGTGAGAATTGAAAACATATCTTTTAAAAACATAATGTTTAATGATTGTTGGTTTTCATCTTTTGTTATCGCATGACTAACAGAATGTGCCACAGTGTGAGAAAGGAGCTCCTAAAGGTTTTCATACGAAGGAAACCACACTATCAGCCATTTGTTATGTGACTTCGAAAGATGATGGGACATTTGTGTTCCCAGTTGTACCTTATGGATCTTATTTTCTGGTAAGTTGTTTAAAAAATTGATTTAATGCCATAAAAATTGGGGTAACCAGGTGATGACTCGGCACAGCACATAAAGACTAGCTGAAATAGACAGAGAGAAGGGAAGAGAAAGATAGATACACAGCACATAAAGACTGGCTGAAATAGACAGAGAGAAGGGAAGAGAAAGATAGATACACAGCACATAAAGACTGGCTGAAATAGACAGAGAGAAGGGAAAAGAAAGATAGATACACAGCACATAAAGACTAGCTGAAATAGACAGAGAGAAGGGAAGAGAAAGAAAGATACACAACAAGGAGGAGAGACAGAGTGAGTGAATGAAATGAAGGGATTGAGTGATAGTGACATACACAGAGAGGAAAGGACACAGACCAAACTATGAGAGAGAGAGAGAGAGAGAGAGAGAGAGAGAGAGAGAGAGAGAGAGAGAGAGAGAGACTGACACTCGGAAGGAGGCAGGAAAAGATACACAACAGGGAGAGACAGAGCAGAGTGAGTGGATTAAACAGACTGAGTTACAGCAACATACACAGAGAGGGGAAGAGACAAACAGAATAGAGAGAGAGAGAGCCTGACACACAGAGGAAGGGAGGGCCAGATTTGTATGCATGATCTAACACCTACACATAAAATATAAATAGGCACTTGGTAAATTTGTTATCATTGAGAGATGCATAATTTCTGACGTGTTTTGTGATTGTGTTCTTCACTGACAGATTCCGTTCTACAAGGGAGAGCACATTACCTTCGATGTGGCACCTGGCAAGTTACAGTTCAGTGTTGAGCATGGCTCTGTGCTTCTGCAGGTAGGTGATACTAGTGTTGGTGTTGGTGGTGATGGTGGTGGTTGGTGGTGATTGTGCAACAAATGTTGGGTGATACTCACCTAACCCAACACTCCATTATGCCAGTGGCTTCGGGTAGAGGAGTGCAAAAGGTAAAGTGCAGCCTGTCACAGTGTTGGATCTCTAGGGGATCTGAACTCGGGCTCAAACAGGCAACAATAACTCCGTTAAATATAATATAGCAACATTTATTGAACTTAGCTATACAGTGCGCTGGCGCAGTGGGTTTAACAAGCCCGCACTGACACGTTGCATATCACAGAGGTTTAACATCACACATGATTATAACAAACATTCTAAGCAAACTATCTAGCATATGTCTATGACCCTAAATACACATGGGTCTGAACTATTAAGTCCCTCTCCGATGTCCCGTCTGTCTCTGCCGGGTCACACGTGTCGCAATCCGACACGGGTGGTAACTCTGTCCGAGTTCCTCGTGGACCCCGCAATAGGCGGGCCACATCAGTGTCCACGGGACAGTGGACTCACTGACCAGTCCTTCGAGAAGGCTCTGGATTACTCTGGCCTTCGAGTGTTTTACTTCTTTCCCTTGGTAGGGAGTCGTAGCCCTTCGCCAGTGTCTATTAACTTATGTTGGTTTACCGTATAATGTGAGGCTGTGACAGGAGTTCCCCTCTCCCCCCTGATTTGATGGGTTGTTATAAGGTAATTAGTTCTGTACTAATTCTGTCACAGAATCACATAAAGTCGGTGTTTGTAGTTTGGTGGACAGTAACTTGGTAACCTACATATTGGCATCAACACTCATGTATTCTCCCATACACCACGTCTCTGATTTGCTGAAGAGGTCTCTCTCTCCTATGTCCTTAAAAATGCTTATCTGACCGAAGTTACGTGACGTTTCCTAGTTGTTTCTACAACCTGTCCTTCTCAAAGTATCCTACTGATACCAAGATAATTAACCTCTGTATTAGAGAGGATTAACAAGACAAAAGTCTTGGCTAATTAAGTACACCTGCAAATCTTGTTCTGTGTGTGCATTTCAATACACTTTTACTCTCGTATGTTGTATAATGCTGAATATGTAGTTACTCTGTTATTTTATCCCATCTGACTACATGTGTCCCTGTTGGCTTGTTAGTGTGTTGACTAATAAGTTGCTGCTTCTAATAAAGTGACTGTATTTTAATTGATAGTGTTCAGTTTTGAGTTTTGTGTAAAGTGTGTGCTGAATGTGTGGCTTATCTCCAAGCGTCACGAGTTGGGATATCCTTAATCATGAATTACCCCAATGTGTGTAATGCATGATCAGGCATTCCAAGCAGTGGTGCTTAGTTGTAGTATCCTAAATACTAAACATGCATCAACAATTTAGACAAGTAATACAATTTACATGAAAGACGCAGACAAATTAAAATAAATACGTTTTGCGTACAATTTGTCCGCTCAGTATATCGCTCTCTCATTTAATTCATTCACTCTGTCATTCACACATCTTTCATTCAAAATAGTATTTGGTTAAAATATATAAGTAAAGTTGAGGTAAGTGTTATTGCCCTTAGAAAAAACGGAATAGGCGATATGTTCCCTTTAAGATAATACGTACTTTTTGTACGATGACTCAAAAATGGTTTATAATTTACATAGAGAAAATTGCATAGGAAGATTATTTCGCCTATGAATGGAAATATCTGTAATATTATGGTAGAAAATGTACAAATTACAGGTTGACATATTTTATATACATAATTCAATACAAATATAATACATATTCAATACTAAATTAATTAATTAACTAAGTAACTAAATCCAACGATGATGTGCGCGTTGTCCTCCTGTTGTCAGCGTGTCGTGCCATGAATGTTAACAGTTAGTATGGCTGTCTCTTGAGTGTTGTAATCGACGTAGTTCTGTTTCGGCTGTTTGCAAAGTCTCTTAGCAACAGCAAGTATGGAATGTTCTCAATGTCGAGTATAAAGTATTCTTAATGCTTTCATGATCACTGTCAGTTCACTGGTTGAAATCATTTCACAGATAATGTCTCTCGCTCGGATTGTTCCTAGAGCTTTGGTAATTGGTAGTATAGTTCTCAAAGTTTCAAGTTCGTGGGTGTCATACGTAACCTATTCACTGGGGTGTTGTTACTTTTAAATGAAAGTTCTCTAGCAGGTGTAGAGTTACACTGTTCTATGCCACAGAATAAAATATCACAGTTTCTGGTATGGCGAATGGTTAATGTGCCTAATGTTATTCTGCTGGCGCATTCGTTTGCCGCGATAAAATATCAGCTATAATGTTATCGGTGCCTCTGATATGGCGGATTTCGAAGTCGAAATATTGGAGAAGAAGACACCATCTTTGCAAACGATGGTTTTTAGGAACACCTTGCTTAAGCACCAACAATGGCGAGTTATCGGTGAGTACAACAAAATGGGAACCTAAGAGGAACTTAGATAGATAATCTGAGCATACAAAATAATAGACTTAATGCCTCCAATTCCACCGTAGAATAATGGATCTCTGCCTTCTTCAGTTTACGGCTTACGTAGAGAATTGGGTGTCTCACTCCTTGCACTTCTTGCATTAAACATCCTCCAATTGCGATAGCACTCGAATCTGTGGTCAAAATAAAGGGTAAATCTATGTTTGGTAATCGTAATACTGGTGGATTAGAAAAAATGCATTTCAATCTGCATATTGCATCCTCTAAGCGGGTACTTTTACAAAATTTTTCTGGATGATCTTTTGTCAACATATTAGAAAAAACTGATGTAAGTTCTGCCCAGTTTGGTATAAACTTAGCATAATAGTTTATAAGACCTAATAAACTTCTAACTTGTTTCTTTGTAGTTGGAATTTCTAGATTGAGAATTTTCGAAACAATTTTATCATCTGTCAACAGTTTGCCTTCAGAAATTCTATGACCAAGGAAGTCTATTTGTTTATAGCCTATTTCAACCTTGGAAGGTTTGATAGTAAGTCCAAAAAGAAAGATTTGGTTGAAGACTTGTTTGAGTGTAAGTAAGTGAGAAGTTATATTAGAAGAATGAATGCATATATCATCAATATACGCTTGCACGTCCTTGATGCCGTGCAATAACAACCTAGTTAACCTGACAAATGTGGCGGGAGCGTTCTTGAGACCAAATGGAAGATATCTCCATTCGTACAAACCAAGAGGTGTTGCGAATGCTGTTATATGTCTAGAAGAAGGGTGTAGTGGTACTTGCCAATAACCTTTCGCTAAATCAACCTTCGAAAATAAGGATGATTGAGACATATTCAAAATGAGGTCTTCACAGCTGTTCATTGGCTCCGCATCTGTTGTGGTTATCGTATTTAACCTTCTATAGTCTATGCACAAACGAATCGTTTGGTCTTTCTTTTTCACCAGGACAATCGGTGATGAATATTGGGACATAGATTTCGGAATTATTCTATTTTTCTCTAAATCCAAAATTTCTTTGTCTAAATTTGCTCTATAATGCAGAGGAATAGAATATGGTCTACATTTGACCGGTGTCAGATCTGTCAACACAATTGAATGTGTTATTTTGGCAGTCCGTCCAGGTTTGTTAGAGAAGATAGATTTATAATCGTTAAGGAGAGACAAAATGTCTTGTCGCTGCTGTTGTGTCAAAGTGTCAGAGATTTGTATGTCCTTTATATTACCGTCGTCATTCATAATTGGTACTGGAATTTCAGTATTGTCTACGTCTGTCTGATTTATTACAGATGCTACTGTTTGTAAATTGTCCTCAATGTCATTGTCGTCGTCGTCGAGATTAATCGTTGTCAATATGTCGTCAAATTGGTCGTCGTTGTCGTTATCCCATATTGTCGGTAATGTAAATATGTCTTCGTCGTCTTTGTTGTCGTACGAGTGCGTCGTTAACGATGCTTCGTTTGTCGAGGTGTCATTCAGTTGGGTAATTGTCGTTTCGTTTCTGTCATCTGTCATCTGTGTCTGCTTACTCGTGTCACTGTCTTCTCTAGCATAGTATGGTGTTAACATATTTACATGGAATATTTTCAACTTTCCATTCAAAGAAATTTCGTAATCAACTTCCGAAATTCTTCTAACAATTTTAAATGGTCCCTGCCAAGAGGTTGATAGTAAATCTCTCTTGTCAGGTAGCAATAGTAAAATATCCTGATCTGGTTTTAATACAATTTCTAGTGACTCCTGCAGTTGGTCGGTGTGGGTTTTGTGAGTTGTCTGTCGTGTTATTGCATTCGTGTGTTGTGTGTGTTGTTGCACATCTACAGGCTTGGTAATTTGTGGATCGCTGGTATCCTCAGTTCGAGGTTTTAAGTTGGTCGTATCACTGACAGATTTAACCGCCCCTGCATTATGCACCTCGGTGAATTCTTTTTGAATTACTTCATTGGTTGTCTCCCTTGTGCTTTTGGCAGTTTGAGACAAGCACGAGTGGTGTTTCTCTTTAGAATCGCTGTTTGGGTTCTGGATACCGTTTTTCTGCTCCCAATCTCTGATTTCCTTTTCAGAGCAAGATCGTATGTTGGGCAGATTCCCAAGTATAATTTCAGCGACAGGATTTTCTAGTACTGCGCACAATACTAGTCCTGATATGAATGGTGTTCGAATTTCGACAAAAGCAAGGGGGTATTTTTCGATGGTGCCTGCGAATGTGCGACAAGTTACGTATTTGTGTGTGTAGTCTTTGTCGTTGACTAATGTTTTCTTAATTCCACATAGCGTTGCGTCGGAATCGCGGATTAATGTGCACTTTTTGTTATTTACAAACCCTGTTGAGAAATTTAGCTTGCCTGTAGATGATAAGGCAGCGTTGGCCATTTCATTAGAAATAGGGATCGTGTGGCCGCATAGCAATGTTGTGTCAAGTTGGAATTTCCTACAGGTGTTACATTTATTGTCTGTAATGGTGTCAATGATTTGCACTGCATTTCCTAGCTCACTCAAACTTTCATTCTGATTGTCACACTCATTCAGTTGTTCAATATCTTCATCTGAGGAAGTTTCAACTAGTGCAGCATTGGCCTGTTTCATTATCTTTCGCCCTTCACAAAAGCGTGAATAGTGCCCAAAGCATTTGACCGCTCTCTGATATGCATTTCTCTTGTTCTTTTGTTTCTCCACGATCATTTGGAGATGATGTGGATAATTGGGTGATTTATCACACATCGCGTACTCTTCGTGTGTCAGATGACAATACTGACACTTAACTGGCTTCCTGACATTCGAGCGTGGTTTGAACTTGTTTTCAGTTGGTTTTGAGTATCTAGTGTTTACAACTGCTGCTGTTTCGTTTTGACTTAGGTTTAATTGGAAAATATCTCGGTTCGCTGTGAAAAATGCGTTCCCCTTGGTCTCTACTTCTTGGATACTCTTACAGTCCATTTGTTTCAAAAACTTAGCAAAAGGTGTTGGGATTGTACTAACTATTTTGTCAATAATAATGAGTTCTTTCAGTTTGTCATGGCTGTTGTTAGTTTTAGCTGAGTTAATCCACTTTGTGCAAACATCCTGAACTGTAGACACATAGTCTATGAAGGTTTGGTTCGGTTGTGGGGATAATTTTGCGAACTGTTGTTGATACCCTGCTGTATCTAATGAGAAATGTTGAAGTATTCGTTGCTTTAAATAATCATAATCTTTTCTCATCTCCTGTGGAACAGTCTCTATTACTTTTAAGAGTTCCAGAGCTAAGTTTCTCATTAAAATAAATGACCAATCTGTTTTTACGATCTTATGGTAGGACATTAGACACTCAAAATTTTCCAGGTATGCACTGATAGAATCTCCTGAGCAAAATGCTTTAACGAGGCCTTTATACTTATTGTATTTTTGTTCCTCCTCCTTGCTTCTCAGTTTATTTACAGATATTTCTACGTTGGAATCAATCTCCATCTGCTTTAGTCTTATTTGTGTATCGGCATTTAATTGGGCTAGTTTGGCCGCCGCCTCAAGCTCTATTTGTTTCTCTTGAGCCTGCAATTGCATTTTCTTTTCTTCTGCCTGCAATTGCATTTTCTTTTCTTCTGCCTGCAATTGCATTTTCTTTTCTTCTGCCTGCAATTGCATTTGTTTCTCTTCCTGTTCTATCGCTCTTTCTTCACGGGCAATGTTCTCTGCGTGCGTCTTCTGTGCCCATTCTGACAGTTTCTCTTCTTTATAACCTAATTTCATACCTAACTCAATACATTTTTCTAATGTAGACATCTTGTCTTTTACTTGTTGGTAATTTTACTGATGTTAAATCCCTTAGACAAATGTTGGGGAGTAGAAAATTTAGTTATCTCCCTTAATGTTTACATGAGCAAATACAAATGCAAAGTTATGTTGGTTACAAGGTTATGAATATACATACAAATCAATGCAAAACAAAAATGTTACATGGATGGATGGTGATAAGTACCGCTTAGGGTTGCAATGGGCGTGATATGAAACTTATCTTATATTCCCTGAACTTGCGAATGTTGTCTTGTTCTCTCGCCACTGTTGGATAGGTTACATAGGTTACATACACCACAATTCGCGGAACAATCTGCTCGTAGAATGAAAAAAAAATTAGTAACAGTCAAATGTCACAGTCATGTCAAATTTTATAGTATTAACATCATTGGGAGATTATCTGCAGAGGGACTAATACTATTTCATTACTAGATTGCTGCAAAGTTATTTAACCATGTTCAGTAATAAATTTGATATCATTTACTTAATTTTTACTTGGCAATCAATAGCTGTCTGAACGTAAAGCTTGTGCCAAAACCGGAGCTTGGCCCCCAAAAAGCCTGTCACAGTGTTGGATCTCTAGGGGATCTGAACTCGGGCTCAAACATCCATCCCGCCAGTGTCTATTAACTTATGTTGGTTTACCATATAATGTGAGGCTGTGACAAGACCTTTTCTTGATGCGAGGAAATGCAATCTAGAGACTAAATGTCATGGCGGGACAGACCTAAGCTTTGGTTGGCAATTGGTATGGATTGAAGCTCTGACAGGCAGACAGATCAATTCTTTACTTATCCGGCAGCTTCTGCAGCTTGTCTTGTTCCAAAAGTATTGGTGTTACCTTTCCTGTATTGTAAACTAGACAGGCCGAGAGAGAGAGGGATCATGCTGCATGGGCAACACATGGTCTCCACAATCCGGCCCAGGCTTTGTGCTATAGAGAGGTATAATTTCATCGATGGTCTGGTTGTTATTATTATGTCTTATTTGAAGCACGATGTAACAAACTATTCTCTGCCAAGATCGCAAGGTGCCAGTGACGTGATTGATCTGCTGGTATAGATCCATTGACATATGGATGGGTGTTGTTCACAAAAGTTGCAGCAGCCCTTAGAAACAAGGGAAACCTATTTAAACCTATAGCTATTTATTCTTAAGATTGGGAATAACTCTGGGACATGAAGACAGAAAAAGTGCAACCCACATTTATTCTTACTGGCACCTGGAGATAAAAGACAGGGTGAAATCATAAACATGAAGTAGTCAGTTTTGGGGGAAATTTCAGCTGCCATTTATTCTAATCTGTCCGATCACTTCCTGTCTGTTAGGTGTCCATTTGTTCATTAGATGTCCATTAAATGTCAATGTGTTCATTTGTCCATTAGGCGTCAATTTGTCAGTTAGGTGTCCATTGGTCCATTTGGTGTCCATTAAATGTCATTGTGTCCATTTGTTCATTAGGTGTCCATTTGTCCACTAGGTGTTCATTTGATGACCAGTAGGTGTCCATTTGATGACCATTATGTGTCCATTAGATGTCCATTTGTCCAGTAGGTGTCCATAGTCTGAGAGGAAAGCTCATCCTCTTCGACACATTGACTTAGACATGGCTTCCTGAATGATACGATGAAGCTGATGCTGTAGTGTTGCTGGGGGGACAAAAGTCCTCCAGTCTAAGCCTGGTCTTCCTGTTACCTTGTTATAAATCTTGTTATTGTGTTATTCAATCATTTTACAAGTCTGCACTTATCCCTGTTATAAATCTTGTTATTGTGTTATTCAATCATTTTACAAGTCTGCACTTATCCCTGTTATAAATCTTGTTATTGTGTTATTCAATTACTTTACAAGTCTGCACTTATCCCTGTTATAAATCTTGTTATTGTGTTATTCAATTACTTTACAAGTCTGCACTTATCCCTGTTATAAATCTTGTTATTGTGTTATTCAATTACTTTACAAGTCTGCACTTATCCCTGTTATGCTTGCTTGCTTGCTTGTGTTCGTTGGCTTGAGCTCCAACGCAAAGTCCTGTATGTCGGATGAAGGCATCCCGTTGTCCAACATCAGTGTGATGTCATACAGGACCTGAGTAAATCTTGTTATTGTGTTATTCAATTACTTTACAAATCTGCGCTTATCTCTGTTATAAATCTTGTTATTGTGTTATTCAATTACTTTACAAGTCTGCACTTATCCCTGATATAACTCTTGTTATTGTGTTATTCAATCATTTTACAAGTCTGCACTTATCCCTGTTATAAATCTTATTATTGTGTTATTCAATCAATTTGCAAACCTGTACATATCCTTGTTATAAATCTTGTTATTGTGTTATTCAATAATTTTACGTCTCTTTATTATGGTTTAATGAATTTATGTACCTCATTGCCTATCCCTTTTTTTTTTTTTTTTACATATCTTTGTTATAAATCTTGTTATTGTGTTATTTCAATAATTTTACAAGTCTCTTTTTTATTATGTTTTACAATGGCCTCGAGTTACACGACGGCAGGCAGAGGAACTCGTCTTGAGTCAATGTATGCGGTCTCCGACCAGTAAGGTCACTGCCATAGAGGAAAGCAACGGCAAACTACCTCTTTAAAAGTGCCTAGTATATCATGATTCGCTTAAAGACCGATCATCGCAAGACAAGGACAGAGACGTTAAAATTAGCAACTTGGAACGTTAGGACGTTAAACAACGACGGAAAATTAGAGAACATAAAACAAGAAATTGAAAGGGAAAAAATTAATATTTTAGGTATGTGCGAAACGAGATGGACAGGAGCAGGCATCAAGATAGAGGAAGATTTCAAGATTATTTATTCTGGAGGTGAAGATCGTCATAGGGGAGTGGCAATTATTCTGGACCGGAAAACATCAAAATCTATTCAAGGATATTGGGCCGTGTCGGACAGAGTTCTACTAGTTAAATTAAATGGCAGACCTTTTAGCATAAATATTATTCAAGTATATGCCCCAACAGGAGAATCCAGTGTAGATAGTGTAGAAGAATTTTATAATGACATAGAGTCTGCCTTAAAGAAATGTAAAAATTCAGAAATAAACATCATAATAGGGGACTTCAATGCAAAAGTAGGAAATCAAGGAGATAGATACACAGTAGGAAACTATGGTTTAGGAGAGAGAAATGAAAGAGGATACAGACTCGTAGAGTGGGCAAAAGAACAGGAAATGATTGTAGGAAACACCTGGTTTAAACAACACCCTAGAAGATTATGGATATGGAGGAGTCCTGATAGCAGGATTAGAAACCAGATTGACTACATTCTGATTAGCAGAAGATTTAGAAACGCATTAACAATAGCAAAAACAGTTCCCAGTGCTGATTGTTATAGTGACCACAGATTACTCACAGGAACATTGAGGATAAAGTTGAAGAAAGTCAAGTATATAACAGGAAACACTAAATATGATTTGTGTACATTGAGTAATGACAAGGAAATACAAAACAAATTCAACATAGAAGTACAGAACGGATTTGAAATTTTGTCTGATCTAGAGATCCTATTCCAGGATGTGGATGATCAATGGGAAACTTTGAAGAATTCAGTCAATGTGGCTGCAGAAACAACTATTCCAAAATTAAAGAAGGTGGGTCGTAAGAAATGGATGACTGAAGAAATTTTACACTCATGGAAACAAGAAGACTCAACAAAAATAATTCTGTCAAATATGAAGAAATTCACAGACAAGTCAGAACATTATGTAAGGAGGCAAAAGAAGCATGGCTTGAGGAAAAGTGCTTAGAAATTGAAAGCCAACACAACAGTCAAAATACCAAATTAGTGCACAAAAGAATTCAGGAACTTACTAATAAAGAACAAGTACATCAACAGGGTGTCTAAAAAAACTGAAGATGGCAAAATCATAATAGAAAAAGACCAGATTCTACAGGTATGGATAGATTATGTGAAACACCTTTATGATGATAACAGAGACGAACAGTATGATATTAGATTTAATAATGAAGGACCGCCAATTTTGGAGATGGAGGTTCGAAATGTTCTTAAGCATATGAAAGCTGGCAAGGCCCCCGGTGCAGATAACATCACATCAGAAATGATTAAAGCTTTAGAAGAATTTGGACTAGATCAAGTCACCAGACTGCTGAACACATTATATGATACTGGAGATATACCTCCTGAATTATGTAACTCTACATTTATTGCAATCCCAAAGAAATCAGGAACCTTGGAATGTGATCAACATAGAACAATTAGTATAATGAGTCACATCACAAAGACTTTGCTAAAAATTATCATGCAAAGAATGAGGAAGAAGATACAACCTGAAATAGGGGAAGAACAATGCGGGTTTGTAGAAGGAAAGGGTACAGTAAATGCTGTGTATATGCTGCGAACAGTTATTGAACGTGCTATAGAAGTAAACAAGGATATACATCTTTGCTTTATTGACTATACAAAGGCTTTTGATAGCATTAGACATGTCAGCATGGTGGATATGCTTGCAGATCTACAAATTGATGGGAAAGACATTAGACTTATAAAAAACATATATTGGAAACAACAAGCTGCAATAAGGATTGATAATGAAGTGGGACAGTATCAGCCAATTAAGAGAGGTGTTAGGCAGGGATGTGTGATGTCTCCAGATCTTTTTTCCCTATACAGTGAAAATATTTTCAGAAATGTAGAGGAAATAAATGGAATCAGCATTGGAGGACGAAACATCAATAACATTAGATATGCAGATGATACAGTATTAATTGCAGACAATGCGCAGGACCTGCAACAATTAGTAGATGCGGTTGTTGTACACAGTGAGCAACTGGGGTTAGAATTAAATTGTAAAAAGACTCAGGTTATGGTCGTCAGTAGGAAGGAAGAAGTGCCACAATGTAATATACAAGTAAATGGAAATATTCTTCAACAAGTGAATCAGTACAATTATCTTCGAACAGTTATAACATCTGATGGGAGATGCCTTGAAGAGATTAGAACAAGAATCGCCATGGCGAAAGTAGCCTTTAGCAAGATGAAAAACATTCTGACCAATAAAAAGATGTAAATTGAAACGAGAAAAAGAGTGTTGAGGGGATACATAGAGCCTGTTCTTTTGTATGGATGTGAAACTTGGACAATGAGCAGTCAAGCTGAAAAGCATCTGATGGCTGCAGAAATGTGGTTTCTGAGGAAAATGCAAAGAATACCATGGACAGACAGAAAAACCAATGACCAAGTACTACAGGAGACAAATGAACATCGTAAACTGATTAGAGAAATTAGACGTAGACAGTCAAAATTGTTTGGACATGTTATGAGAAGAAATGGATTGGAGAACTTAGTGACAACTGGCAAGATCGAGGGGAACAGACCAAGAGGAAGACAGAGAGGAAAATACCTGGATGGCTTGGCCACATGGCATGGACGAGACAGGAACACTGAGCTGATCCACGACACTGGTGATCGAGTGAAATGGCGAGTCATGACCGCCCACGCTTTCCGGCATGGCACATGATTGATTGATTGACAATATTTATGTATGTCATTGCCTATCCATTTTTATAATCATTACAGTTGAATTCACTAACTGTACAGATCTGGCCTAATCCCTGTTATACATCTTTGTTATTGCTCTTCAGTATGTATGTGCACTATCCCCCGTCTCTGTGGTAAATCATTGACATTGAACTTTTCATTTTGAGGTTAGCAAGACCGAATGGATAAAAGCACTTGTTCTTAAACATCCAGTGTGCTGATGCCGAGGTAGCAGGTTCAACCCCTACACCGGTCAGTTGTACTGAAATGTTGACTTTCTTGTCCTTGACTTGAGGATGTAAATTACAAGTATCTCTGAAGTAAGAGTGGGTTCACCTGATAGCGAGGGACATGTAATATGGAAAGCTAATCCACACGCAAATTCAGTCTCATGCACTAGAAGTTGTAGTATGTGTGTGATCTACGCTTGAGTTCAAAGCGTGGGGAAAAAAAAAAGAATTATTCATTAACTTTACGTATGTGATAGAAATCTTGTTGTGTTATTCAATAATCTGTTTTAGAAATCTTCTTGTGTTATTCAGTTTATTTGTGTCTGAGCATATCTTTGTTATAAATCGTTATTTAGGTGAGTTATTCAATAACTGGGCAAGTATTAGCATCATCTTGTTGTAAGGTATGTTTCAGTTGTTTCAGTGGGTTTTATTCGGAAGTCGGAGTGGGTTCGCCTGATGGTGAGGGACACTGGTGATAGGGAAAGCTAATCCATACACAAAATTCAGTCCAGTGCTACTAGAAGTAGTGTGCATGGACTACGCTTGAGTTCAAAGCGAGTGAGCAAACAAATAAAGTTTAATTCTTGCCATACAGATCCTAAAATGATATAAATCCTAAAATAATACAGGTCCTAAAATAATACAGATCTTAAAATAAGAGTCATTACCTAACTCTGCCCCAAACAACGCACCATGTTTGATCAGCTGTTCTCTGTGTATCAAACACCTCATGATGTGTTATTTTGTCTGTTATGTTTGGTCTGAACATAATAATAAAACCTGGCCAGATATTGTAATATGTACAGTGTGAATGTCTGTGAAAGTCATACACTCATCCTGTTTGTTTTCCCACTGTCATCATTGTACCCTTGTGATATTGAAATCGGTAAGAACTGAAAGCATTCATTAAAAATTATGTCCTGTTTATTTTCAGCAAAAGTTTGAAGTTGCTGGATTTTCAGTGAATGGAAAAGTCTTAGACAAGGAGAATGTAAGTCACTTCATTGGCCACATGAAATTAGCCAACTTGATGATGTCTGCCTGTTTGTAAATATTGTGTGTAGAGATTGCACTGCGTTCTTGTGATATTATCTGGCGACTTTGGAAAAACTATATGAAATATAGAACACATAGAACAGAAAATTAAAAAGATGTATCTGTTTGCCTGCCTGCCTGTTTTTGTCTGTCTGCCCGTATCTTGTTCCCTCTGTTCATTCTTGTATAAAAAAGCTATACAAGTTCTGGCAATATGTAGAGTAAAGATGACATCATCATCATTTACCTCAACTCCACTCGTGTGTCTAATCAGGAGTTTTGATCTCTCCATTTTTATACCTATAACAATCCAGGTGCTTTTCAGTTGATTGCTAGCCTTATACATCAATATAACACACCATTTTTAAACTTTGCAGTTTTTTTCAATATTCATTTATTGTGTGATGTAATTAATATTAATTTGATTATTAGAGGCAGTTGAACAATAAAGTCGTAGAACACATACCCAATTGGATAGACAGAATAATAAACAAAGAAGACTGGCATCCCAATAAAACCTATACACCGCAAGTTATCCTTGTCATCGATAGTGCCGCACCCTTTGGAAACAGGTTATATGATTGATAGAAACAATTAGTTTTGTAAACTGCTTAACACACAAAATGGACAGATGTTAAAGGTTGCTGAAGCCATTGCTATTCATAAGAAAAAGCAAACTGTGCAAACAAAAAGACTTGGTAGTTTTAAATTACTGTGGTAGACAAATTTCAATTACTGTGGGAATATGTGTAATGTATATTTCAGCTTGAAGGACTTATCTTGTTGTTTTAGTTTATGTTATGTGATTTCTGCAGTATGTACCTGACGAGATACAGTGAAATATATCAGGCAATAACTTGTGCAATCTATTGTTTGCATCTTAATTATTCACATTTTATTTCTATTCATTTTGGGGAAACATAAGAGATTTTAAAATTGTGGAGCAGAAATGTTTCAACAAAAACTAAAGGAAGGCCATAAAAGATGCAGAGAAATGTTAAGGAAGGCTGTAAAAGATGCAGAGAAATGTTAAAGGAAACTAAAGGGAGGCTGTAAAAGATGCAGTCGGTAATTTCTTCATCCTTCATTTACCCCAACCTAACTTTCTACGTGTACTATTTGGCATGATGCATTTAACCATCATTACTACCTGGCACCTGGCTGCTTGACAGGCGATAGTTTGTTACATTGTATTTTTAAAAAGGCATAATAACTACAACCCATGGTGGTAGCGAATGTAACTGATCAGACCAATTTGCCCGGTAAATGTTTGTCCACGTTGAATGCATGTGAACAAATGGTCATTTCCACCATCAAGCGTCATTTGATGTTTCACAAGCTCGGTGTGTGACATCATCATCATCAAGTGCCCTGCCAGCTGGCGTAGGCATTCATGGCTCTCCACAGATCTCGGTCTTTGGTTTTCTGGATCAACTCTGCTGATGATATTCCTCCATGCCACCGTCTCAATCCATCCAGCATCATTTCTCTTGGTCTGCCTCTGCCTCTCTTCCCCTTGATCTTTCCAGTTGCCACAATGTTCTCCAATGCCTCTCTTCTCATCACATGACCGAAGAAAGATGTTTGTCTCTTTCTTATTGTTGCATATAATGTTCTAGTTGTATTAGCCTGTTTCAGGCAGTCGATGTTAGTTACTCTGGCAGTCCAAGGAATTTGCAACAGTTTTGCCATGAAGTCTTAAGAAGATAATGTGGTGGTTTCCCCTTGTCTTCCACATCCACATTGTGGTCTTTTACCTTTGCCTTTGACTGCCATTTCCAACTATAAGGACAAGTGAGTGCCCTGCTCTGCTCAGCTGCAGAGTTGTCCACTTATCCCGGTGGATACTCGGTCCCCAGAGCTGTGTTAGCCACACCGTGGTGTGTTTCCATCCTCTACCATGTGGAGGTGCAGTTTGGATTTTCCCTTCATAAAGTTAATGACCAAATTTCTCCAGTACTTTTAGAGGGCTATGTGACCTATCTGTAATTATTTTCTCATTTGTCTTTATTCCACTTCTGATCTTTGACCAACACGATCAGCGGCGACTTGCTCCCAATGTCAATTTCAATGCCTGTATCAGTCATGTCCCGATTACACGCATCTTTGTATTGTAGTAGAGGCTGACCCTGAGATCTCTTACCCATCTGTAATTCTCCAAAATAAATGTCCTTTGGTATTCTACCATCATCCATCCTCCTAACGTGTCATATCCATCTAAGTCTACGAAAACTGAGCATTGAACAAACCGTCACACAACCTGATCTTTCCAATACTTCAGTATTTGTGATCTTGTCTTGCCACTTAATACCAACTATTCTTTGCAGACACCGCATATGAAAGCTGTTTAAATGTTTCTCTGTAACCATCATTAACATTTGCTGAAAGTATATTTTTGACATTTTCAATAATTTATCAGGGTATGGGCGTAGCCAAAGCCAGGATTGCTATCAATGGCAAAGATCAGACGGTTAGTGCAGCAGATGGTAGCTACAGTCTGGAGAACATGAAAACTGGCACGTACACATTGACTGCCAGGTTGGACAACATTTTCTTTGAGGAGATGCAGGTTGAGATCACACCAAAAACACCACAGCTGCCCAATTTGGTAGCCTCTGGGTAAGAAACAAAAGTGTGTTGTTCTTGAACTTTGTGGGGTCTCAAAGCTGCAACTTTGAGCACAATCTGTTGCTGCTTCTCCATGTCTCTGGTGATTTGTGCCTGTCCTTGATGTTGGGTTCTGTTAGATCATCTTCCACATGATTGATTTACTAGAATCAACAGTGCTGTACTCTAGAGGAGAGAGAGAGAGAGAGAGAGAACGAACAAAACAAAAAAAAAATTGTTTTCAAAGGGTTAAGAATTGCGCACGCAGGCCCGTCTGACATTCTTCCCTTCTTCTCTTTCCTCTCATAAGCTATTTCATTCAACATCACTTATAAAGCTAATCTTAGACAACAACAGAACAACATGCATTAAAACGCATGGAAAATAATCAATAATACATGACTTACTAAAGCAATTTTTAGCATGGCCATTATAAGAGAGAGAGAGAGAGACAGCGGACGCACGAACGAACGAACAAATTTTATTTTCTAAGGGGCACAAATTGGTCATGTAGGCCCGCCTTACATTTGGCCCGCCTTACATTTGGCCCTTCAAATCACTCATCTTTCGTACATCATTTATATGTTGTGCATGTTACATTCATTTAGGAGAACAAAACATTGTCAGATGAAAGTTGTGAACATAAAGCATATTGGAGACAGGCAGGCAGTCAAACAAACATACACATGCACATACATAAACACATACATACATACCTGCATACATACATCATTTAGATAAACTCTCACAGTTAAGCATCCACTCAATAACACACAAATACACACTCCCTCGCATACACATATACTCACTCACAATCACACACTCACTAACTAAAGTTTACTTATACATACATATTCTCTCTCTACCTCTCATTTCGTATGTTGGGGAAATATGAAACTGCGCCTTTCAGAGAGAGAAAGGAGGGGAGAGAGAGAGGGAGACAGAGAGAGGAAAGAGAAAGATGGAGAGAGGAAAGAGAAAGATGGAGAGAGGAAAGAGAAAGATGGAAAGAGAAAGATGGCGAGAGAGACTAAGAGAGAGACACCTCACTTAGCAGTGTGTGGGGAGGGTGGTTTCCCTGTTCACACCGAGAAGTGTAGTGGGAACATGGTACTGGCTCACATTGTTCACACCCACCACTACTTGAATGCTGACTGCCCTACCAGGAACAAGGACCCTCTTACCTGACTTAAGAAACATTGGGCATCTAGTGTTAGGCCCATATTCTGATACACAAATTGGACATTCAGTGTGTGATATTTTCAGTGTCATGCCGACTGCCTTATTTCCCAAGACACTGCCTCGTACCCATTGTAGTCTGAAAACCCACCAAGCACAGAATAGGTGACTATCTGGTGTACATACAGTGGGATACTTCAACTGTCTGGTGTACATACAGTGGGATACTTCAACTGTCTGGTGTACATACAGTGGGATACTTCAACTGTCTGGTGTACATACAGTGGGTACTTCAACTGTCTGGTGTACATACAGTGGGATACTTCAACTGTCTGGTGTACATACAGTGGGTACTTCAACTGTCTGGTGTACATACAGTGGGATACTTCAGCTGTCTGGTGTACATACAGTGGGATACTTCAACTGTTTGGTGTACATACAGTGGGATACTTCAGCTGTCTGGTGTACATACAGTGGGATACTTCAACTGTTTGGTGTACATACAGTGGGATACTTCAACTGTCTGGTGTACATACAGTGGGATACTTCAACTGTTTGGTGTACATACAGTGGGATACTTCAGCTGTCTGGTGTACATACAGTGGGTACTTCAACTGTTTGGTGTACATACAGTGGGATACTTCAACTGTTTGGTGTACATACAGTGGGATACTTCAGCTGTCTGGTGTACATACAGTCGGTACTTCAACTGTCTGGTGTACATACAGTGGGATACTTCAGCTGTCTGGTGTACATACAGTGGGATACTTCAACTGTTTGGTGTACATACAGTGGGATACTTCAGCTGTCTGGTGTACATACAGTGGGATACTTCAACTGTTTGGTGTACATACAGTGGGATACTTCAACTGTCTGGTGTACATACAGTGGGATACTTCAGCTGTCTGGTGTACATACAGTGGGATACTTCAACTGTTTGGTGTACATACAGTGGGATACTTCAGCTGTCTGGTGTACACACAGTGGGTACTTCAACTGTCTGGTGTACATACAGTGGGATACTTCAGCTGTCTGGTGTACATACAGTGGGATACTTCAACTGTTTGGTGTACATACAGTGGGATACTTCAACTGTTTGGTGTACATACAGTGGGATACTTCAGCTGTCTGGTGTACATACAGTGGGTACTTCAACTGTCTGGTGTACATACAGTGGGATACTTCAACTGTTTGGTGTACATACAGTGGGATACTTCAACTGTTTGGTGTACATACAGTGGGATACTTCAACTGTCTGGTGTACATACAGTGGGATACTTCAACTGTTTGGTGTACATACAGTGGGATACTTCAGCTGTCTGGTGTACATACAGTGGGATACTTCAACTGTCTGGTGTACATACAGTGGGATACTTCAACTGTCTGGTGTACATACAGTGGGATACTTCAACTGTCTGGTGTACATACAGTGGGATACTTCAACTGTCTGGTGTACATACAGTGGGATACTTCAACTGTCTGGTGTACATACAGTGGGATACTTCAGCTGCTGCAGGATGGGCACCCACCAAGCACAGAATGGGTGATTCTGTCTGGTGTACATGCGGTGGAATACTTCAGCTCATGCAGGCTGGGTACACACAGCTTAAAGTATCTTGGCGTGGCCTACCAAGGAGCAGAAGGAGCAGTAATCAACTATTTCAATGCAATGAATATGGTCCTTGAATTCAGTTAGATTGCACAGGGAGACTGAGCACATAGGAGTTTGTGTAGAGTTCATGAATGGTTAAGATAGTCCCACAGCAGGCAGTAGTACTGTTGGACTGTGAAATGTTGGGTTTTCTAGGCCATGTCATCTGAGGTTAGATGGCCAGTTTCTTGCCTTGTTGCCTGTCCTTTCCTTGTCGCCTTTCCTTTCCTTGTCGCCAATTCTGAAAATTTTCTGTTACTCATTTGTTAAGTCTGGGTCAACCCCAGAGATGTACTGTTTGGGAAAAAAATAGTCTCCTTCTGCTGGGTATTGAACCCAGAACACTGCCTGGCAGACAAGCACACCCACCACCAGTAGAGTTGACATTCATTCCATTTACAAATAAGAAATTGACATCTTCCTGTGAGCGGTTTGTTTTAGACATTCTTATCTGTGTTTTCTGGATCAGGTTCAGCATGTGTGGGAAGATTAGCATCGACAGAGTTCCCGAGAGTTTGGGCAAGCTCTCCAGTCAGAGGAGACTCATTTACTACCCAGAGGGCAAAGGGTCAGAGGCCAAGTCAATAATAACGGACTCCAGTGGAGCGTTTTGTGAAATTGTGAAGTCTGGGAAGTACATTGTGAAGGTAAGTCGTGAAGTCTGTGAAGTATATTGTGAAGGTAAGTTGTGTCTCCTCCAATCTCCCTCCCTCCAATATAGAAACCGATAGAGATAATAAAGAGTAAGTGACCTTAGAATATTTAACTCTAATGTTAAACAGCGCTGCTGTTTATGGATCAGAAACAAAGGGGGCTTCTAATGGAAAACCTTTTTTTCTGTGTGTGTGTGTGAATATATTCTGAAAAATTAAGAACAAATGTATCATTTTTCGAGTTAGTCACCACTGTGTTCAACGCAAGTCCTCCAGCACCGATAAAGTGCTTTGATTTATATTTTAAAAAATTCACTTGACCATGTGTGTAACCACTCATGCACTACCTGCTGTGCCTCTTCATCATACTGAAACATTTTGAAACTTCCTACTCCACTCAAACACTTGCTGGACTGACAGGCATGTATCACCATACTGGACCCTCATTCACCAATTAATTTCTATGGGTTTTACCCCTTCACTGATAAAAAAAGGATAATGGAATGCTGCTCCTCTTTGGTGCTTGTCAAAAATGGGGTGCTATCTTTAAACTGTCTTGATGATGTCACCGTGTTTTTCTGCACCATAATGTCACGTGCTTAACACTCTTGACATCCGTAAACAATATTGACAGGCTAGGCTACATTTCTATCACACCTTTAAGGTTTTCATCTAAAGTCCCCTCGTAGAATGACTGCAACAATTACAGTGCAGATAAGGCAAACTCACCTGGGAGCTAAGAAATAGTTCTTATCAGAAATTCCTCTTATAAGCATATTATCTTCTTATAAGCATATAGCAATGCATTTAATGTACAATACAATATTGTTCTTCAGAACAGAAATTCATCACATCTAAGATCACATTAAGTGGTTTGCCATGTACTAATAAACTACAGGACATCGCAGTCAACCCCAGCATGTTTTGGCTGTTTGTGGTTCCTGGGCAAGTTAACGTTCAGTAGTTTGCCATTGCTTCCTGAACAACCTGCACCCATATCATTTCATAAATAAACAACATAAGGTGATCTGCTGCCAAATCGTCCACAGCTGTGTTTTGAATGTGGGTATGCAGGATTACGAACTGCTTCCGAAACTCCTTTGCCACGGAGCTGGCACTAATAAACTATAAATATTAATTAATTTGTACCTGCACACAATAGGAGGACCAAAATGGTATGGAAGAATCACCAGTGGGAGCTCGTGAAGAGAACCAGACAGATTCCAGGGAATCAGTTGGTGAGGTAATGTTGATATTGTTGTGATCAGGTGTGTTTTCTGTGGACCAACAGGTATACATGAGTGAAGCAGAGGTCAAGGCTGGGTTAACCTTGACCCCGGCGGAGAAGGCAGTAGTTGTTGGCAACAAACCAGTTCTGGATGTCAACTTTTGGCAGTTCAGGGCAAAAATCTCTGGCTCAGTCAAGTGTATGGGTGAGTTGTTGATGGCAGTTGTGTGTATGTATGAGTTGTCTATGGTTGACTTGATGGTATGTGTATGGGTGAGTGGTTGATGGCAGTTGTGTGTATGTATGAGTTAATGGTATGTGTTGTATGTATATATGTGTCCGTCTGTCTGTCTGGTATGTCTGTGTTGATGGTATGTGTTCTATGTGTTGATGGTATGTGTTCTATGTGTTGATGGTATGTGTTGTATGTGTTGATGGTATGTGTTGCATTATGTGTTGATGGTATGTGTTGTATGTATGTATGTGTTGTATGTATGTATGTGTTGATGGTATGTGTTGTATGTATGTATGTGTTGATGGTATGTGTTGTATGTATGTATGTGTTGATGGTATGTGTTGTATGTATGTATGTGTTGATGGTATGTGTTGTATGTATGTATGTGTTGATTTGTATGTGTTGTATGTATGTATGTGTTGATTTGTATGTGTATGGTTGAGTTGATATGTGTTGTGTGTATGTATAAGTTGATTTGTATGTGTATGGGTAAATTGAAGGCATGTGTTCTATGAATGTATAAGTTGATTTTTATGTGTGTGGGTAAGTTGATGGCTTGTAAGGATGAGTTGACAGTATTGTAAGGTTGAGTTGATGGTACTGTATGTTTGAGTTGATGGTACTGTATGTTTGAGTTGATAGTATTGTATGGTTGAGTTGATGGCATTGTGTTGTTTAGTTGAGGGTATTGTATATTTGAGTTGACAGCGTTGTAAGGTTAAGTTAATGGTATTGTATGTTTGAGTTGATGGTGTTGTGTGTTTGAATTGATGGTTATCTTAATGTCAGTTTGATGGTTTGTGTGAATATATGTGAGTATATTTATGTGTGAATGGATAGTGTTTGAATGGGTAAGTTGATGGAATGTTTTGAGGTATTTCTGATTCCTCTCCTGTATCTTTGACCTTATATCTGATTTGTCCAGGATTTAATTGGTTATTCATCTGACCTGCCTGTGTCTGGGGCCCCTTTCACAAAGGAATAACAAAGTGAAGTAGGCCTTCCTTCCTTCCTTCCTTCCTTCCTTCCTTCCTTCCTTCCTTCCTTCCTTCCTTCCTTCCTTCCTTCCTTCCTTCCTTCCTTCCTTCCTGCCTGCCTGCCTGCCTGCCTGCCTGCCTTCCTTCCCTCCCTCCCCTCCTCTCTCCCCTGCCTCCCTCTCTTCCACTCTCAAATGACACGATTTCTGTCCACAGAGAAGTGCCTGCCTATGGAAGTGACATTGGACACAGTGGGGAGGACGGACACACAGCTGAAGGTTGCGGCCAAGCTGTCCGGGAACGAGGCTACGTTTGTGTTTGAGAATGTGATGCCTGGGAAGTACAAAGGTATGGAGATGTCACCTAAATTGTGCAGCTTGACTTCCTGGATGTGGCTGAAGCTGTCTGAGGGAATAGATCATGGGCTGTTACATTCCTTTAATCTCAGACAATGCAGATCATTGCTTTGCTGATCCAGCAACTTCTGCAGTTTGCCTTGTTCCAGATGTATTGATATTACCTTTCCTCTGGAGTGAACTAGGCAGGTCAAGGGAGGGATCATGCTGCATGGGCAACACAAGGTCTCTAAATTTCAACCCAGGCTTTGTGCAATAGAGAGTTACATTCGTTACTGCCTTGGGCTGTAGTTACTATGCTTTTTGTGAAGCACAATGTAACAAAGTAATGTCTGTCAAGACAGCAAGGTGCCATTGTATCCGTTAATATGGATGAAAGTAAAACATTATATACAACTACAAGAAAGAGACAAACAGCATTCTGATTGTAGTGTTCCTGCAATCTCCGAGGCAACCAATCAATGTTCTAATTACATTATTTTCATCATTCTCTGTCATACAGTCTCGGGGGTTGACAATCAGCTATGGGCGATTGGGAAGCAGAAAGCTTTGTATTGATTTAGAAAATATGAGGCGTCAGCTGTTTAAAAAGCAGTGGCAAACTACCGAACTAACATTGCGTGGCTAATCACAAACAGTAATTGAATGCCGGGGTTGATTGCAACATCCCGTACAGGACATGTAGTTAGCTATTTGTTGTATGTTGTCAACAGCTGGCAGGATTCATGCAAGTATAGATAGGGGATAACAGAGAGAGAGGGGAAACAACTAGCTAGTCTGGTATCTTGGCATATAGAGATGTCAGCTCATGAACTGATCAGATAGCCGTAGAGAGCCAGTCTCATATCTTGGCATGTAGAGATGTCAGCTCATGAACTGATCAGATAGCTGTAGAGAGCCAGTCTCATATCTTGGCATGTAGAGATGTCAGCTCATGAACTGATCAAATAGCCGTAGAGAGCCAGTCTGATATCTTGGCATGTAGAGATGTCAGCTCATGAACTGATCAGATAGCTGTAGAGAACCAGTCTGATATCTTGGCATGTAGAGATGTCAGCTCATGAACTGATCAGATAGCTGTAGAGAGCCAGTCTGGTATCTTGGCATGTAGAGATGTCAGCTCATGAACTGATCAGATAGCTGTAGAGAGCCAGTCTCATATCTTGGCATGTAGAGATGTCAGCTCATGAACTGATCAGATAGCTGTAGAGAGCCAGTCTCATATCTTGGCATATAGAGATGTCAGCTCATGAACTGATCAGATAGCTGTAGAGAGCCAGTCTGTATCTTGGCATGTAGAGATGTCGGCCCATGAACTGATCAGATAGCTGTAGAGAGCCAGTCTCATATCTTGGCATGTAGAGATGTCAGCTCATGAACTGATCAGATAGCTGTAGAGAGCCAGTCTCATATCTTGGCATATAGAGATGTCAGCTCATGAACTGATCAGATAGCTGTAGAGAGCCAGTCTCATATCTTGGCATGTAGAGATGTCAGCTCATGAACTGATCAGATAGCTCGTAGAGAGCCTAGTCCTGGCATATCTTGGCATATAGAGATGTCAGCTCATGAACTGATCAGATAGCTGTAGAGAGCCAGTCTCATATCTTGGCATGTAGAGATGTCAGCTCATGAACTGATCAGATAGCCGTAGAGAGCCAGTCTGGTATCTTGGCATATAGAGATGTCAGCTCATGAACTGATCAGATAGCTGTAGAGAGCCAGTCTCATATCTTGGCATGTAGAGATGTCAGCCCATGAACTGATCAGATAGCTGTAGAGAGCCAGTCTCATATCTTGGCATGTAGAGATGTCAGCTCATGAACTGATCAGATAGCTGTAGAGAGCCAGTCTCATATCTTGGCATATAGAGATGTCAGCTCATGAACTGATCAGATAGCTGTAGAGAGCCAGTCTGGTATCTTGGCATGTAGAGATGTCGGCCCATGAACTGATCAGATAGCTGTAGAGAGCCAGTCTCATATCTTGGCATGTAGAGATGTCAGCTCATGAACTGATCAGATAGCCGTAGAGAGCCAGTCTGGTATCTTGGCATATAGAGATGTCAGCTCATGAACTGATCAGATAGCTGTAGAGAGCCAGTCTCATATCTTGGCATATAGAGATGTCGGCCCATGAATTGATCAGATAGCCGTAGAGAGCCAGTCTGATATCTTGGCATGTAGAGATGTCGGCCCATGAATTGATCAGATAGCCGTAGAGAGCCAGTCTGATATCTTGGCATGTAGAGATGTCGGCTCATGAATTGATCAGATAGCCGTAGAGAGCCAGTCTGATATCTTGGCATGTAGAGATGTCAGCTCATGAATTGATCAGATAGCCGTAGAGAACCAGTCTGATATCTTGGCATGTAGAGATGTCAGCTCATGAATTGATCAGATAGCCGTAGAGAGCCAGTCTGATATCTTGGCATATAGAGATGTTGGCCCATGAACTGATCAGATAGCTGTAGAGAGCCAGTCTGGTATCTTAGCATGTAGAGATGTCAGCCCATGAACTGATCAGATAGCTGTAGAGAACCAGTCTGGTATCTTGGCATGTAGAGATGTCGGCCCATGAACTGATCAGATAGCTGTAGAGAGCCAGTCTGGTATCTTGGCATGTAGAGATGTCGGCTCATGAACTGATCAGATAGCCGTAGAGAGCCAGTCTGGTATCTTGGCATGTAGAGATGTCGGCTCATGAACTGATCAGATAGCCGTAGAGAGCCAGTCTGGTATCTTGGCATGTAGAGATGTCGGCTCATAAGCTGATCAGATAGCTGTAGAGAGCCAGGGTTCTGTTGGGGCATGATCGCCGACAACAGTTGTCACGGTACTTGATGACGCACGGACACACGTACACACTTTCTCTCTTTTTCACACGCTCACACACACTCTTTTTTACACACTTTCTCTTTCACACACTCTCACTCACACACTCACACACCCTATCACCCTCTCAAACACTCTTTCACACACTCCCTCACTCACACACTCTTTCACACTCACTCTCACACTCTCACTCACACACTCTCACTCACACACTCTCACTCACACTCACTCACACACTCTCACTCACACACTCTCTCACTCACACTCACACTCTTTCATGCTCTCTCTTTCACGCTCTCTCTTTCACACTCTCACTCAAACACTCTCTCTTTCACACTCTCACTCAAACACTCTCTCTTTCACATTCTCTCTCAAAAACTCTCTCTGTCACACACTCACTCAAACACTCTCTCTTTCACACTCTCACTCACACACTCTTTCACACACCCTCTCTTTCACACACACACTATTTCACACTCTCACTCACACACACACACACACACACACTCCTTCACACTCTCTCAAATGTATGAGAGAGAAGAAGGGCAGAATGTTAGATGGGCCTGTGTGCCCAATTCTTAACCCTTTGAAAATAAAGATTGTTCATTCGTTCATTCGTTCTCACTCACACACACACACTCACTGGTTAATGAATAGATTGAGCATGAGCTTCACTGTCATGAAGCCTGCCAGTGACTAAATACTTAGCATGATATGAGATTGCAAGAGAATCAGCAATTCCACCTGGTGATGGTAGGTGGTAAACATCCACATCTTGTATACCTCACATGGTGAACTCATAAACCTGATCGGAGTACATGTGTTGCTTGTGCCACATTTCATTACTTCATGCAAGAGTGCACACATGTTTTTGACACCCCACATTCTGCCAACAGCTTCGGGTGGAGAAGCACAATTGGGAAGGAACAAGCCTTATCCTAGAGCGAGGAAATCCTAAAGACTAAATGACAGGGCAAACCAGGCTCTAAGCCTTGGTCGGCAACTAGTCTCGGATTGAAGCTCCAACAGTCGGACAGTTAGAGCATTGTTTTGCTGATCTGGCAGCTTCTGCAGCTTACCTTGTTCTAGATATATTGGTCTTACCTTTCCTCTGGAGTAAACAGGCAGACCAAGAGAGGAATCATACTGCATGGGCAACACATGGTCTCTATAATTCAGCCCTGGCTTTGTGCATTGGAGAATCACTTTCGCTAATGCTGTGGGCTGTAGTTATTATGCCTTTGTGAAACATAATGTAACAAACTATCATCAAGATGGCAAGGTGCCATTATATCCTTTAATATGAATGAAAGTAGAACATTGCATACAACTATAAGAAAGAGGCAAATAGCTTTCTTTGGTCATGTGATGAGAAGAGGGGCATTGGAAAACTCCATGATGACTAGATTAGTGGGAGAAGAAACAGAGGCAAACTGAGAAAATGGTGCTGGATGGCATGAGGCAGTGCATGGAGGAATATCATCAGCAGTGGTTTTTTTAGCGCCTAAGGCTGAGATCTGTGATGAGACATGAACACCTATGCCAGGTAGCAGGGCACATGATGAAAGTGATGATATCCTTCAATACAATAGGTTGAACCGTGCTGTGTTGTTGATTCTTTATAAACCATCCAATTGTTTGTCTGCTTCTTTATTAGCATCCATTGTGTTGGACATTTGGTGCTGGAAGGACCGGTCCATTGAGCTGGAGGTGTCCGACACTGACCTGACAGGGCTGGAGTTTGTCCACACTGGCTACATTCTCAAATGTAGTGTATCACACCCAATCACCATTGTAAGTGGTCTTCCTCACACTGTGTCAGCTCTGTTGTGTTTCCCTTGTATGTTGCCATCGCAAGTTATGCTTTGTTTGGTTTCTGTTGTTACAGATTATGGAGGTTTTAAATTAGATGTGTATTAGAAATTGACCATGCAATATTTTGTTTTATTCTTAAAAATTGGGAGACCACTATGTATGTGGGTGCTCATGATGGGAGGCCAGTATGTGGGTGTTTGTGATGACTGAAAGATGTATGTTATTGGTTATCAGTGTTTTCATTGGCTGAAAGATGTATGTTGACTTCCATTGTTCTCATTGGCTAAAAGATGTTTATTTTTTAACTTCCATTGTTCTCGTTGGCTGAAATATGTATGTTATTGGCTTCATTGTTCTCGTTGGCTTGCAGTGTTCTTATTGGCTGAAAGTTTTGTGTTATTGGCTTCCATTCTCATTGGCTGAAATATGTAATTGACTTCCACTGTTCTTATTGGCTGAAAGTTTTATGTTATTGATTTCCATTGTTCTCATTGGCTGAAAGATGTGTGTTATTGACTTCCATTGTTCTCATTGGCTGAAAGATATATGTTATTGACTTCCATTGTTCTCATTGGTGAAAGATGTATGTTATTGATTCCATTGTTCTCATTGGTTGAACGATTTATGTTATTGACTTCCATTGTTCTCATTGGTTGAACGATTTATGTTATTGACTTCCATTGTTCTCAATGGCTGAAAAATGTATGTTATTGACGTCCATTGTTCTTATGACTGAAAGATCTATGTTACTGATGTCCATTATTCTCATTGGCTGAAAGATTGAAATGAATGGTTCTTGTTTTGTTTGATTGGCTGAAAGACTGCTTTGTGTTCAGATTTAATTGGCTGAACGGTTGCTTAGTGTTCAGTTCTTATTGATTGAAAATAAGTTACCCACTCAGTTATATGTCCTTGAGTGGTTGAGTGTTCATGTTGATTCTAAATAAAATATTGACTGAAGTCATTGATTTCTTTCAAGAACTTTGCCCATGACAAGAAGGAGAAGAATGTAGGTTCCTTCCTCCTGGACAAAGGTTTGAACCGCTTCTGTCTGGCCCACCCTGGGGTTTACCAGCTGACCCCTGATTCCTGCCATCGGTTTGACCAAGAGAATTACATCTATGATACGTAAGTTGATTTGTTATAAGAGAGTGTGAGAATTACATCTATGATATGTAAGTTGATTTGTTATAAGAGAATGTGAGAAAAACATCTATAATAACTAAGTTGATTTGTTATAAGAGAGTGCAAGAATACATTTATTATGCGTAAGTTAATTTGTTAAAAGAGAAACTAGCCTTATGTGGGGAAATACAAGGCTAGAAAGGCCGAGGGACGACAGAGAAAGATGTATGAGAAAAGCTAAACCAGTTGGACATCAAATAATAATAAAAGCAACACCAAATAATCAAAGTATCAGGACAGAGAATTGATGAGTCGGGCTAGGTCAGCATGGTGTATGGATAAGAGCACTTGCTTTTAAACTTCCGGTGCACTGATGCTAAGGTAGCAAGTTCAACCCCTACACCAGTCATTTGGACTAAAATGTTGACCTCGCGAGGGGAACTGGTAATAGGGAAAGCTAATCCACTTGCAAAAATCAGCCCAGTACAGAAGTAGAAGACCATGTATGCACTACGCTTGAGTTCAAAGCGAGTGAAGGGAAGAAACAGAAAAGAGTCCAGCTCTACGATGTCTGCTCCAGATCTGGCACAAGAAGAAGGAGGAGGAAGAATATTGGAAGTACAACAGGGCTCTGGTATTCACACATGTAGAGTCTTGCAGGTGCTATGGATATTGTGCTCTGAGTTAAGACTCTCCGTTTGTGATCTATGGGAGGACTTATGGAGGTATCTGTGTACGGTGAGGACAATAGTGATAACCAAGTCAGTCGGAGTGAGTGCCAGGGATTTATCTGGGAAGAAAAGATGGTTGGAAATGGGTCCAGTCACCTCATAAGATAATGCAGTAAAACGCAGTATTTTCCATCCTATAGTCTTTAACTATAGTAATTTGATTACATTTATTGATGGAAGTTAACCAGGTCTGTCTGTCTGTAACTATCGCTCTTTCTGTTTGTAACTGTCTCTCTTTCTCTGTCTGTAACTGTCTCTCTTTCTCTGTCTGTAACTGTCTCTCTTTCTCTGTCTGTCTGTCTATCTCTTAACTCTTGATTCTCTTTCTCTCTACCTTTTTCTTTCAGTCTCTCTATTCCTCTGTCTCTGTATCTTTCTTTCTATATCGCTTTCTCTGTCTCTCTCTCTTTCTCATTCTCTGCCTCTGTGTGTCTATCTATGTCTCTCTTTGTCTCTGTGTGACACACAGATACACATCTTCTCTCAACCTCCAACCTTGTTCTGGAAAAGCAAATCAAGGGTGTATGATGTTATGTAGACTCTGTGTCCCAACCATAGGCCTGCCGTTTACGAGGAAGTCAATAAGTAAGTCACGAATGGCTGTAGAAAAATAACTTAATATGATAACGACTTGAAACAGTATATTTTTATACATACATTGTCCCTTTATTTCTCAACATAATTTCCACCAACATTGATGCACCTATCCCATCGTTTTATCAGTCCTCCCAAACCGGCTGCATAGAACTGCGTGCTCTTTTCTAAACCACGTTTTCACTTCACATTCAACTTCGGCGTCATTCGCGAAATGTCTCCCGCCAAGGTAGGTTTTCAGTGGACCAAAAAGGTGGAAATTGCTAGGGGCTAAGTAAGGTGGATGTTCCAGAACTTCTCATCTTAGTTGGTTAATTTTCTCCTGAGCTAATCGAGCCGAATATGGTCTGGCATTGTCATGAAGAAGCAACACTCCTGTAGTCAGCAGTCCTTGACGTTTTCTTCGAATTGCATCATGAAGCATTGATAGAACTTCACAGTACAATTCAGAATTCACATTGTCACCTTTCATCTTGAAATTGGTTAAAAGCACTCCTTGACAATCCCAGAACAATGTCAGCATAACCTTCCCTGCTGATGGCTTGAATTTTTGGACACAAGGTGAAGAAGGATGTTTCGATTGCATTGAAGCACGCTTTGATTTGGGCTGGTATTGATGTACCCATGATTCGTCCCCAGTAACAATCCTGTTCAGCATGTCTTATCCTTCATCTTTGTATCAACAGAGATGATGCAATGCATTTAGGCCAAATCAGTTAATTTTGTGTTCCTCCTTCAATTGTCTGGGTACCCACCTTGAGCACACTTTCTTAAATGGCAATCGATCATGCATTATGCTGTTTGCTGAACCATGTGAGCACCCTATTGCAGATGCTACAGAGTCTATCGTTACCCGCCTGTCACCTCTAATCATCATCTCCACCCGCTGCACGGATGTTTCTGTTGCAGTCTCAAAAGGACGACCAGATCGGATTTCATCAACAATCTTAAAGCGTCCTTGAGAAAATTTTTCTACCCAGCTAGCACCACTTTACGGGACAAGCATTTGTCAGCATAAACAGGAAGAAATTCCTTATGAATGTCCTTTGCAGGCAGTCCTTTTGCCCACAAAAAATGCACAACAGCACGTTGCTCTTTGGTTGTACACTCCGTAAGTACAGTCACCATTTTGTGTATGCACTGCGCATGCGCATGAGACACCTAGCACCACCTGATGAACGGGAATATAAAGTTTGATGTTGCTGTCACCTAATGACACCTGTAGAAAATGCATACATTTACCTGCCATCCCACAGAACTGTGGGACTTATTGACTCTCCTTCGTAAATGACTCCATGCCCCAGCCATGCGTGTGCTATGTAATTGCTGTCAGTGCTCGTAGTTGCACAGAGGCTGAAGATTCTCACACACAGTTAAGATTGTACACTGTTCAAGAAGATCTGCTTGGGGTCACATGTAGTCCTACATTTCCAGGTCCAGCCCCAGGACACTGACCCTGACTGCCTTCCAACATCTGCTCACGGATCTGGTGACCCACTGAGAATCCCAGTTGATGACATTGTGGTGACTATCAAGTAAGTGTCCATGTTGATTGTGACATCATAGTGACCATCACGTATGTCCATGTTGATTGTGACATCATAGTGACCATCAAGTATCCATGTGATTGTGGATATCATAGTGACCATCAAGTGTGTCCATGTTGATTGTGACATCATAGTGGCCATCAAGTGTGTCCATGTTGATTGTGACATAATAGTGACCATCAAGTAGGTCCATGTTGATTGTGACATCATAGTGACCATCAAGTGATGTCCATGTTGATTGTGACATCTAGTGGCCATCAAGTGTGTCCATGTTGATTGTGATATCATAGTGACCGTCAAGTATGTCCATGTTGATTGTGACATCATAGTGGCCATCAAGTGTGTCCATGTTGATTGTGACATCATAGTGGCCATCAAGTGTGTCCATGTTGATTGTGATATCATAGTGACCATCAAGTATGTCCATGTTGATTGTGATATCATAGTGACCATCAGTGTGTCCATGTTGATTGTGACATCATAGTGGCCATCAAGTGTAGTCCATGTTGATTGTGACATCATAGTGACCGTCAAGTGTGTCCATGTGATTGGGACATCATAGTGGCCATCAAGGGTGTCCATGTTGATTGTGACATCATAGTGACCATCAAGTATGTCCATGTTTGATGTGCAATCATAGTGACATCAAGTATGTCCATATGTGATGTGACATCATAGTGACCAATCAATTACGTAGTCTATATTTGGTCGTTGCGTGTATTGCAGGTCCTCAGTTGATGATGTGCCGACCACACTGGGCCCATTGAAGCCAAATGCAACAGCCACTGCTGCAGCTGATAAGTCCGCCGACGGGACCGGGAAGGATGTGAAGCAGCAGTCAACTACCACCGTCTACAGCTTCTCTCACTGGACCAGGTCAGTTTGTCTGGCTAGAGCCGATGGCCGGGCTTGTGTGGAGCTGTGTTTATGTGAATGGTTTGAAGTTTGTGAAGCTGTGTTCACATGAATTCCTCTGTCTTTTGAGTAGTTGTGTTTATGTGTATTCTCTGACTCATGTGAAGCTGGGTCCATGTGAATTCTGTGACTCATTAGAAGCTGTGTGTATGTGAATTCTCTGACTTGTATGAAGCTGTGTTTATTTGAATTCTCTGACTAATATGAAGCTGTGTCCATGTGAATTCTCAGACTCACGTGAAGCTGTGTTTATGTGAATTCTCTGATCATGTAAGGATATGTTCATGTGAAGTACTGACTTGTGTGAAACTCTTCACATGAACTATCAGACATATATAAAGCTGTGTTCATGTGAATTACTGACTTGTGTGAAACTCTTCACGTGAATTATCAGACATATAAAGCTGTGTTCATGTGAATTACTGACTTGTGTGAAACTCTTCACATGAACTATCAGACATATATAAAGCTGTGTTCATGTGAATTACTGACTTGTGTGAAACTCTTCACGTGAATTATCAGACATATAAAGCTGTGTTCATGTGAATTACTGACTTGTGTGAAACTCTTCACATGAACTATCAGACATATATAAAGCTGTGTTTATGTGAATTCTCTTACATGTATGAAGCTGCGTTCATGTAAATTCTTGTGTGAAGTTGTGTTCACTCTGTGGATAATGTCTTCCATTAGCTTCCTTAATCAGAAGCTGCAGTTGGTTCTGTGAGTGTTACAGCTTTCAGGGAAGCCTTCTTGACCAGTGAATTCTTGCATGTAAGGATATGTTGGTTCGTGTCTCACTCACCTCAGCTCAACTCAAGTCTGTGGAGATGGCACTCTGTTTTGGGGTCATAAGAAAAGTATGTACACCAACCTCATTTTGAGTCAGTACTCCGATAACCTGAACATCAGTACATTTGAAACCCCAGTTTCCCAGAGGACTCTAACCTACCAATGAGCTAGAGCATATTTGGAGCTGCCCTTCAGTTCCATATAGCTTGCAGTCTGACTGAGTGAGCCAGTATATGATTCTTAGCTCCCTGTAAGAGGACACTCTTGGAGAACATGTTCTGCATTTCAACTCTGGTTTGAACAATGGTTCAGTACAGATGGTGAGGCATTATATTAGGGTTGTCACTTGCTCTGCAGAACCTGATACAGGCTGACAGACATATCTTTCATATTTCAGCAGAACCTGACACAAGCTGATGGACATATCTTTCATGTTTCAGCAGAACCTGACACAGACTGATGGACATATCTTTCATGTTTCAGATCTGGCGAGACCCTGACCATCTCAGCCAAGTCTGCAAGCCTGCTGTTCTACCCCAGCTCAGTGGAGGTCTTTGTCTCTGGAGGTAGGTGGCAGTCAACATCAGGCGCAGAGATAACTCACTCACTCTCTCCCCCTCACTTTGGTGTCGATAGATAAAACTACCACTATCACAGCCGGCGCTGTGGCAAAGGGATTAAAAACGCAATCCCACATAGCTTGTTGACAACACAGCTGTCGTCGATATGGAAGCAGACAACCTTGCCCTGGTTTTCATACAATGGTATGAGTGCCGGTTGTTCAGAAAGCAATAGAAAATTACTGTGCATAAACTTGCCAAGAAATCACAGACAGGCAAAAATGCTGGGGTTGACTGATGTCCTGTAAATATTTGCAAACTTTAACTGCTGTCTCATTATACAGAAAAACACAAGTATTGGTAAATTTTTACCAACTAGTCTGACACAAGCCAATGTTAATTTCAATCCCCGTTTTTTTTCCCCCCTAAAATGTAATTGCTTTTTTTCCCAGGTGCTTCGTAGTTGGCCAAAAGAGGCTGAAGATTCTCACACACAGTTAAGATTGTACACTGTTCAAGAAGATCTGCTTGGGGTCACATGTAGTCCTACATTTCCAGGTCCAGCCCCAGACACTGACCCTGACTGCCTTCCAACATCTGGCTCACGGATCTGTGACCACTGAGATCCCAGTTGATGACATTGTGGTGACTATCAAGTAAGTGTCCATGTTGATTGTGACATCATAGTGACCATCACGTATGTCCATGTTGATTGTGACATCATAGTGACCATCAAGTATCTCCATGTTGATTGTGATATCATAGTGACCATCAAGTGTGTCCATGTTGATTGTGACATCATAGTGGCCATCAAGTGTGTCCATGTTGATTGTGACATCATAGTGACCATCAAGTATGTCCATGTTGATTGTGACATCATAGTGACCATCAAGTGTGTCCATGTTGATTGTGACATCATAGTGGCCATCAAGTGTGTCCATGTTGATTGTGATATCATAGTGACCAGTCAAGTAGTGTCCATGTTGATTGTGACATCATAGTGGCCATCAAGTGTGTCCATGTTGATTGTGACATCATAGTGGCCATCAAGTGTGTCCATGTTGATTGTGATATCATAGTGACCATCAAGTATGTCCATGTTGATTGTGATATCATAGTGACCATCAAGTGTGTCCATGTTGATTGTGACATCATAGTGGCCATCAAGTGTGTCCATGTTGATTGTGACATCATAGTGACCGTCAAGTGTGTCCATGTTGATTGTGACATCATAGTGGCCATCAAGTGTGTCCATGTTGATTGTGACATCATAGTGACCATCAAGTATGTCCATGTTGATTGTGACATCATAGTGACCATCAAGTATGTCCATATTGATTGTGACATCATAGTGACCATCAATTACGTAGTCTATATTTGGTCGTTGCGTGTATTGCAGGTCCTCAGTTGATGATGTGCCGACCACACTGGGCCCATTGAAGCCGAAATGCAACAGCCACTGCTGCAGCTGATAAGTCCGCCTGACGGGACCGGGAAGGATGTGAAGCAGCAGTCAACTAACCACCGTCTACAGCTTCTCTCACTGGACCAGGTCAGTTTGTCTGGCTAGAGCCGATGGCCGGGCTTGTGTGGAGCTGTGTTTATGTGAATGGTTTGAAGTTTGTGAAGCTGTGTTCACATGAATTCCTCTGTCTTTTGAGTAGTTGTAGTTTATGTGTATTCTCTGACTCATGTGGAAGCTGGGTCCATGTGAATTCTGTGACTCATTAGAAGCTGTTGTGTATGTGAATTCTCTGACTTGTATGAAGCGGTGTTTATTTGAATTCTCTGACTAATATGAAGCTGTGTCCATGTGAATTCTCAGACTCACGTGAAGCTGTGTTTATGTGAATTCTCTGATCATGTAAGGATATGTTCATGTGAAGTACTGACTTGTGTGAAACTCTTCACATGAACTATCAGACATATATAAAGCTGTGTTCATGTGAATTACTGACTTGTGTGAAACTCTTCACGTGAATTATCAGACATATAAAGCTGTGTTCATGTGAATTACTGACTTGTGTGAAACTCTTCACATGAACTATCAGACCATATATAAAGCTGTGTTCATGTGAATTACTGACTTGTGTGAACTCTTCACGTGAAATTATCAGACATATAAAGCTGTGTTCATGTGAATTACTGACTTGTGTGAAACTCCTTCACATGAACTATCAGACATATATAAAGCTGTGTTTATGTGAATTCTCTTACATGTATGAAGCTGCGTTCATGTAAATTCTTGTGTGAAGTTGTGTTCACTCTGTGGATAATGTCTTCCATTAGCTTCCTTAATCAGAAGCTGCAGTTGGTTCTGTGAGTGTTACAGCTTTCAGGGAAGCCTTCTTGACCAGTGAATTCTTGCATGTAAGGATATGTTGGTTCGTGTCTCAACTCACCTCAGCTCAACTCAAGTCTGTGGAGATGGCACTCTGTTTTGGGGTCATAAGAAAAGTATGTACACCAACCTCATTTTGAGTCAGTACTCCGATAACCTGAACATCAGTACATTTGAAACCCCAGTTTCCCAGAGGACTCTAACCTACCAATGAGCTAGAGCATATTTGGAGCTGCCCTTCAGTTCCATATAGCTTGCAGTCTGACTGAGTGAGCCAAGTATATGATTCTTAGCTCCCTGTAAGAGGACACTCCTTGGAGAACATGTTCTGCATTTCAACTCTGGTTTGAACAATGGTTCAGTACAGATGGTGAGGCATTATAATTAGGGTTGTCATCTTGCTCTGCAGAACCTGATACAGGCTGACAGGACATGTCTTTCATAGTTTCAGCAGAACCTTGACACAAGGCTGATGGACATGTATCTTTCATGTTTCAGCAGAAGCCTGACTACAGACTGATGGACATATCTTTCATGTTTCAGATCTGGCGAGACCCTGACCATCTCAGCCAAGTCTGCAAGCCTTGCTGTTCTACCCCAGCTCAGTGGAGGTCTTTGTCTCTGGAGGTAGGTGGCAGTCAACATCAGGCGCAGAGATAACTCACTCACTCTCTCCCCCTCACTTTGGTGTCGATAGATAAAACTACCACTATCACAGCCGGCGCTGTGGCAAAGGGATTAAAAACGCAATCCCACATAGCTTGTTGACAACACAGCTGTCGTCGATATGGAAGCAGACAACCTTGCCCTGGTTTTCATACAATGGTATGAGTGCCGGTTGTTCAGAAAGCAATAGAAAATTACTGTGCATAAACTTGCCAAGAAATCACAGACAGGCAAAAATGCTGGGGTTGACTGATGTCCTGTAAATAATTTGCAAACTTTAACTGCTGTCTCATTATAACAGAAAAACACAAGTATTGGTAATTACAAAGAACAAATGTTTTCCCTAATACAACTTCAAAGTAAAAGGAACTAGTCTGACACAAGCCAATGTTTTTAAGTGTTTGGAAGCCTTGATAACAGCAGCTGGAAGATGTGTGACAGAAGTTACGTGTAGAAAAGCCCAAGTGAAGGCGGCAGTCACATGATGAAGAATATTATCTGCAGTATTTCTGTGTCTGTCGATCGAGGTGAGTAAGACAGCTATGAAGAGTTAAATCAACTCAGTTCTGATGTACAGAAGTCAATCATGGAAAGTTAGCAGACTAATGAGTTGTGTGGAAGCTGCAGGAATGTGGCTTCATGGAAGAATAATGACATCATCAACATCATGTGTCTTGCCAGCTGGCCTAGGAGTCCAAATCTCTCCACACATCTCGGTCTTTGATTGTCTGGATCAACTCTGTGGCTGATATTCCTCCATGCCACAGTTTCAATCCATCCAGCATAATTTCTCTTGGTCTGCCTCTGCCTCTCTTCCCCTTGATCTGTCCAGTTGTCACAATGTTCTCCATTGCCTGTCTTCTAATCTTATGATCAAAGAAAGCTGGTTGTCTCTTTCTTATTGTTGCGTATAATGTTCTAGTTTCATTAGCTTCTTACAGACAATCATTGTTAGTTACTCTGGGTTCCATATAGCATTTCAGAACATCCGTGAATGGATAAAAAAATGAAATGAAAATATCTTTTGAAAGAAGCTATTTCACCAAGAGAACTGGATACTCACATCAGAAAAGGACAGTTTACATTCTTTGGGCACATCATGAGAAGGGGAAGCTGGAGTAGAATTAGAAGTAGAGTTGAATAACATGGGGATGCCTTTTGTTACTGTTATCATTCTTACTGACTATAGACTGGATTATACAGACAACCACTACTGCCAGAAATGGGTTCAGTGGACCCTGAGAAAGCATCTGGATGATTTGGACTTCACCAGCGCCTGTCACAATCAGGAAATCACATGCCAGAAGTGGTACTAAAATGATATGACAAAACCACCAATGTAGAAAGCTCACGGAGAGAGCTAAATTTCCAGTAAATCAAGAGTCCGGGAACAATGCTTGTAGGGTCTGTGGGGCTACAATTGAGAAAGCATGAGGATACTACTAGGGGGTTTCAAATTAAAACCAACCTTAAAAGTGTGATAGAAATTACAGTAACCATGCCATTGTCTTGTAACCTGTCAATATTGTTGTTAAGGATGTCAAGAGTGTTAAGTACATGACATCATGGTGCAGATGAAAGTGTTAGAACATTGTGTGTGTGTGTTGTCAGGAACAGAATTTGAGTGATATGCTGCCATACTGCTTGTGCTATATCTTGGGTTGTCACGTGTCATTTGTGTTATATCCTGGGTTGTCATGTGTCATTTGTGTTGTCTTGGGTTGTCATGTGTTTGTGTTATATCCTTGGTTGTCATGTGCCATTTGTGTTATATCCTGAGCTGCCATGTGTCGTTTGTGTTATATCCTGGGTTGTTATGTGTCATTTGTGTTATATCTTGGGTTGTCATGTGTGTTATATTCTGGGTCGTCATGTGCCATTTGTATTATATCATGTGTTTTTATGTGTTTGTGTTATATCCTGGGTTGTCATGTGCCATTTGTGTTGTATCCTGGGTCGTCGTGTGTGTTATATCCTGGGTTGTCATGCTTGTGTGTTCCTCTCGCCAGAGTCGTGTCTAGGCAACATTGTGGAGCTGGTTGGCCGCCGAGGGGTGTTCATTGAAGGCAGCATCAGCCCGGCACTGGCTGGTGTCACTGTGACGGTGACAGCAGAAGATGGCACCATGGAGCCTGTAGTGCTGACAACTGACGCCAGTGGCAAATACAGGTATGCTTGTGAATCCTCAGCACCACCATATACCTGGGGAAGTCTGCATGGCAGAATGGATAACAACTTGCTATTAAAACTTCTGGGTGGGCTGATGGTGAGGTAGAGGGTTCAACATGGTCAGTTGGACTAAAATGTTGTCTCATCCTTGACTTGGGGATGTAAATTACAAGTACCTCAGAAGTCGAAATGGGTTTACAGGAACACTGGTAATAGGGAAAGCTAATCCACATGCAAAAATCAGTAGAGTGTGGACTACGCTTGAGTTCAAAGCAAGCAATTGGAAAAGAAATAAACATCAGTGTGTGGTTCCTTAGCCCATCCTTTCTGTCCTGCCAACAGTCGAGGGTTTTCTTGTGTGTGTAGCTTCACCACTTTCTGTCCTGCCAACAGTCAAGGGTATGGTATTCTTGTGTCTGTAGCATCACCATTTTATGTCCTGCCAACAGTCGAGGGTTTTCTTGTATCTGTAGCATCACCACTTTCTGTCCTGCTAACAGTCGAGGGTTTTCTTGTGTCTGTAGCATCACAACTTTCTGTCCTGCTAACAGTTGAGGTTTTTCTTGTGTGTGTAGCTTCACCACTTTATGTCCTGCTAACAGTCGAGGGTTTTCTTGTGTCTGTAGCATCACAACTTTCTGTCCTGCTAACAGTCGAGGGTTTTCTTGTGTCTGTAGCTTCACCACTTTATGTCCTGCTAACAGTCGAGGGTTTTCTTGTGACTGTAGCTTCACCATGTGCCTTCAGCTGTTACTTGTATGATCATTTTCCATAGAAAGTCTCTAGTAGCTTGTAGTAAATTGTTACTCGTATAAAAGATGCAATCATGCTGGCAAACACTCATGCAGTCATATTCATTTTATTTATTCATACAGTTAAATTTGGTTTATTTATTCATTCAATCAAATTTAATTAATTTATTTAGTCAGTTGAATTTGGTTTATTTATTTATTCAATCACATTTGGTTTATTTATCAGTCACATTTGGTTTATTAACTCATGCAATCCATTTTGGCTAATTTACTCATTCAATAATGTTTGCCTTGTTTACTTACTCAGGCAAATTTAGTTTACTTGCTCATGCAAATTAAGTTTATTCATTCAATCAAATTTGGTTTATTTTCTCATTCTGTCAAATTTGGTTCATTTATTCAATCAATTTAATTTGGTTTGATTTATATTTAGTTAATCAATTTTAGTCTATTTAAACTCTTCGCTGGCTGCTGAGGATGGGGACAGAGCGCTTATGGGAATGTCCTGAATGCTGTGATGTTGGTTCCTAAATCAATCAATCAATCAATCGGTCTATTTAGTCATGCAGTCAGAGTTTGTTTATTTATGCAAGAAGTCAGTTTTAGTCTATCTGCTCTTGCAATCACATTTTGTTTATTTATTCATTCAGTCAAATGTGGAGACTATGGTGTTTGTTGATTGAGCCAGCCAGTCAGATTTGGTTTGTTGACTCATGCAGTCAGATGTGACTGATTGATGACTGAATGATGTGGTTTCAGGTTAGGCCCACTACATGCCAGCAAGAAGTACCTAGTGGATGCCGTGAAGGAAGGATTTGTCTTGTCTAAAACCAGCGACAATCCCGCGGCTTTCCAGGCCTTCAAGCTTGGGGAGATATCTGTCCAAGTAGGTTCTCTGTCTTCTTCCAGTCTTTCAAATCCTGTTTTTGTTGTCCTGGTGTTGTCTGTCATTTGTGTGTCTGTGACATATCTTCCTCGTCTTTATGATGTTGTTGCCTTGGTGTCATCTGTGTAACTGCAGCATATCTTCCTCCGGTCTTTCGGATCCCGTTTCTGTTGTCCTGGTGTCATCTGTCGGTTGTGTAACCACGGCATGGAGGAATATCATCAGTGGATGTGATCCAGGGAAGAGATCTGTGGAGATGCACGAACGTCCATGCAAGTTGGCAGGGTACATGGAATGAGCCATGTACGGAAAGTGTGACCACGGCATGGAGGGATATCATCAGTGGAATTAAACCACATGAAAGTCAGCATGGCCGAATGGATAAGAACACGTGTTCTTAAACATCCAGTGTGCTGATGTCGAGGTAAGCGTTTCAATCCCTACACCGGACAGTTCAACTAAAATGTTGACCTATCGTCCTTGACTTAGGGACATAAATTACAAGTACCTCTAAAGTCAGTGGGTTCGCCTGATGGCAAGGGACACTGTTAATAGGAAAAGCTAATCCACGCGCAATATTCAGTCCATCAATATTGAAAGTAGTGTCTATGGACCACGCTTGAGCCCAAAGCGAGTAAAAGCAAAAAAACAACAACAAAAACACATGAAGAAGAAGAAGATCTGTGGAGATGCACGAACGTGTATGCCAAGTGGGAGGGCACATGGAATGAACAATGTAAGAAAGTATGACCACGGCATGGAGGAATATCATCAGGGGAATTTAGCCATGCGAAGAAGAAGAAGATCTGTGGAGCTGCACGAGTTAGGAGGGCATATGGTATGAACCATGTACAGAAAGTATGACCACGGCATGGAGGAATATCATCAGTGGAATTAAACCACATGAAGAAGAAGGAGATCTGTGGAGCTGCACGAGTTAGGAGGGCATATGGTATGTACCATGTACAGAAAGTGTGACCACGGCATGGAGGGATATCATCAGTGGAATTAAACCACATGAAGAAGAAGGAGATCTGTGGAGCTGCACGAGTTAGGAGGGCATATGGTATGTACCATGTACAGAAAGTGTGACCACGGCATGGAGGGATATCATCAGTGGAATTAACCACAGTGAAGAAGAAGAAGATCTGTGGAGCTGCACGAGTTAGGAGGGCATATGGTATGTACCATGTACAGAAAGTGTGACCACGGCATGGAGGAATATCATCAGTGGAATTAAACCACATGAAGAAGAAGATCTGTGGAGCTGCACAAACGTCTATGCCAGTAAGGAGGGCACATGGAATGAACCATGTACACAGACAGTGACGTGGGGTGGCTCAGTAACAGATATGCACATGCATTCAGTAAAAACAGACATGGGAGGTCAGCTTTACAGATACACAATAAATTAGTTGTTATAGCTGTCATCAGCATACAAAACACAAGCAGATACTAGTATGACTACATACTAACATGATGTATGAATAAGACCAGATGAAGTTATATTTTTGTTGCCACATGTGACTGCTTGCTTTGCCGTCTGTATATGATTGGCACATTGTGCTCCAGGCAAAGTCTTATCTTATGTTCAGATCAGACAAGGAGCACCCCCTGTATGAGACTTTGGGTAACCCTGGCCGACACAGGTTGACGAGAGGCAGTTCTTAGATGGCACCACACAGAAGATGAGAATTCATGATTGCAGCTGAAATCTGTGGGGATGTTTGTATTAATGTTTTCTTTTGAAGGACAATGTAATAATGTGTTTAAATCTGTGAGTGAGTGTGTAATATATATCACCAGATGGATTGTGTAGTGTAGATTGTACTATAAATAAATAATAATTGAACACGACTCATGATGATAGTGAAATCCCACCAGGTGGCGCAGCACTAATGAGAAGCAAGGGGAGGCAATTCAAGCCTAGGTATGAAAAGGCAGACGAGGATATGATAGATCTTCCTTTTCACCACCACCATAGAGTAAGATCGTGCCAATGCCTGTAGTCAGATCATGTATGACCCAGATCTGTCTTTGATGTGTAGTGGTTGGTGGTTGCGAGCTGATGCATAATTTAAGAAAAGAAAAAAAAAACTGCAGCAAAGGACCCTTGTACATGCTTTGGGGTGTTTTGGGTATCTGGTTCTAGGCTTCATGTTTGTATAGACCAGGCAGCGCTCAAGGGCTGGTGTCAGTATTATGCCAGCCAGCCAGCTTTACTTCACAGAGCATGCCTTGGTACTGATTGTTGGCAGTGCTGACCTGGGACTGCAGGTCAACTAGGTAGTCCACAGATCATGACATTGACCCCCCCCCCCCCCCCACACACACACACACACACACACATTCACACACACACAGACAGACAGACAGAGACTGTGCTACTCTGTTGAGCCCATGTCGGCCTGCCACCCAACAGTGGGACAGACGAGGGTTGTGGTGTGTGAGCAAGCAAAGGCATGAGTTGAGCTGAAGTCAGCTTGTCATGTTGTTGTGTGATTTCAGATGTTGGATGAGGTGGGGCTGCCATTGTCCAACGTGCTGCTATCACTGAGTGGGGACAAGCAGTACAGGTCCAACAATGTCACCGGCGTTCAGGGCAGCATGGTCTTCTCTGGCCTTGTAAGTTCTGTGTTGTATGTTCTGTGGTGTCTGTTGTAAGTTCTGTGTTGTGTGTTCTGTGTTTGTATTGATTGATTGATTGATTGATTTAAGAACTGACATCGCAGCATTCAGGGCATTCTCATAAGCGCTCCGTCCCCATCCTCAGAAGCCAGCGAAGAGTTTCAACCCCAATAGTACCAGTTAGCAATCTGATTATATGTGCGTCTCACTTTTCCTCTAAGGGATTGTATGTTCTGTGGTATCTGTTTGTTCTGTGATAAATGTTTTAAGATGTATTTTGTATGTTCTATGGTGTCTGTTGTATGTTATATGGTGTCTGTTGTATGGTCTGTGTATATATTGTGTGTTCTGTGTTGTATGTTCTATAGTGTCTATTGTATGTTCTGTGTTGTATGTTCTGTGGTGTGTGTTGTTTTTATGTGTTAAATGTTCTAAGATGTATGTTGTATGTTCTATGATGTGTTGTATGTTTTGTGTCATATGTTCTATGGAGTCTGTTGTATGGTCTGTGTTATGTTGTATGTTCTGTGTTGTATGTTCTCTAGTGTCTATTGTATGTTGTGTGTACTGTGGTGTCTGTCTGTTCTGTGTTGTATGTTCTAAGATGTTTATTGTGTGCTCTAGGCTGTCTGATGTATGTTCTGTGTCATATGTTCTAAGATGTATGTTCTATGGTTCTGTTGTATGTTCTAAGATATTTGTTGTATGTTCTATGGTGTCTGTTATTTTTTTTCTGTGTTATTTGTTGTGTGTTGTCTACTGTGTGTTCTGTATTGTTTGGTGTCTGTTTTATGTCCCATGTTGTCTCAAGTATGTTCTGTGTTGTATGTTGTTTGTTCTGTGTTGTCTGTTGTGTTCTATGTTGTCCTTTCTTATTGTGTTAGCTAATCCATGTCTTTGGTCTTTATGTCCTGTGTTGTGTTAGCTAATCCATGTCTTTGGTCTTTATGTCCTGTGTTGTATTAGCTAATCCATGTCTTTGGTCTTTATGTCCTGTGTTGTGTTAGCTAATCCATGTCTTTGGTCTTTATGTCCTGTGTTGTGTTAGCTAATCCATGCCTTTGGCCTTGCATCCTGTAGTCACAGTTGCCTGCCCGTTGTCATGTTTGTTTTCTTGATCTGGAGTATGTCTGTTGTTTCTAGTGGGACCACCTGGCTAGAGCAGTGGCACACTTGACTGCAGCTGTGGGAGTCTGGAGTTTGATCTCCACAAAAACTAATTCACTGGTCCTGCTTCAGCTAATTGTGGGTGACCATGTCATTTTAGCTTGTGGGTTGGTGAATTCTCTTGGAGATTGATAATTCTCTTGGAGATTGATAATTCTCTTGCAGATGTATAATTCTCTTGCAGATTGATAATTTTCAGGAGATTGGTGAATTCTCTTGGAGATTGGTGAATCTTGGAGATTGATAATTCTCTTGGAGATTGATAATTCTCTTGGAGATTAGTGAATTCTCTTGGAGATGGTGAATTCTCTTGGAGATTGATAAATTCTCTTGGAGATTGATAAATTCTCTTGGAGATTGATAAATTCTCTTGGAGATTGATAATTCTCTTGGAGATTGGTGAATTCTCATGGAGATTGTTAGTTCTCTTGGAGATTGATAGTTCTCTTGGAGATTGGTGAATTCTCTTGGAGATTGATGAATTCTCTTGGAGATTGATAATTATCTTGGAGATTGGTGAATCCTTTTAAATATTGGTGAATCCTCTTGAAGATTGGTGAATCCTTAATAAAGTGTTGACTTTTCATCCTTGACTTGGGGATGTAAATGATCAGTACCTCTGAGGTTTGAGTGGGCTCGCCTGATGGCGAGGGACACTGGTAATAGGGAAACCTGATCCATACGCAAAAATTAGTCCAGTGCTTCTAGAAATAGATATAGACTATGCTTGAGTTCAAAGCTAGCTAGCGCCCAAAAAATATATTGCAGTAAGTATACATATTCCATGTACATTTTATTCTTCCTCGTTTGGACTCAATTTCCATGTTAATGTCCCTAATAAAAATAGGAGTTAGCTGAGGTTCATGATGTTCCTGCAGTTTTTGATGGAAAAGTTGAACGATGCTGTAAGTGTTTTTGTCCATTACTGTAAGTTGGGAAGGATTGAAGGAAGTGACTGATCATCATAAGGCTATTGCCACACACTCACAGGTCTGGCGGTCCAATCTAAAACTGTATTACTGTCCTACATCCAGAGTCCGGGGCAGTACTTTCTGCGGCCAATGATGAAGGAGTACAGATTTGAACCTGCATCTCAGATCATCAACGTCCAGGAGGGCACCACGGAGAAGATTACAATCAAAGGGGCGAGAGTTGCCTTCAGGTAAGTGCCACTTTCTGTTGACCAGGCTGTTGTCTTAGGGTATAAGTAATTTCACAGTCACAGAGTCCTGGACAGGTATTGATTAGCATGTATAATACAAGATAACAGTAACACACTAGACATAGCAGTCAAGAAAGACAGAAACAGACACACTAGACCAGTGGTTCTTAAACTGTGGGGAATCCCCCCCCCCCCCATTCCCCCAGAGGGGGAAATTAAGACCACAGATTGGCAGACTCAAACTGGCTTCAGGACCACATAAAACGTGGCCGTCCCCCTTTCTTGACTTATGTGTGGATATATATATAAAAGGGGGGGGGGTGACATTCTGAACACATGGTGAAAGGGTGCATGGGCCAAAAAAGGTTAAGAACCACTGCACTACTCAATAGAAAAATTTGAATAACGAAGAAACAAACAATAGGTTTCACGATTTATTGCCCAGCATATTTTGCTGCATCTCTTCAGGTACGTACTGTAGAAATCATACAACGAAAAGTAACTAGATAAATCCTTCAAGCTGAAATATAGACATTTTACACTTCAGCTTGAGTAATCCATCTAATCACGTGCATCTAATGGACATGAGGTTCTGCAGTATGTACCTGACGAGATTTTTCAAAATATGCCTGGCAATAAATCGTGCAATCTACTGTTTGTGTCTTCGTTATTCAAATAGAAAAATTTATAGTTGTATGTACATGAAGTTTCAATGCTGCTGCCTGCAGTAATCGCATTACCTGGAAGCTGGCTAGACTTGCCAAGAAAAGGTGGTTTTACTGGCCAGGTTGGCACCTGAACCCGCTGCTGTATCTCGCGGTGTAGTTTGCCCAGTTTCAACATTTTTACTTCTTTCATTTGGCTTATGTGGGTGAGTTATAGCTGGTGTGTGAGGACCAGTGTGCACATTGTACATGTTAGCAACCTGGGCTGTTGAAAATTAAACAAGAGCGTAACAATTAGATGAATAAAGGGGCAAAATGTCTAAATCTGAAAACTTACCCACAAAGGACATGCTACTTAATGAATGAATGAATGATTCTGATATATACATTGGGATCTTCACTGGTGCTATGAAGTTGGTGCACTGTGTTGAGATGCTCCTTTGTGTGGGCTTTGTGGGGGGGAGAGGGGGGGGGGGGGGGGGGCCTTGAGCACTTATGGAGATATTCATGTTCTAGGAAAGTTGATGCTTGACCAAAGTTAATTGCATATCATTTACAGGACATTGCAGTCAACCCCAGCATATTTTGACTGTTTGTGATTTATTGGCAAATTTACATTCAGTAGTTTGCCATTGCTTTCTGAACGGCCGGCGCTCATACCATTTCATACAAACCAACGCATGGCTGTCTGCTACCAAATCGCCCGCATCTGTGTTTCAAATGTGGTATGCAGGATTACGGGTTGCATTTGTAACACCTTCGCCACGGAGCCATTAATGATGGTAGCTTTTGTTAATGGAAAGATAAGGAGTATTCAATTCAATTCAACTTTATTTTAGTAGTAGAGTAGGAGTAGAAGTAGAAGGTTGGAGAAATGAATGCATTAATGATATTGTCTGCTGGTGAAATGGTGAAGGTTGGAAGAGTGGGCATGAAGAAATGAATAGTTTCAGGCCATGTATATGTGATCTGTTTGCTAATGTTGGCAGTTGTTTCGGTAAAGTCACGTCACTGAATGGAGAGCCTGAGCCCCAGATAATCATCGAAGCTTTGGGGCAGGGCGAGTGCCAGCAGTATCAGGAGGAGAGCAAGACCGAGGCAGACGGCTCTTATAGAATACGTGGGCTACAGGTGAGGGGCAGCTGAGTCCTTTTTGTTTCATTCTTTCTCTTTGATATCACTCTTTTTCTGACTGCTTCTATCTCTCATTTTATCCCTTTCTTTCGAGGTCAACATAGGTGAATAGATAAGAGCACTCGCTTTTAAACTTCCAAATGGCTGCTGCCGAGGTAGTGAGTTCAAACCCTGCACTGGTCAGTTGGACTAAAATGTTGACTTCTTGTCCTTGATTTACTGACATAAAATACAAATACCTCATTTACCCTCCACTTATCGTCCTCTCTATTACTTACCTTTGATCTTTCTCTCACTAATCTTCCTCTATTTTTACTCTATATGACGAGCCTCTTAACTTCCTCTCTATTACCTGTATGACTTCATTTTTATCTTCCACTCTTCATTCCCTCTTCCTTTCAACCTCCTTCCCCCTCTTTTTTGTGTGTTTCTTGTCTCATATTGTAAAGTGTATCTGTGTAGAGCAGTGGTTCTCAACTCCCGGTAGGGAATTACCCTCCAGGGGGGAATTTTAGGGGTTCCAGGGGAGGGGGGGGGGGATTAAGATTATTTCAAGATCGCGTTAATACAAGAACTGATTACTTGATATTGTTTTTCCCTTCATACTGTACGGTTCTGTACATTCTGAAAAAATGGTGAAGCGGGGCACGTGCCAAAAAAGGTTGAGAACCACTGGTGTAGAGTATACCCATGCTCTAACCATTACACCAGTGTTCTATCGATTACACCAATGCTCTAACCATTACACCAATGCTCTAACCATTACACCAGTGTTCTAAACATTGCACCAATGTTCTAACCATTACTCCAGTGTTCTAACTGTTACGCAAACGTACTTGCTTAATATCTAATGATGGTGATAATTCATCAGAATTTGATATATAAAAGTCAGGTTTATCATATTTTAGAATATACCAGAATATTTTATTTTTCTGTTCTTCTCTGCAGCCAAAATGTACCTACGACATCCATTTGAAGTCAGGGGAGCTGAACACACACATAGAGCGTACTGCCCCGCTGTCGAGAGTTGTCAGTGTAAGTACACAAGTACTGTCAGTGTTGTATGTACAGTAGAGCTGTCAGTGTAGATAGATAATACTGTCATCAAAATATGACAGTAAGTACCCAGTGCTGTCAGTGTGGGATTGGAGATAGATAATACTGTCATCAAAATATGACAGTAAGTACCAAGTGTTGTCAGTGTGGGATTGGAGATAGATAATACTGTCATCAAAATATGACAGTAAGTACCAAGTGTTGTCAGTGTGGGATTGGAGATAGATAATACTGTCATCAAAATATGACAGTAAGTACCAAGTGTTGTCAGTGTGGGATTGGAGATAGATAATACTGTCATCAAAATATGACAGTAAGTACAGGGGAGTTGTCAGTGTGGGAGTGTAGATAGATAAAACTGTTATCAAATTATGACAGTAAGTACCCAGTGCTGTCAGTGTGGGAGTGTAGATAGATAATACTGTCATCAACATATGACAGTATGCACAGGGGAGTTGTCAGTGTGGGAGTGTAGATAGATAATACTGTTATCAAATTATGACAGTAAGTACTAAGTGCTGTCAGTGTGGGAGTGTAGATAGATAATACTGTCATCAAAATATGACAGTAAGTACCAAGTGCTGTCAGTGTGGGAGTGTAGATAGATAATACTGTTATCAAATTATGACAGTAAGTACTAAGTGCTGTCAGTGGGGGAGTGTAGATAGATAATACTGTCATCAAAATATGACAGTAAGCACAGGGGAGTTGTCAGTGTGGGAGTGTAAATCAATAAATAATGGTTTCTTCAAAATGTGAAACAAGTGAGAAAAGCTGAGATATCTGTAGATGTGTGCGCAGACACTATGACTGGTTTTGCCACCAAAATTTCCTCAATCATCAAATGTGTTGTGTATTTCCAGGTGGAGGCATCCGATCTACATGAGATCAACATCATTGCATTCCGACGCATGAGCCAGATGGACATCAGTGGCAATGTGAAGACTGACATCAAGTTCCTGTCCACACTCAAGGTATGGTTCTTGCCTTGTCTGCCTGGAAGTACTGAGGACTTGTTTAGTCTTTCCTTGTCTGCCTGGAGGTGTAGAGGTACTGAGGACTTGTTTAGTCTTTCCTTGTCTGCCTGGAGGTGTAGAAGTACTGAGGACTTGTTTAGTCTTTCCTTGTCTGCCTGGAGGTGTAGAAGTACTGAGGACTTGTTTAGTCTTTCCTTTTTTGCCTGGAAGTACTGAGGACTTGTTTAGTCTTTCCTTGTCTGCCTGGAGGTGTAGAGGTACTGAGGACTTGTTTAGTCTTTCCTTTTTTGCCTGGAAGTACTGAGGACTTGTTTAGTCTTTCCTTGTCTGCCCTGGAGGTGTAGAAAGTACTGAGGACTTGTTTAGTCTTTCCTTGTCTGCCTGGAGGTGTAGAAGTACTGAGGACTTGTTTAGTCTTTCCTTGTCTGCCTGGAGGTGTAGAAGTACTGAGGACTTGTTTAGTCTTTCCTTGTCTGCCTGGAGGTGTAGAAGTACTGAGGACTTGTTTAGTCTTTCCTTTTTTGCCTGGAAGTACTGAGGACTTGTTTAGTCTTTCCTTGTCTGCCTGGAGGTGTAGAAGTACTGAGGACTTGTTTAGTCTTTCCTTGTCTGCCTGGAGGTGTAGAGGTACTGAGGACTTGTTTAGTCTTTCCTTGTCTGCCTGGAGGTGTAGAAGTACTGAGGACTTGTTTAGTCTTTCCTTGTCTGCCTGGAGGTGTAGAAGTACTGAGGACTTGTTTAGTCTTTCCTTTTTTGCCTGGAATTTAAACTGAGGACTTGTTTAGTCTTTCCTTGTCTCCCTGGAAGTGTAGAAGTACTGAGGACTTGTTTAGTCTTTCCTTGTCTGCCGGGAAAGGGGGGTACTGAGGACTTGTTTAGTCTTTCCTTGTCTGCCTGGAAGTGTAGAAGTACTGAGGACTTGTTTAGTCTTTCCTTGTCTCCCTGGAAGTAAACTGAGGACTTGTTTAGTCTTTCCTTGTCTGCCTGGAAGTGTAGAAGTACTGAGGACTTGTTAGTCTTTCCTTGTCTGCCTGGAAGTTGAGTCTGAGGACTTGTTAGTCTTTCCTTGTCTGCCTGGAGTGTAAGCTGAGGACTTGTTTAGTCTTTCCTTGTCTGCCTGGAGTGTAGAAGTACTGAGGACTTGTTTAGTCTTTCCTTGTCTGCCTGGAGTGTAGAAGTACTGAGGACTTGTTTAGTCTTTCCTTGTCTGCCTGGAAGTACTGAGGACTTGTTTAGTCTTTCCTTGTCTGCCTGGAGGTGTAGAGGTACTGAGGACTTGTTTAGTCTTTCCTTGTCTGCCTGGAAGTACTGAGGACTTGTTTAGTCTTTCCTTGTCTGCCTGGAAGTACTGAGGACTTGTTTAGTCTTTCCTTGTCTGCCTGGAAGTGTAGAAGTACTGAGGACTTGTTTAGTCTTTCCTTGTCTGCCTGGAAGTGTAGAAGTACTGAGGACTTGTTTAGTCTTTCCTTGTCTGCCTGGAGGTGTAGAGGTACTGAGGACTTGTTTAGTCTTTCCTTGTCTGCCTGGAAGTGTAGAAGTACTGAGGACTTGTTTAGTCTTTCCTTGTCTGCCTGGAAGTGTAGAAGTACTGAGACTGTTTTAGTCTTTTCCTTGTCTGCCTGGAGGTGTAGAGGTACTGAGGACTTGTTTAGTCTTTCCTTGTCTGCCTGGAAGTACTGAGGACTTGTTTAGTCTTTCCTTGTCTGCCTGGAGGTACTGAGGACTTGTTTAGTCTTTCCTTGTCTGCCTGGAGGGTAGAGGTACTGAGGACTTGTTTAGTCTTTCCTTGTCTGCCTGGAGGTGTAGAAGTACTGAGGACTTGTTTAGTCTTTCCTTGTCTGCCTGGAGGTACTGAGGACTTGTTTAGTCTTTCCTTGTCTGCCTGGAGAGGGTCGGGCTTGTAGCTCCTGGTGGAAGTACTGAGGACTTGTTTAGTCTTTCCTTGTCTGCCTGGAAGTGTAGAAGTACTGAGGACTTGTTTAGTCTTTCCTTGTCTGCCTGGAAGTGTAGAAGTACTGAGGACTTGTTTAGTCTTTCCTTGTCTGCCTGGAAGTGTAGAAGTACTGAGGACTTGTTTAGTCTTTCCTTGTCTGCCTGGAAGTGTAGAAGTACTGAGGACTTGTTTAGTCTTTCCTTGTCTGCCTGGAAGTACTGAGGACTTGTTTAGTCTTTCCTTGTCTGCCTGGAAGTGTAGAAGTACTGAGGACTTGTTTAGTCTTTCCTTGTCTGCCTGGAAGTGTAGAAGTACTGAGGACTTGTTTAGTCTTTCCTTGTCTGCCTGGAAGTACTGAGGACTTGTTAGTCTTTCCTTGTCTGCCTGGAGGTGTAGAAGTACTGAGGACTTGTTTAGTCTTTCCTTGTCTGCCTGGAGGGGTAGAGGTACTGAGGACTTGTTTAGTCTTTCCTTGTCTGCCTGGAAGTGTAGAAGTACTGAGGACTTGTTTAGTCTTTCCTTGTCTGCCTGGAAGTACTGAGGACTTGTTTAGTCTTTCCTTGTCTGCCTGGAAGTGTAGAAGTACTGAGGACTTGTTTAGTCTTTCCTTGTCTGCCTGGAAGTGTAGAAGTACTGAGGACTTGTTTAGTCTTTCCTTGTCTGCCTGGAAGTGTAGAAGTACTGAGGACTTGTTTAGTCTTTCCTTGTCTGCCTGGAAGTGTAGAAGTACTGAGGACTTGTTTAGTCTTTCCTTGTCTGCCTGGAAGTGTAGAAGTACTGAGGACTTGTTTAGTCTTTCCTTGTCTGCCTGGAAGTAAACTGAGGACTTGTTTAGTCTTTCCTTGTCTGCCTGGAAGTGTAGAAGTACTGAGGACTTGTTTAGTCTTTCTTGTCTGCCTGGAAGTGTAGAAGTACTGAGGACTTGTTTAGTCTTTCCTTGTCTGCCTGGAAGTTGAGGATTTGGGTTTGTTTTTTTTCCCTTGCCGGGAGGGAAGTACTAGGACTTGTTTAGTCTTTCCTTGTCTGCCTGGAAGTGTAGAAGTACTGAGGACTTGTTTAGTCTTTCCTTGTCTGCCTGGAAGTGTAGAAGTACTGAGGACTTGTTTAGTCTTTCCTTGTCTGCCTGGAGGGGTAGAGGTACTGAGGACTTGTTTAGTCTTTCCTTGTCTGCCTGGAAGTGTAGAAGTACTGAGGACTTGTTTAGTCTTTCCTTGTCTGCCTGGAAGTACTGAGGACTTGTTTAGTCTTTCCTTGTCTGCCTGGAGGGGTAGAGGTACTGAGGACTTGTTTAGTCTTTCCTTGTCTGCCTGGAGGGGTAGAGGTACTGAGGACTTGTTTAGTCTTTCCTTGTCTGCCTGGAGGGGTAGAGGTATGAGGACTTGTTTAGTCTTTCCTTGTCTGCCTGGAGGGTTTAGAGGTACTGAGGACTTGTTTAGTCTTTCTTGTCTGCCTGGAGGGGTAGAGGAAACTGAGGACTTGTTTAGTCTTTCCTTGTCTGCCTGGAGGGGTAGAGGTACTGAGGACTTGTTTAGTCTTTCCTTGTCTGCCTGGAAGTGTAGAAGTACTGAGGACTTGTTTAGTCTTTCCTTGTCTGCCTGGAGGGGTAGAGGTACTGAGGACTTGTTTAGTCTTTCTTGTCTGCCTGGAGGGTAGAGTACTGAGGACTTGTTTAGTCTTTCCTTGTCTGCCTGGAGGGTAGAGGTACTGAGGACTTGTTTTAGTCTTTCCTTGTCTGCCTGGAGGTATAGAGGTACTGAGGACTTGTTTAGTCTTTCTTGTCTGCCTGGAGGGGTAGAGGTACTGAGGACTTGTTTAGTCTTTCCTTGTCTGCCTGGAGGGTAGAGGTCTGAGGACTTGTTTAGTCTTTCCTTGTCTGCCTGGAGGGGTAGAGGTACTGAGGACTTGTTTAGTCTTTCCTTGTCTGCCTGGAGGGGTAGAGGTACTGAGGACTTGTTTAGTCTTTCCTTGTCTGCCTGGAGGGGTAGAGGTACTGAGGACTTGTTTAGTCTTTCCTTGTCTGCCTGGAAGTGTAGAAGTACTGAGGACTTGTTTAGTCTTTCCTTGTCTGCCTGGAAAGGGGTAAAAGGTACTGAGGACTTGTTTAGTCTTTCCTTGTCTGCCTGGAGGGTAGAGGTACTGAGGACTTGTTTAGTCTTTCCTTGTCTGCCTGGAAAGTACTGAGGACTTGTTTAGTCTTTCCTTGTCTGCCTGGAAGGTAGAAGTACTGAGGACTTGTTTAGTCTTTCCTTGTCTGCCTGGAGGGGTAGAGGTACTGAGGACTTGTTTAGTCTTTCCTTGTCTGCTGGAGTAGTACTGAGGACTTGTTTAGTCTTCCTTGTCTGCCTGGAGGTAGAGGTACTGAGGACTTGTTTAGTCTTTCCTTGTCTGCTGGAGGTGTAGAAGTACTGAGGATGTTTAGTCTTTCCTTGTCTGCCTGGAAGTGTAGAAGTACTGAGGACTTGTTTAGTCTTTCCTTGTCTGCCTGGAAGGTAGAAGTACTGAGGACTTGTTTAGTCTTTCCTTGTCTGCCTGGAAGTGTAGAAGTACTGAGGACTTGTTTAGTCTTTCCTTGTCTGCCTGGAAGTGTAGAAGTACTGAGGACTTGTTTAGTCTTCCTTGTCTGCCTGGAAGGTAGAAGTACTGAGGACTTGTTAGTCTTTCCTTGTCTGCCTGGAAGTGTAGAAGTACTGAGGACTTGTTTAGTTTTCCTTGTCTGCCTGGAGAGTACTGAGGACTTGTTATTTTCCCTTTGTCTCCTGAGTGGAGTCTGGGGTTGTTCCCCCCCCCCCCCCCTTTTTTTTTTTTTTTTTTTTTTTTTTTTTTTTTTTTTTTTTTTTTTTGTCTCCGGGGGTGTTGGGGGGTGGGGGGGGGGTTTGCTTTTTTTTTGCCTTGTAAAGACTGGGACTTTTTTTTTTTTCCTTTTTGGGGGGTTTTTTTTTGGGTTGTTTTTTTTTTTCTCCCATTTTTTTTTTTTTTTTTTTTTTTTTTTTTGGGGAAAATTTGGGGGTTTTTATTTTTTTTTGGGTTTTTTTGGGTTTTTTTTCTTTTTTTTTTTGGGAAAGGTGGTCTGGGACTTGTTTAGTCTTTCCTTTCCCGGAGGGGGGTTGGGTTTTTTCTTTTTTGTTGGGGGGGTAAGGACTGAGGATTGTTTAGTTTTTCCCTTTCTCCCTGGGGGTGGGGGGAGAGGGTTTGTCTTTTTTGGGGTGGGGGTGGGTTGGGATTGTTTAGTTTCCTTGTTGGGGGGGGTAGGGGTTTTAATTTTTAGTCTTTTTTTGGGGAGGGTAGAGAAGGGGGATTTTTAGTTTTCCTTTTGTGGGGGTTTTTGGGGGATGAGGATTTTTTAGTTTTTTTTGGGGGGTTTAGGGGAGAGGTTGGGTTTTTTTTGTCCAAAATTGGGTTTTTTTTTTGTTTGGGGATAGGGAAAAGGGGGTTCCCGGGGGTAAAAATTTTTTTAGTTTTTTTGGGAGTTGAAAAAAGAGGATTGTTTTTTCCCTTGGCCGGGGGGAAAGGGAAAGGAGGGTTTAGTTTTTGGTGGAGGTGGGGGGGATGAGGATTTTTTAGTTTTCCTGTTGGGGGGGTTTGGGAGGTTTAGTTTTTTTGGGGGGGGGGGGAAAAGGGGGGGTTTTTAGTTTTTTTTTGGGAAGGGTAGGGGTTGAGGATTTTTAGTTTTTGTTGGGGGGGAAAAGGGATGAATTTTTGGGCCGGGGGAAGAGAGGAGGTTTTTTTTTGGGGTTTGGAAGGAAAAGAAAGGGACTTGTTTTTTTCCTTTTTGCCTGGGGGAAATTGAGGTTGTTTAGTTTTTCCTTTTTCCCGGTAAAATTTGATTTTTTTCCCGGGAAAGGGGAAAAGTGAGGATTTTTTAGTCTTTCCTTGCCCGGGGGGAAAAAAGGGGACTTTTTAGTTTCCTTTTTCCCGGAAGGGAAGTACTGAGGACTTTTTTTTTCCTTGCTGCTGGAAAGTAGAAGAAGGGTTTTTAGTCTTTCCTTGTCTGCAAAGGAGAAGTATGAGGACTTGTTTAGTCTTTCCTTTTTGCCTGGAAGTGTAGAAGAGGGTTTTTTAGTCTTTTTGTCTGCCGGAATTTAAAGTACTGAGGATTTTTAGTCTTTCCTTGTCTCCCGGAAGTTAAAGTACGGGACTTGTTTTTTCCTTTTGGGGGGGGGGGAGTTTTTTTTCCCTTTTCCTGGGGGGAAAAATTTTTTTTATTTTTTTCCCGGATTTTTTTAAAGTCTT
>JACEFZ010018135.1:37500-164536 GCA_014155875.1 Cepaea nemoralis | reverse complement strand
TGAGGGAAACAGCATAGTGGGGAATTAAAAAAAACAGTGTAGACAGTTGGAGAAGATGGCACAGTTATACAGTGGCTTCCAAAACAGTATTGATACCTTCTGGATGGACGCATCTCAGAGAGTTGATTAATTGCATTCAATTTTGAGCCTGATGGAGCTGTTGGAGAAACAGAGTTTCAATGCAGTGGCACTTGCATTGTCGACTCCATTATGGTTGGGCGTCAATGAAACCCGGCTCATCGACAGCGTTATGTCTCAGGAACTGACATATTGAGCTCACACTAAACACCACAGTGACGTGGAAAGAATTGAGTTGAGTTGAGCTATGAAACGACATCACTGCACTCAGGACATTCCCACACGTGCTCCGTCCCCTTATTCAACAGCCAGTGAAGAGTCATACTTATGTCTGATTCTCACCACTGACTCATCGGTGTAGATCACCGTGTCGCCTTGATGTGTATTGCCTTAGTTATTGGTTGTTGCGCCTCAAACTCTGTGCTGCCTGCTACCCATTCTCTGCACTCACGACCCAGAAAACAGCAGTGATGGAAGGCATGGTTTTCTGGACAAGGCGCTGGGGTCGACCAGCACGCAGACACAGTACATTGCAGACACCTTGAGTATGATGTTTTATCTTTGTGCTATATGTCAATTAGTGTTGTATATCTGCTGTATCCTAGACATATCTGTGTGCTATACATCAATTAGTGTTGTATATCTGCTGGCTAATGGACATATCTGTGTGCTATATGTAAATTAGTGCTGTATATCTGCTGTATCCTAGACATAACTGTGTGCTATATGTAAATTAGTGCTGTATATCTGCTGTATCCTAGACATATCTGTGTGCTATACATCAATTAGTGTTGCATATCTGCTGGCTCATGGACATATCTGTGTGCTATACATCAATTAGTGTTGTATATCTGCTGGCTCATGGACATATCTGTGTGCTATACATCAATTAGTGTTGTATATCTGCTGGCTCATGGACATATCTGTGTGCTATACATCAATTAGTGTTGTATATCTGCTGGCTCATGGACATATCTGTGAGCTATATGTCAATTAGTGTTGTATATCTGCTGTATCCTAGACATAACTGTGTGCTATATGTCAATTAGTGTTGTATATCTGCTGTCTCCAGACCAAATCTGTGTGCTATCTGTCAATCAGTATTGTAGATCTGTTGTCTCATGGACATATCTTTGTGCTATCTGTTAATTAGTGTTTACATCTGCTAGGCTGTCTCATGGACGTGTACGAATGCTGCATGTCAATGGTAATACATTTCCAATAACTTATGCCATGAGTCTCACTGGTACGTTTGCTATTGTCTGTCCTGGTCATATCTTTATGCTATTAATCCATTTATATATTTATGCTAATTATCCATGTATATATTTATACTATGCATTTATTTATATTGACCTGTAAACTCCAATTACCCACATGCCTCCTCCCCCAGTTACAGGTTTCAGTAAATTGTAATGATATATCCTACGATCACAGCAGGTTACAGGTTTCAGTAAATTGTAATGATATATCCTACGATCACAGCAGGTTACAGGTTTCAGTAAATTGTAATGATATATCCTACGATCACAGCAGGTTACAGGTTTCAGTAAATTGTAATGATATATCCTACGATCACAGCAGGTTACAGGTTTCAGTAAATTGTAATGATATATCCTACGATCACAGCAGGTTCAGTTTCATAACTGTGTGCTATATTGTCAAATTAAAGGTTGAAATATTGTAATGTTTTCCTAGACATAGCAGTGTGCGGTTTCATCAATTGTGTTGTATATCCTACGCTCATGGCATACTGGTTTCATCAATTGTGTTGTATACCCTGCGGTCATGGCATTCTGGTTTAGTAATTGTGTTGTATACCCTGCTGTCTCCAGACCAAATTGTAATGCTTTTCCTGTCAATCGGGTTAATTTGAAAGATTGTTGTATTCCTACGACATATCTTAGGTATCTGTAAATTAAAGTGTTACAATCACGCAGGCGTGTCTCATGAACGTGTTGAATGTGCATGTCAAGGTAATACATTTCAAAATTTATGCCATGATCTCACAGGTACGTTTCTATTGTAATTTTTCCTACGTCATATCAGTTACATTTCAGTCCTTTTAAATATATTTAAATGCTTAATTAGTAAATTTGAAATATATTTAAATACAGCAGTTTAAATTTAAAAATTGAATGAAAATATCCATTTACGACACACCCCCCCAGTTACAGGTTTCAGTAAATTGTAATGATATATCCTACGATCACAGCAGGCAACCTTTCTCAGCGGTGCCCTTTATGTATTGAATTGTTTTAGATCTGTCTTGTCTTTGTTCGTCATCCAGGAATTCACCCGTCTTCCACAAAAGACGGCCAGATGTGAAAGATATTTTGTCATTTGCCCATCGTAACTTCTGCGCAATTTATGACCCTGTAAAAATAAAGTTCGTTAGTTCGTTTGTTCGCTTGGCCGTTCGTTCGTTCTGTTCCACTCTACTTGGTGTAGAAGTCCATCAATACCCTATATTCATCCGCGTCGGCGCGTATTTTTATCATTATCGACCGTGACAAAGCGATTGATTGAGGAGCAGGTTTAACGAGTACTTTTCCTTGTTCGTGACCCCGAAGATCTTCAAGGACATCTCCCGGAGACTCTTCTCACTGACCTGGAGGTCAAGTATGGAAGGAAGCACAACTATAGATGGATGACAGAGGTGGGCTGGTGAAGCAAACCAAACAGAGAATTGTGGGATTGTATGGCCTCAGTGTTGGCTTTCTCGCTTACAGTGCCTTCAGCGGAAATCAATGCGCTTTTTTCAGTTGCAATTTGACAAAAATCTGGCATCTTTACGTCTTGTTTATTTCTGGATCTCTCTCTCTCTCTCTCTCTCTCTCTCTCTCTCTCTCTCTCTCTCTCTCTCTCTCTCTCTCTCTCTCTCTGTGGTTAAGGGATGTTTGGTTGCGGGATGGGTGGGTGGAGGATGTGTGGATGGGTAAAGGATATGTGGGTGGGTGAGTATGTGTAGGTTAGGAGATGGTGGGGGGGGGGGGGTGGGCTCGGGATCTGTGAGTGGGCTGGGGGAGATGGGAGATTATGTGGGTGGGTGCGGAATTTGTGTGTGGGTAGGTGCGGGATATGTGAGATGGCGGGGAGATGTGTGTGTGCGTGGGGGATGTGTGGTTGATGGATGTGTGTTTGGCTGGGTGGTTGGAGGTATGTAGGTGGAGGAGGATATGTGGGTGGGTGATTGTTGGTGGCTAATGGGACGGTGGGGAGATGTGTGTGCGTGGGGGATGTGTGGGTTGGGGATGTGTGGGTTGGGGAATATATGTGTGCTTGGTGTGTGGGTGGATGGGATGTGTGGTTGGTGGGAGTGTGTATGGGTGGGGAGATGTGTAGGTATGGGGATGTGATGGATGGATGGGGGAATGTATGTCTGCTTGGGGTGTGTGTGTGTGGTTGGGTGGGGGATGTGTGGGTGAATGGGGGATGTGTGAATGGATCGTGGATTTGTCTCATAACATGGTAATATGCATTGTTTATGTTTACAAAATTAATTTGACAATCTTTTTCCTATGCACTATTGATGAACTAAAGATGAGTGATTGGAAGGGCCGAATGTAAGACGGGCCTGCGTACCCAATTTGTTACCCTTTAAAAATAAAATCCCTTCGTTCGTTCGTTCGTTCGTTCGTTCGTTTGTACTCTCTCTCTCTCTCTCTCTCTCTCTCTCTCTCTCTCTCTCTCTCTTCTCTCTCTCTCTCTCTCTCTCTCTCTCTCTCTCTCTCTCTCTCTCTCTCTCTCTCTCTCTCTCTATCCATCTATCTATCTCTCTGTCTATCCGTCCGTCCGTCCGGCTGTCAGCCCGAATGCCTCATCACATGGTTCATCATCAACCTCATTATCTCATATTCATAGTCTATGTTTTGTTAAATTTTTACTTTTGTTTCCTTGTTTTAGCATATTCTTAGTTGTTATTGTTGGTGATTTACCCATTCTTCTTGTTCGTATTCTTCTCCCCATTCTCCCCGTGACCTTCATCTTCCTCCCCATCCTCTTTTACCTCCTCCCCACTGGTGTTCTATGACACAAGACAAGCACGTAGAGTGATGCCATTGCCTCATATACAGCTAACCTCACACTCTATTGTACGCCTTAGACACATATAAATATCGAACACTGTAAATGTGACAACGAAACAATCTTTCAGTAAATTTTACTTGACAGTCATATTAAATGGAAGACACACAGTCTAATAATCGCATACAATGTCTATGAAAACGTATGCCAGATTTTGCGAACAAATTATGTAGAAAAGAAAAACCTTTGCAGTAAACAAACCGGTTGTACACAAAACAGATGACTGCCAGAAGCAAATTGAAGTACTGGAAGAACCACAATAATGTATTATAATTAAGACAGTAATATAGGTAATTTGTGTGTGTTTACTGTCACCCAGGGTTTCTACTGTATTTTGTGTCATCATGTCTTTTAATTGTCTGGTCTAATATGTAAGGTTTGTTTGTGTTGTTTCTCTATAGAGAAATGTGTGTAGTGTTTGTATGTGTTGTTTCTTTGAAGAGAAAAGTTTGTAGTGTTTGTATTTGTCGTTTCTCCGTAGAGATATATGTGTAGTGATTTTATTTGTTGTTTCTCTGTAGACAAATGTTTGTAGTGTTTGTATGTGTTGTTTCTCAGGTAGATAAATATTTGTAGTGCTTGTATTTGTTGTTTCTCTGTAGAGAAATATTTGTATTATTTGAGTGTAATTTTTGTCTGTAAAGAAATGTTTGTAGTGTGATTGTGTGCGTTTATTGTTTCTCTGTGGAGAAATGTTTGTAGTGTTTGTATGTTTTGTTTCTCTGTAGAGAAATGTTTATAGTGTTTGTATTTGTTGTTTCTCTGAGAACAAATATTGCTAGACTCTGTCTTTGTATTATTTGTTTCTTTATGATTTTGTTGTTGTATGTAATGTTTCTGTGTACTGTTTCTCTAAAATAAAAAGCATGTTGTTTTTGTAGGCATATGTATGTAGAGCCGGCTTTCTGGCCTAGAGGTTAGCGACTTTACTCCGTAATCTCGTATACTCTCGTAAGTAACGTGACGACGATGAGAATCAGCAGTGGTTCGAATCGCGTCGGTAAATCACAGGGTATGTGAGCCTGCCGCTCAGAAAGTAATGGCAAACTACTGATCGTAATCTTGCAAAGAAATCAACAATCAGCTGAAAGATGCTGATGTTGACAGCGATGTCCTGTAAAGGAAATGCAAACATTTATCTTAAGCCTTATCCTGGTGCGAGGAAATGCAGTCTAAAGACTAAGTGCCGTGGGAAGGCAGACCAGGCCCTCATGCCTTTGTAGGCAACTGGTCTAGGATGGAACCACCGACAGGCGGACAGTTAGATTATTGCTTTACTGATTCAGCAGCTTCTGCAGCTTCACTTGTTCCAGATGTATTGATGTTACCTTTCCTCTGTAGTGCACTAGGTAGGCCGAGAGAGGGATCATGATGTATGGGCAACACATGGTCTCTATAATTCATCTCAGGCTTTGTGCTATGGAGAGGTATAACTCTAACTCTGGACAGAGAGAATTGGTCTGATCAGTCATATTCCCTACAACCATAGGTTGTAGTTATTATGTCATTTTTGTTTGTTTTGAAGCCCAATGTAACAAACTATCGTCTGTCAAGACGGCAATGTACCAGCAGTACGGTGCACCTGAAGGCCATGTCGATATCTATAGGTGTCCTTTACTATCTATACCTTTATTCCATAGTCTGTATAGTCTCTTATTTGAGAATCAATAAAAGTATGTGGGTCTATTGATTTTATATTCCCTAACGAAGTATTTATCTATAACTGTGCTTGGCTAATTATGTTTGCAGTGGCCTTGTTTGCAAGAAAATAAACAAATTCACGCGTTCTACATTTGCTTAAAATATAACACAATAATAAAAAAATATGATCCTAGAAAATTGCTTGTGTATAACCTCAAAAATAGATTAAAATCACAACATTAACTTTATTAAATAGCGCCCGGGTGCTGAAAATTGCAGGAGAGATTAACTTTTTTTCTACACTTGATAGGATTGTTGTGGAGTGATTACAGTAGATTATATTTAACAACTTGTATCTGATTATGTTTTGTTGTATCTGTCACAGCTGTAAAGTTCTCTACAATTGAACCAGCATTTCTTACATTTGCCCTTGGCACCACGGTGTCAGGTGGTCGTGGTAGTGAAGTGGATAGCACGTTCGTTTAGAGATATATATAGAGATTATATATAGATATATAGAGATCGTATAGAGATCGTCGTTTAGAATTCCAGTTGTTTTTTAAACTGACCTGGGATGACAGGCTGTGTCAGCCTAAGACTGGCACCAGGAAATGTATTTAGATGTTACTAACATCATCACCTCTCTTGTGATGATTGGTCTATGCAAATGTGTTGACCTCATTCCAGTCGCCCTAGTATAGTAACTGGCACACTTGCTTACCACAACAGTGGCCCGGAATAATTCTCCATCATGGACAGGATAAGACAATGGTCCGGATTGAATCCCCAGTTGAGATAGGATAAGACAATGATCCGGATTATTGAATCCCCAGTTGAGACAGGATAAGACAATGGTCCGGAATGAATCCCCAGTTGAGACAGGATAAGACAATGGTCCGGATTGAATCCCTAGTTGAGATAGGATACGACAATGATCCGGATTATTGAATCCCCAGTTGAGACAGGATAAGACAATGGTCCGGAATGAATCCCCAGTTGAGACAGGATAAGACAATGGTCCGGATTGAATCCCTAGTTGAGAAAGGATATGACAATGGTCCGGATTGAATCCCCAGTTGAGACAGGATAAGACAATGGTCCGGATTTAATCCCTAGTTGAGACAGGATAAGACAATGGTCCGGGTTGAATCCCTAGTTGAGACAGGATAAGACAATGGTCCGGATTGAATCCCTAGTTGAGACAGGATAAGACAATGGTCCGGATTGAATCCCCAGTTGAGACATGATAATACAATGGTCCGGATTGAATCCCCAGTTGAGACAGGATAAGACAATGGTCCGGACTGAATCCCCAGTTGAGACAGGATAAGACAATTGTCCGGATTGAATCTCTAGTTGAGACAGGATAAGACAATGGTCCGGATTGAATCCCCAGTTGAGACAGGATAAGACAGTGGCTAAGGTTCGATCCGAAGCAGTTGTAGGAGAAGACGGTGGTAGTGAGTTCAGTTCTAGCAACGACGGATGATTATTTCCACTAGTACTGCTCTAGAGCGCCGCTGCTGCCTCCGGGTGGTGATCTTCTTGATCATAAAGCTGCCGTGTTGTAGGCTGTCTGGTATCCAATGGAGAGTGCAGTTTAACAAATTGAGTTTCCATATCAGGAACGAATGACATAGAGGGAAGTGAATTGAGGGTCGAGATGTTTCTCAAAGCGTAGAGGAAAGGCTAGATGCACGTTTAATCAAATGGCTACAGGCACAACCAGCGTGGGAACACTTCGGTGGCTTCTGTACAGGGACAATCAGCGTGGGAACACTTTGGTGGCTTCTGTACAGGGAAAATCAGCGTGGGAACACTTCGGTGGCTTCTGTACAGGGACAATCGGCGTGGGAACACTTCGGTGGCTTCTGTACAGGGACAATCGGCGTGGGAACACTTTGGTGGCTTCTGTACAGGGACAATCGGCGTGGGAACACTTTGGTGGCTTCTGTACAGGGACAATCAGCGTGGGAACACTTCGGTGGCTTCTGTACAAGGACAATCAGCGTGGGAACACTTCGGTGGCTTCTGTAAACGCAGACTGAGCACATATTAGAATGCCCCGAGATCAATGAGGTCGATCCCTAGGTTTCTCATTCAGTATTGTGTATCACGTGGTACATGATGTGTTACAGCCAGAGCAGGGGACTCCCCGTGGCCAAGTGGTTACACGCTTGCCTCGCGTCCCGAAGGCCGTCGGTTTGATTCCTGGTTACGTCGTTCGGTTCGCGACTGCAATGTTCTTGGAGACTCCTGGGTGTCGTCGCTGGAGCCATGGAGTTCGTGTTTTATGCGACCTTTTCGGCAGGTTGCCCTGCGGAAAGTAACCTAGACATATGGAATAAAACCCGGTGCAATGAAGTGGATACTCTTGCTGTTTGAAACCCTTGTAAGTGAGAATAAGAGAGCTGCCTGACTTACAGTACCGTGTGGTCCAAGACTGCTCAGGGGTCAAGGATAATCCTGTCTTATTCCCCATTTGACACACCATTAATGGCGGTCACTTCATAATCCACAATATGTGACCCCGATCCCCTTTCCCCCCCAATCCCCACCCGTCGACCAAGTACAAGTATCTACCTCCTGTCAATCACACTTGATAGATACTGCATCTATGTAAGAATTAAATCGAAACACAAACGTACTGTTGTAACACCACTGAAATCCCCATTGCTTTATCTCTCCTTTTTATTTTTTTAATGTGTCGTTGCTTCTATAGCCAGAGAAAACACCGGCCTGTGTCGAGTGACACCTCGCTGAGAATTTCCAATTTGATGGCGTCCTTATTACCTCCGATGTGTGTCTTTGAGCTCGTCAATTGATTCATCTCAGAAAACCAGAAGACAGCCAAGGTAAACATTGCCGGAGCGTCTCAGCCCAGGAACCAATTTGTTTAAAACACAAGGAATATTTTCTCAGTCCAGCTGCACAAACCCCAGACGACAGGGCATTCGGAGAAACAATACACATATCCCCACAGCTGTCTTACAATTGGATTTTGTTTTTGCCGAGCTAGAAATCTGATTAATTCCGTGGTTTGCAGTGTTATTTTCCTTCTTCTGCGCAGCACTTTAGAAATTAAAATATTTCTGCCAAAAAGGTTGTGATATTGATACAATTATATTAATATAAAGGATGTATGCCAGTTGTGGTTAACTTTTGAATAACATCAGATGGGAGATGTATCACAGAAAATAAAGTAACAGCATAGGACAAGCAGAAACTACAGTTTATATACTGAAGAACGTATTATGCAATGCTTCCTTGTCATTGAAGGCCAGGAGAATAATTCGTGTATATTACAGAGAACCAGTAGTTAACGATGTAGCTGTGATCCTGGACAGTTAATATACAAATGAAAAAAACATGCCCTGAGGCCTCAGAGTTGCCTTGTTTTACAGAATTTGAGTTGAGTTGAATCAAGAACAGTCATAAAATCACTCGAGACATTCCCATTCTCCGTCCTCATCAGCAACGGCCAGCGAAGTTAATACTAATGGTACCAGTACCAGTCTGATTCCCGGGTAGGGGATGTACCCCGGTTCCCATGACCCACAGACTCCCACGGCTGTGTATAAAAGAGGATAAAGGTGGCATTCGTGTTAATATTACAGCCAGGGATTCTGAGATATAGCAAACATTTTCTTTTTCAAATTGTCATTTTCTCTTCAATGCTCTAATTTTGTAGTCTTTTTACTCTTCTCATCCGATCCTTATGCCTTAATATAGTCACCTGGGGGGGGGGGGGGGGGGGTCTTCTCCGTGACTATATGTGTAGCAGTAAGTGTATATGGGGTGGGCAAGACTACAGCACGCTTGAGCATCAGGGTGGAATGGGAAGAAAGATGCTCAAGTCGTGACGTAGTTTGTTGTTACGGATGAGTTAACATCGGGGACTAGAGAAGAGATGGACGTATGATTTAACTGAGCAACATCTGGCTTGATTCTGAATAAAGTAACATGGAGCTGGAACCGTCTTGGAGTTGTTGATAGTCCATCGTCCCTTCGCTGTACTGTTATAGTACAGAATTGTTGCCCAGACCAGGATGAATAACTTCAATTGTCGCGGTACATAGCGGAGGTATTGGGCCACTATATTTGATGCAGCCACTACTTCATACTATCTCGTAACACCAAAATCACAATATACAAAACACTGATCAGACCAGTTGTGCTGTATGGCTCTGAAACCTGGAGTACAACGAAAGGAGACGAAGCCTTGTTACAAACCTTTGAGAACAAAATTTTAAGACGCATCTTTGGACCCATTAGGGATACACAAAGTGGAGAGTGGAAAAGAAGAAGTAACAAAGACATTTATGATTTGTTTAAGTCCCCGCTAATCACTGGTATCATGAAGGCTAATAGACTACAATGGCTGGGGCATATAGAAAGAATGGAAGATAATAGGGAAACAAAACTCGCTTACACTCAGGAAATAAATGACCGTAGACCCCGAGGTAGACCAAGAAGGCGGTGGAGAGATAATATACATACAGACCTACAAGCACTTGGAATCAACGACTGGCAAGAGAAGGTCCACCAGAGAGACGAATGGAGACAGATTGTATTTGCAGCAAAGAACCTCAATGGCTCGGAATGCTGAAGAAGAAGAAGAAGAAGACTACTTCATACAGCGTTTGTGGGGAAAATGTGGTGTCTTTGAAACATTAGCACGTTATCAGATTGTTGCTGAACGGACTTCAGGAAGTTTTCCAAAATGCCCGACCTAAACTGGCACCGGAACAGATCAACCTTTAATGTCTTCATGCGGTGGTGAAGTCCGCTCTCAAATCGTTTTCGAGCTTTACTGGTGGTGAAGTCCAGGCCGCTCTCAAATCGTTTTCGAGCTTTACTGGTGGTGAAGCCCAGGCCGTTCTCAGATCGTTATCGAGCCAATCGAGCCGTTGTCATCTCCGGACTCCGTTGTGTGAGAGAGCCGCTTTGTCAAATCAAATATTTGTCTCTTGTAGTCGTGTTTTAGTAAAGCTCACAATCTACTTCTCGTTTATTTGGGTGATTCATTCATTGCCTTTGTCAAATCAGTAAGTCGCTGCTCTACACTGTCGGTTGTTTTGAGAAGCTGACTATCGTTCATTGCTGATTTCAGAGGGCTGGCCAGTGCTGTCCTCTGATCACAATCGTTCCTTGCCGTGTTTCAAGAGCCCGTCCCTGGGTGGCTGATACGTTCAATCGTTCTTCACTGTCTTATCGACGTCGCTGTTGTTCCTGAGGAGTCTTATCGAGCCTATCGAGCCCAGTCGAGCCTATCGAGCCCAGTCGAGCCTATCGAGCCCAGTCGAGCATTTTTGATCCTTACTGAAGCCGCTTTGTCGATCTTGGTTCAAGTACTCGAGTACCAGATACCGTGCTTCTCAGTCTCGGCATACAAGGGAAGAGACGTCAAGGACTTCAATTGCGATTGGAAAAATTAGTTCAACAAGAACAGGGGTAATATAATTAAATTTTTCTATTAGATAGAAAATTATTGAGTTTCAGGAGGAAGATAACATCCTTTGGTTAATTTAAGACTGGATATTAATAAGTATTGATTGTTTTGTTTGCTTGAATAACTGTAAATATTTCAGCATGACGGAACAAGATTCATTGGCACAAGTTTTGACGGGGGTAGGAACAGCGGTAGGTAGACTTCATACGGTCATAAAACAACAGGGAATCGCAACTGAAATTGTTAAGTTTAGTGGACAGGCCAGAGAGTTTAAGAAATGGATAACTTCCATAGAGAAATATGCATATTTGGTGTCTGCATCAGATGAAGAGAAAATGAGACTTGCTTATCAAGCAGCAACAGAACCGGTTTCGGATCATATCAGAAGAAAATTAGAGGCTAGAGTAGATGAGACATGGGAACAGTTCAAAGATGACCTAGCACATAAGTACGCGGAAATAACGGATCCACAACATGCGTTTTCGGTGTTGAGACAGTCTAAACAAAACACTGGAGAGACGGTACAATTGTTCAGTGATAGGTTGATTAACCTGGCTGAAGAAGCATTCTTAGGACAGAATGTACGAGGAGAGGAGGTGGAGAGGATGTTAGTCAGGATTTTTGTAGATGGCATAAAATCCGATGGATTGAAGTTTAAGCTAATGAGAGAAAACCCTGAGAGGTTATCACAAGCTGTAGATATTGCGGTACAAGAAGAAAATTTGAGACCTAGATTTAGATTGAGAACAGGACGAGAAATAGGAACTAGTCGAGAAGACAGGATTGAGGAGCCTATGGAGATAGGACAAACGAGGTTCGGATGGAATAGGAGAGGAGGTATACAGACATTACAAGGTAGTAATAGAAGTGCTTATGATGAAAGAAGACAAATGAGGTATCCTACAAGTGAGACAGTAGGTAAAACGAACAACACAAATATAGTCTGTTGGTTTTGTGGTCAACGCGGACATGTTTCTCGTTTTTGTGATAACAGGCGTGCCCAGTCGAATACACAAAGTAGAAATGGCAATAGCAGGTTGAATAGGAATGTTGAAGATAGACACAGGAATTTTACAGGTACAAGAACGCAGGAAAACCGGCGCCCTACCTATTAAATAGGACCTGTAGTAGGAGGGAAAATAATAAGGTCCCAAGGTTTAAAGAGTATGTTAATAACAGGCATAGTAGGACGAGTAGAGAATACTTTCAACTAGATGAAATCAAACAGTTTACAGAAAATAAAACAGATCATAGCTCATGTATAATAGAAATAGGAAAATATAGAGTTCTTACATTAATTGATTCAGGAGCTCAGGTTAGTGTAATTAAAGAAAGTTTTTTATATAAAATAATGAGAAATAGTAGAATATTTAAGAGTCATAATAATCTTCACTCTGTTACAGGACAGAATTTACAAGTAATGGGACAGACAATGATCAATTTTAAATTGGGGGGATCAACGTAAGACATCTTTTTCACGTAGTGAAAGATTTAAATAGAAACATGCTTATAGGAAGAGATTTTTTAATAAAAAACGGAGTAAGACTTCTCTTTGATTTACACAAATTAAAATTCAAGGACGTGTATGTAGATATGGAAGAAGACATGCATATATCGGCACTAGTTAGAATTAAAATGTCCACGACGTTAAAACCACAGTCGGTTAATTTGATACAAGCGAAGATAAAGAGAAACCCATATTATGTGGCAGGACACACAGTTAGAATCACTGAATTGCAAAAGGAAGTTATTGATGAGCCTGGTCTTGAAGTTCCGGATGGAATAATATCGTTAGACAAACACTTAACCTTTCCAGTGATGATTATTAACAACACAGGAAGAGAAATCAAATTATACAGAGGATGTGCCAAGCTAGAACATAACATTAGTGACTTATTGGCAACGGATAGAGTAGAAATGTCGGGAACAAATTATTCAGAAACTTCTAGTGAAAGAGTTAATAACAGACGCGGACGCGGAAGAAGAGGGAACGTACAAATGGATGAATTGATCCATCCATCCAGAAGAAAGACAGCCCAAATACATTCACTAGACAAAATGACAAGGGAACAAGAATTGTTGGCACAGTTAAGAGCGCCACCAGAAAATAAGGAAGTATTAGAACAACTTATAAAAGAAAATCAGGATGTATTTGCAATTAATGATTTAGAATTGGGAAAGACAAAAACAGTTACAATGGAAATAGATACGGGAGACCATCCACCAATTAGTTTAAAACCATATAGAACTCCATTAAGAAATAGAGAAGTTGTTGAAAAGGCAATAGAAGATATGTTGAAAGCAGGGATAATAACAAGATCGAAGTCAGAATGGTCATCTCCGATGGTAATCGTGACCAAACCTGATGGTTCACATCGATTCTGTTGCGACTACAGGGCGTTGAACAAAATCACTAAGAATGTAGCGTACCCACTGCCGGTGATTGATGATATTTTGGGGTTGCTTAATGGCTCTACATTTTTCACGACACTAGACGCAAGATCAGGATTCTGGTGTATCCCGATGTCGAAGGACGCTCAAAAGAAAAGTGCTTTCTGTACTCATATGGGTTCTTACGAATTCTTACGAATGCCATTCGGGGTTCGAACGGCCCCGTCTCACTACATGCTGTTAATAAATGAGGTATTAGAGGGTATGCAAAAGTTTGCATTAGCATACATAGACGACATTCTTATCTATACAGCAGGGGATGTGGATGATCATTTAAAACATATTAGATTAGTATTCGACAGATTAAGAGTACATGACGTTAAATTGAAGCTTAGTAAATGCCAGTTTTTAAAGACAGAAACAAAATATTTGGGGTATATTATAAATAGAGACGGAATTAAACCAGACCAAGACAAGATAAAGGTCATTAAAGAATTACCTCCTCCAACTAACGTAAAAGAAGTGCGTGCGTTTATAGGAACATGTGGGTATTATAGGCGCTTTATCCCAGGGTTTTCAAAAATAGAAGAACCTATTACTAATTTAACGGGCACATACGCTAGATTTAAGTGGGATGATGAGTGTCAAAAAGCGTTCGAATTTTTAAAAAACAGTTTAACACTGGTACCACTATTGACGCATCCAGACTTGAATAAACAGTTAATACTATATACAGATGCTTCGGACAATGCTATAGGAGCGTGTTTGGTTCAACCATATAAAGGAAAAGAATCTGGAATACCAGGGGTTAAAAATGAACGACCAATTTATTTCTTGTCTCATAAACTTAGCAGGTCTCAACGGAAATGGACGACTATCGAGAAAGAGGCTTATGCTATACACTATGCTCTCCAAAAACTAAATTACTACTTACATAACGCAAATTTTGTTATTAGAACTGACCATATGCCTTTAAAATATCTGTTAGAAGCTCCAGTGCAGAACAGGAAGATACAGACGTGGGCATTGAATCTACAGGGATACAATACGAAAATTGAATACATTCCAGGTAGGATTAACACATGTGCTGATTTATTGTCTAGGATCCCGTATCCACAGTCATCAGGAGACACAGAAGATGAAGGTGAACCAGAGATCTACGACCGAAACTGGCAAGTAAATATATTAGATTCTGCCATAATAAATAGAGAAGAGTTTGAGAGTTTACCATCGGATCAAGAGTCTGAACCTAGAGCAGAAGACCCACATTTAGCACAGTTTAATATGAAAGAAGAACAAGAATTAGATCCAAAAGTCTTACAAATAAAACAGAAATTAAAAGAAGCGGAGGAGAACAAATATAAGAAGAATTATTTAGTTTTACAAGAGGACGAACAGTTATATTATATGTGTGAAAGGAACGAACAGCTAAGGAAATATATTCCAAAACATTTGGAAAATGAAGTGTTAAAAGCATATCATGATGAGAATGGTCATCTCGGTCGTGATAAATTGGTGAAAGCACTTACGAGTAAATATTATTGGCCGAACTTGTTCCAATCTGCTTGCAAATATGTAGATACGTGTGAAAGATGCAGGTTAAGGAATATGAAAACAATTAAGTGTCCCTTACAAGATACAGATATTCCTCAGTTTCCTATGCAAAAAATTAGTTTAGATATATCGGGTCCTCACCCTAGAACATTGTCAGGAAACGTGTATTTAATTCATATAGTAGACGTCTACAGTCTTTGGCCAGAAGTTTATGCAATCCCAGATAAGAGCGCAGATACTGTCATTAATATTTTTTTTTACAAGAGTTCGTACCAAGATTTAGTTGCCCACAAAGTATACTTACGGATAATTGTAGGGAATTTGTAAATAAAAAATTCGAAAAGTTATTAAAAGATTTGAATATAAACCATATAAAGACCTCATACTATAGACCTTCTTCAAATGCTAAGAACGAACGTCAACATAGGACATTATATGATATTATAGCAAAGATCGTCGATGAACATGAAAAAGATTGGGATTTATTCTTGGGACCAGCGCTTAGCGCTATACGCACAAATCAAAATGAGAGCACCGGGTTTTCACCATTCTATTTAATACACGGGAGAGAACCAGTACTACCTATAGATAATCTGTTAAAACCAAGACGGAAATATATGGGGGAAGACTTTCAAGAGACCATCATACAAGAAATGCATAAAGCACACGTAAGATTAAAGAGTAATATAATTAAATCTAGAGAAAGACAGAAAAAGTACAAAAACGTGAATACAAAATTGCAGGAGTTTAATGTAGGTGATAGAGTTTATTACAAGAAGCATAGAAGGAACTCTAAGTTTGATGCTCGTTGGGTCCCAGGTTATTACGTTTTAGAAAAGTTAGGAAATGTATCGTATAGTATCAAGAACCAGATCACGGGACATGTGGAAAGGGCACACGTGGAACACTTAAGAAGAGATGATGATGAGAAGGGAAATGATAATTATAATAATAATAATTATTCAGACACCGGATACTTAAATGAACAAGTCGTCAGGGGAACTACAATAACCCCAGGTTTTAGAAAAGATCCAGCACAAAATCAGTCAATAACAACTCCAGTTGACGATGATACTCAAGAACAGACAATACCGAAAACGATAGAAGAAGAAAAAGTGAATGAGAGTCATTATAATAGTATAGAATCTATGGAAGAGGAAACAGGTGCTCCATTTAAGAATACTAGACAAGCAACGAAAAGAAGAGTGGATAGACAAAGAGAAAGAGAGGTGAAAAGACAGAGGAGAATTAGAGATTATTCAACAAGCGGTAAAGATATGCCTCTACTAGAAAGGTCCTTAAGAAATAGTGATAGACAAATTATATGGGATATTGAACGGAAGAGATTAGCGGCTGCTAGCGAGAGACATACAGGTGAAGAAGAGGAAATGGATGAAAAGTCAGAATCAAATAGTAGTATGGAAGAAACTAATAAGTTATACGAAGAAGATGATATTGATGTGGAGATAGCACTTATTCAAAGAAACTTGGACTTATTGAAGAAGTGGAAACGTAAATGATTAGAAAATACTGCAGATGGCAAGATATAAGTTTCATGATGTGAAAAGGAAAGAGATACTTGATGAAGTATATGAAACGCTGGAAATGGAAAAGGCTTCTATAGATACTTTTCATAAATAGTCTTGAGGAGTAGTTAAGTATTGAGATAACTAATATAGAGGTAGGTTCGAGTGAGGCATATATTTTTTCCTCTCTGTGATGGAATTGCTGGTTGATTTTATGTTTCAACTTCTTGAGTTTTAGTAGATAGACAAGTTGGATAATGGTACAGCAGGTGGATGTGCTCTATAGTAGATAGACAGGTTTTTGTTGGTGCTAGTAAAGCCGTGGTTAACGGTAATGATTAAGAAGTTGTAGTGATGTTTGGTACAAATCAAGGGAAACAATTGGTGTGCCGAGCCACAGGTTAATTAGTAGATAGATGACGGCTGGTACATTGAGATGACATTGGGATAATCGCCACATTAGTAATAGATAAAATGAGTTGACCTGTAGTTACAGTGCTTGCTTAAGATGATATTCCAGACATTGTGATGTGTTAGGAGTTAGGCTGGAAAAAGATAGAAAATTGTGAGGGGAGAGAATCAATGATAGTACGGTCATTGCTGATTAGTGATTTTTGTGTGTAGAGAGAACAGATATTGTTCTAAGTTAAGAAATTGGTCTGTAGTTAACAGATATACATACTTGGCAGTGAAGTATTTTGTTTTCTCGGTTATAAAAATAGTGGAATGACTTGTATGAATAGATATGTGTTACATTGGTTCGTATAGGAGGCCAATGTTGATGGGCCACTGTACGTAGTTAATTTTAAGTGAATTATATTTTTTTTGAAAACCTTCTCTTTAGCGAGAAGACACTTGTTTTATTGAGTCTGAGTTTTAATGCCTCATATATAATATGTTTTTTTGCTTGATTTGGTCCTGTGAAATGGTTGTTGTTATTTGAATAGGATTATTGTGTTCCTAGACTTTTGCGTACAAACTATTGGTCCGTAAAAGAGACCAATAGTGATAGGTAATAATAGAATATTTTCTTCTGATTTAATAAGATGCATGTTATATTATTTTAAAATGTGTTTTTCTTTGAATGAGTTGGGGGGTATGATGTCCTATTTTGATTTTATTTCGCTTAACTCATAATTTAAATAAGTTGTTTTGTGTATTAGGTTACTTTGTTAGCAAATATGTTACAAATTTAATTAAGTAAGTTTAATTTTCAAATAGTTATGGTGTTGGCTAGAATAGAGAAAATACATGGGGCTTTATTTAAGACCCTTCGTTCAGAAAAGGGTTAATAAAACTATTGAGGGCTAATAGAGAGACACATTCTCTTTGTGAATATTAAGTTGCTGTGATAATCGGCATGAAGAGGTTCTTATAAATATGAAGTATTAGGAAGTAAAATAGAAGTTGAATTAAAGTCAGCATTATATGAAGATATAAGGTTGGGTATATGAAAAAAAAGGGGGGAGACTGTGAATGGCAGCATATAAGCGGGGGTATATATATATATATAGGTAGACAAAGAAGCAGATCATGGGATGTGAGGGGGCACGATATAGGAACTGTGAAAAACCAGCGTTAATTTAAATTAAAAATGTTCATGGAATATGAACATTGGCTCGTGGTCAAAGATGAGATAACGAAATATAGACAAGATTGTGGATGGCAATATAAATGTTGAATATATAAATGTTGAGAAAACTAATGTCAACTTGATTTATAGAGACCAAAGATCTATTTCATAAGATGTATTTAAAAAACAATTATTTTACAAAAAAAATGTTTTATTGGCAAGGGAGGTAAATGTGATTGTGTTGACTATTCATTACTGTATGTAAATGTGATCATGTTGACTATTCATTCTTTATGCTTTTCACTGGGTGCGCACCCCTTCTTTGCTTTTTCTAACTACATTGTTGCTGTCCATCCTGTGTTGTGAAAGAGTGAAGAATTTCATAATGTCAAGTATACGATAACGATTTATACGAGCTGTTCTTATGATATATATATTTTATACAGAAACCTTGAGCCAAGAACGAACAAGAAATATATAGTGGATTACTATATGGCAGGGGAAAGAGTTACGAATAGATCGTTTTACTTAAAAATAAAGTTGGTTTGGGGAAGATTAGAGGAGCTGTGGGAAGTAAGGAAAGAGAGGGAATAGAGTAGGGGGATTGGGAGTAAAGACTTTTTAAGGGAAAAAGTCTTTAGAAAACATAGGAAGGTGTAGCAGTAAGTGTATATGGGGTGGGCAAAACTACAGCACGCTTGAGCATCAGGGTGGAATGGGAAGAAAGATGCTCAAGTCGTGACGTAGTTTGTTGTTACGGATGAGTTAACATCGGGGACTAGAGAAGAGATGGACGTATGATTTAACTGAGCAACATCTGGCTTGATTCTGAATAAAGTAACATGGAGCTGGAACCGTCTTGGAGTTGTTGATAGTCCATCGTCCCTTCGCTGTACTGTTATATATGTTGTGTTCTGTGTATGTATTTGTTTGCTTATGAAGGCTAGTCGCCGCAACGTCCTGTATATTTCGTAATTCTGTTCTGTAAAGCTACATTACTCTGTGTTATTTTATATCGTTTGCATTTCCACAGCTTTACCGCAGTTCCACCATATTTTAGGCATTACGACTAATGTGACTTAATTACTAACTGTTGAGTTGCGCTTAGATGAAATAAGAACCGACATCACTGCACTTAGGACATTCCCATACGCACTCCGTCCCGTGGTTCAATAGCCAGCAAAGAGTCACACTACTAATCGTTCCCACCGCTATCTGATTGAAAGTTCTCCACACGAAACATTCCTGTCTCCACCTTACTAAGCATACTCCTTGAGTCCGTGATGAAGACAATGTGTGTTGCAGTGGTCTCCTCTAACCAACAGAATGTCGCTGTGACTGTTTCCACCTCCATTCTCATGCTGGAGGTCGTAGCCCCATACGCCATACTCTCTTTTTTCAAGAATAGTCCATTAGCCTTCGCAATGAAACCCCAACCACTCCATCTGTTTCTCACCACTGACCTATCAATATAGATCACTATGTCACCTTGATTTGTATTACTCTGTATCTGCTATTGATCTTCAAGCTCTGTGTGGCCCGATGCCCATTCTCTACACTCATGACTCATTGTTACTATTACATTGTGCCAGTCCGTCATGTCTTCCGGAGCTTCAACCCACTATTTTTCACTATTGATGGTCTCAGGATCACACACCTGGCGTACAGATATTTCTGCCTACCAGGACCTGCCTCGTCTTAGTCTGTCACCCTTGACCATATCCATGGCTTCATGCAGGAGGTGATCCCTATCTGCAGCAACTCTCAGGTGCCATTTGAGCTGAAGGCCCTATGCCTGTCCGCCATTGTTGGATATGCCTCATGTATATAATTGGTGTGCAGCACTCACCACACGACTGTTACTCTCTAGAAAGACTATAGCACTCACAATACGACTGTGTTTCTCTCAATACAACTGAATCACTCACTATACGACTGTTACTCTCTAGAAAGACTATAGCACTCACAATACGACTGTGTTTCTCTCAATACAACTGAATCACTCACTATACGACTGTTACTCTCTAGAAAGACTATATCACTCACAATACGACTGTGTTTCTCTCAATACAACTGAATCACTCACTATACGACTGTTACTCTCTAGAAAGACTATAGCACTCACAATACGACTGTGTTTCTCTCAATACAACTGAATCACTCACTATACGACTGTTACTCTCTAGAAAGACTATATCACTCACAATACGACTGTGTTTCTCTCAATACAACTGAATCACTCACTATACGACTGTTACTCTCTAGAAAGACTATAGCACTTACAATACGACTGTGTTTCTCTCAATACAACTGAATCACTCACTATACGACTGTTACTCTCTAGAAAGACTATAGCACTCACAATACGACTGTTTCTCTCAATACAACTGAATCACTCACTATACGACTGTTACTCTCTAGAAAGACTATATCACTCACAATACGACTGTGTTTCTCTCAATACAACTGAATCACTCACTATACGACTGTTAATCTCTAGACAACTATATCACTCAGTATACGACTGTTACTCTCTATAAATCGATAACATTCGCTATACGACTGTGTTGCTCTCTCTATATAACTCTGTCACTCACTATACGACTGTGTCACTCGCTATACAACGGTATCAGCCTCTATACAATTGTATGACACACTATACAACTTCCTCTGAGAACAGATTCACAAGAATACACCTTACAGGAGCAACTAGATCGTCGTCATCATCATCATCATCATCATTATCATCATCACGTGCCAAGTGGTAGTATCGTTTATTCGAATTATTCATGTCGCTGATATGATGTAAGACGAGTCTACCAAATGAGTTATGTATTTACATAATTACACGAGGCTAAAGACACAGTGTTACTACAGAAATGCACTATAGAGAATAGAATAACAATCGATATAGCGAAAGTAACCTTTTGCAAAATTGTGAACATACTCACCAACAAGCAACTGTCACTTGACATAAGAAAAAAAGATTGCATAGAATACCTACACGATTGTTTGCATGTAAACTATGGACAAACAGCAGACAAGCTGAGAGACACATCATGGCACTGGAAATGTGCTTTATGAGGACAATTCAAAGGAAACTTTTGACAGTAGAAAAACGAATAATAGTCCTTCAAGAAGCAAATGAAAGTCGTAAAGCAAAGGAAGAAATTAGACGCAGACAGTTAATATTTGTTGGGCTCGTTATGAGGAGACACAGACATGAAACCTTGGTGACAACGGTCGAAGCTGATAGGAATAGAGCCAAGGGAATACACAGAGATTAATACCAAGATGGCATGGCTACACGGCTTAATCGAGACAAGAATACAGACTGTGGTGATCGTGTGAGGTTGCGAACCCTGACAGCTCACACGTATCAGCATGGCAGATGACAATGATGATGATAAATGACAAACAACTCTTTAAACACCATACTGAAGGAAAAGTCCGAGGGTATACGTGCAAGAGGTAGACAGAGTTACACTTGGGAAGATAACATCATGTGCGAACGAACAGCAATCTGTTAGGATGTACAACCATGACGAGAGATGGAAAGTTTTGAAGATCCATTTCAGGCAACTTTCATTATGGAGAAGACATATGCCAGACTGACCAGGAGGAAATACTTACCGTATTTGATAGCCAACCAGATGGCAGATACAATAAACGAGGCAGCTGAGAAGCCCAGTCCGAGGCCCATGTCCCCTTACTGTATGTGGGAAGTTATCATCATCAGTCAGAGCTCGCCGTCTCTGTGGACAGATTAACATACCAGTCTTCAGTCAATGTGTTAACACAGGGGGTAGTTTATTTTAATTACAGCAACCCTAGGAGCTGGTGTAGTGAGATGAGGTAATGAGGTCAGATAGTGGAGTGAGATAATCAGGTGAGGTAGTGACGTGCGGTGAGGTGAGGTGGGGTAGCGTACATAGATGGGGTAGTGAGCTGGGGTAGTGAAGTGAGATAGTGAGGTCAGGTAAGTAGTTAGGTGAGATAGTGAGGTGGTGAGGTGAGGTAGCGAGGTATGGTAGTGAGGTAGTGCAGTGAGATGAGGTAGTGAGGTGAGGTAGCTAGGTGGGGTAATGAACTGAGGCACTGAAGTGAGATAGTGAGGTGAGGTAGTAAAGTGTGGTGTTGAGGTGAGGTTTTTATTTATTTAACTTTATTTTAAAAGGGTTACATAATGGGCACGTAGGCCCATCTTATATTCGGCCCTTCCAATCACTCATCTTTCGTTCATCAACAGTGCATGATACATTCACATTGAAAAAAAAAACATTGTCAAATGAATGTTGTAAGTCAAATGAATGTTGTAATGCATATTATTATGTTATGTGACACATCTCCCCTGCCACACAGATATCCCACACCAACCCACACACACATCCCCCACCCACTAACATATCACCAACCCATTCCCATACATCCCCCACCGTCCACACATCATCACCCACCACACATCCCTCCATCCACTCACACATCCTCTCACCAACCCAGACATCTCACACCGATCCACATACACATCCCTCACCCACATCCCCACCCACAAACATCTCCCACCAACTCACTCATACCCCAACCCACAAAGACTCACCCACACACACATGCTCCACCAACCCACATACCCTCAACCACACACACACATACCCCTCCCACCTACACATCCCTCACCCACTCACACATCACCCACTCATACCCACACATCTTCCCATCCACACACGCATCCCTACACACACATTTTCCCACCCACCCATACATTTCACATCCACCCACGCACCCCACCAACAACACATACATCCCCCACCCACCCACTACACATCTCCAACCGACACACATTCCTCCACCGACACACACACATCCCCCACGCATACAATCATCCCCACACCCGCTACACACGCCCCAACGCCCCACCACACCCACACACACATACACATATCCCACATACCAACAGCCACACATACCACTACCCACTAATACCCACACAAACACACCAACTCAAACACACATCCCCTCCTACACATCCCTCATCCACTCACACACCCCATTCATACACACATCCCTCCATCCACCCACACACCTCCCCACTCACCCACTCATCTCCACACCCACCCACACATCCCCCTCCAACCCACACATCCCATACTCACCCACACATCCCCACCCACACAATGACACATCCCCCACCACACACACAGGTAGTGAGGTGAGGTGGGATAGTTAGGTGTGGTAGTGAGGTGGGGTAGTGAGATGAGATAGCCGGGTTAGGTAGTATGATGAGGTAGTAGGATGAGGTAGTGAGGTGGAAAGTAAGGCAAGATAGTGAGGTGAGGTAGTGAGGTGGGGAAGTGAGGTAAGATAGTGAGGTGAGGTAGCAATGTGAGATGTTGAGCTAATGTAACTAGGTGAGGTTATAAGGTGAGATAGTAACACCTGTGTGCCCGATATCATGTGTTTATAAGGTGGGAATGTTATTGTATTGTCCTTTGCTCCTAGGTCCGTAAAGCACAAAGTAGGGCCAGGAAATGACTTGGGAAATACATGCCACCAGCTGACATTGACAGCAGGACTCACCAAGAGCCATTTGGTCTATACAGTTATGAGATGGCACCATACAACCAATATAATCATCATCATCATCATCATCTTCCACTTCTGCCGTCAAGCGTCGTGGGGTGGACCAATATACATAGACACCCACAAGTTTACGTGAGTGTGTTCACTGACTTACATGTGCGTCAATGTTTGTGGTCTAGAGGTTATAACTCGAGCCAAACGTACGAGGGGGTCTTCTAATGAAAACATTACAAGTGTGACAGACATTACAACAGCCATGACATTGTCTTGTAACCTGCCAATAGAAAGTCGACAGGGTCGACTTCATTGCACCGGATGTTTATCCCATATGGCTCAGTCTCTTTCTGCAGCGAACTGCAGAAAGCGTCGCACAAAGCACGAACTCCGTAGCTCCAGCGACGACCCCCAGGAGTCTCGTAACAATAAATGCACTCGTGAACCAAATACACGGCTCGGAATCGAACCCACAACCTTCGGAGCCCGAGTCAGACGGTTTTACCACTTCGCCAAGGAGACTCCCGCCTGCCAATATTGTTGTTCAGGATGTCAAGAGTTATCCACGTGACCTTATGGTGCAGACGATCACGGTGACGTCATAAGGACAGTTTAATAAATGGCCGCTCCACTTTTGACATGCACCAAAGAGGGACAAGGATTTTTTATCCGTGTTTTGATCATTGAAGGGGTGAAATCTAAAGACATTCATCAGCGAATGACGGTCCAGTATGGTGATGCATGCCTGTCAGTCCAGCAAGTGTATGAGTGGAGTAGGAAGTTTCAAAATGGAGTGACTTCTGTGACAGACTGTTCATGACCGGGTCAAGAAAACTGAGTAGTGACCTAAGATATGTTTTTCCTATAGGAATCCGAGCACTTTATCGGAGCTGGAGGACTTGCAATAAAGCAGTGGTGACTACATCGAAAACTTATACATTTGTTCTTTACCTATTTTCTTGAATATTTTCATACAAAAAGGTTTTAATTTGAAGCACCTTTTACAATGGGTGTTGTTTACATTCACCGGACAGACATTATTTGTGTACCACTAAGGTGGCATTTGTCATCATCTTTTACATTCAGTGGGCAATGTCATAAACACCCAAACGCAACACAACAGAGAGCTTAACATCAATGTAAATAAAGTAGTACAAGAAACATCAGTCTCCAGCTGACATTGCCTTAATCTGTGACATTCTAAGAGTATCACAGATAAAGAATACTTCTGTTAAGTAATTACGAGACAGTCTCTCTTCTTCTTCACTTTTAAAGCCACTAACTCTAAGAAAAACTAGTTATCTTATTGACAAAATGAACTTCTTAAATTGCCTCAATTGTAAGCGATGACACGGTATTATTAACGAACCGAGTGTCTTTTACCCTGCCTACTAAAATCCTAGAAATGACGCGGCCACTGCTTGGGGCTGTCAGTTAGGATCGTACTAGTTACAATCTCACCCGTCTTGGCTCGGAGCAAATCAATCATATCTTCCACACAGCTTCCAGGGCGGGAGTTCCCGATGATCTGACAGCATCTTGCTCAGATGTGGTGTAAGATGTTGGCAATCTCCGCTCCTCTTCTCCTGGCACTGACCTGTTTCTGGGGGAGATCTGAGAGAGGGATTATTATATTTTATTTCACAGTTTTTACGTTTGGGTAGGAAGTGTGTAACATTAATTGAAGCCCAGAGTTCTCAAACGCGTGAGAGACTTATTTAAGGACCATTTGTTCACTAAACATTGGGTTGAGTATATTTAGGTATTACACCTGCAAATCATCCAGTTAGGTATAGTCCCGAATTAAACCCGCAAACATCGATTTAAGTATAGTTTCGAAATAAATCTGCAAACATCGAGTTAGATATACTTCAACCATCGAGTTTGGAATATTTCTTCTAACATTGAACTAAATGTAATCCCATATTAAATCTGCCTGCAAACATTGAGTTTAATTCCGAATAGAATCGTTTTAAATGAAGTTACGTATAGTCCGTAATTCAACTTGCAAACGTCCATGACAATTTAAATGTTTCCATACATAAACTCACAACATGTATTATTATACACTCTTTACATCTATCACCCTACTCACCCCCACACCCTTCACATATATCACCACACGTAATCACACATTCTTAACATATATCTGGGAGACTCCGTGGCGAAGTGGTCAAGCCGTTTATCTCGGGCTCCGATTCGATTCCGGGCCTTGACCTTCGGCTCACGAGTTAATTTTTTCGGAGACTCCTGTGGGTCGTCACCAGAGCTACGGAGTTCGTGCTTTGTGCGACGCTTTCTGCGCTGCGGACAGAGACCGAGCCATATGGGATAAAACCCGGTGCAATTAAGTCGACCCTGTCGACTTTTAAGCGACTTTTTTTTCTTAACATATATCACACCATGTTGTATATGACAACACTCAATCACATATTCTAAAGATATATCACAACACTCAATCACATATTCTAAAGATATATCACACCACTCAATCACATATTCTAAAGATATATCACAACACTCAATCACATATTCTAAAGATATATCACAACACTCAATCACATATTCTAAAGATATATCACAACACTCAATCACATATTCTAAAGATATATCACACCACTCAATCACATATTCTAAAGATATATCAACACACTCAATCACACAATCTATATATATATATATATATATATATATATATATATATATATATATATATATATATATATATATATATATATATATATATATATATATCATCAAACCCAATCACACACTGTTTACATACATCACCTCACTCAATCACACATTGTATACATATATCACCACACTCAATCACACATCTATACATATATCACCACACTCAATCACACAGTTTATACATACATCACCACACTCAATCAAAAATTCAATACATATATCACCACACTCAATCATACATTCTATACATATATCACCACACTCAATCACACAGTTTATACATACATCACCACACTCAATCACACATTCTATACATACATCACCACACTCAATCACACATTCTATGCACAAATCACCACACTCAATCACACATCTATACATATATCACCACACTCAATCACACATTGTATACATATATCACCACACTCAATCACACATTCTATGCACAAATCACCACACTCAATCACACATCTATACATATATCACCACACTCAATCACACATTGTATACATATATCACCACACTCAATCACACATCTATACATATATCACCACACTCAATCACACATTCTATGCACAAATCACCACACTCAATCACACATCTATACATATATCACCACACTCAATCACACATTGTATACATATATCACCACACTCAATCACACATCTATACATATATCACCACACTCAATCACACAGTTTATACATATATCACCACACTCAATCACACAGTTTATACATACATCACCACACTCAATCATACATTCTATACATATATCACCACACTCAATCACACAGTTTATACATACATCACCACACTCAATCACACATTCTATACATATATCACCACACTCAATCACACATTCTATACATATATCACCACACTCAATCACACATTGTATACATATATCACCACACTCAATCACACATTGTATACATATATCACCACACTCAATCACACAGTTTATACATATATCACCACACTCAATCACACAGTTTATACATACATCATCACACTCAATCATACATTCTATACATATATCACCACACTCAATCACACAGTTTATACATACATCACCACACTCAATCACACATTCTATACATATATCACCACACTCAATCACACATTCTATACATATATCACCACACTCAATCACACATTGTATACATATATCACCACACTCAATCACACATCTATACATATATCACCACACTCAATCACACATCTATACATATATCACCACACTCAATCACACATTCTATACATATATCACCACACTCAATCACACATCTATACATATATCACCACACTCAATCACACATTGTATACATACATCACCACACTCAATCACACATTCTATACATATATCACCACACTCAATCACACATCTATACATATATCACCACACTCAATCACACATTGTATACATATATCACCACACTCAATCACACATTGTATACATATATCACCACACTCAATCACACAGTTTATACATATATCACCACACTCAATCACACAGTTTATACATACATCACCACACTCAATCATACATTCTATACATATATCACCACACTCAATCACACAGTTTATACATACATCACCACACTCAATCACACATTCTATACATATATCACCACACTCAATCACACATTCTATGCACAAATCACCACACTCAATCAAATATTTTATACATACATCACAACACTCAATCACATGTGGCATCTGTGGAAAGCAAACAAACGATTGTAGAGATAGGAAAAAGGGACAGGACAATGTGGCTTGGGAGTCAAGGAATGGATGTGATCACACGGCATGGGAGATAGGGGAGGGACAGGATGACAAGACATGGGAGATAGGAGAGGGACGAGTTGACAAGACATGAGAGATATGGGAGGGATGGGATGACATGACATAGGAGATATGGAAGGGACGGGATGACATGACATAGTAGACAGGGAAGAGATGGGATGACATGACATAGTAGACAGGGAAGGGACGGTATGACAAAACATGGGACATAAGAGAGGGACGGGATGACACGACATGGGAGATAGCGAGGTGGAGGTGATGACACGACTTTGGAGTCAGAGACGGGAACTAACCATACGACATTAAAAGTCTTCTTGCTGAATGGCCTCATCGGCATTCTAAACATGTGCCCTTTATATCCTGCAATAAATTCTATACATATGCCATTTATATTCTGTCATAAATTATAAACATATATTCTTTACATTTTACAATAAAAGATATCTCATTCTCATTCCGTAATTCCCCATTTTCGTTGCCCAGGCTAAGTTCTTCGTTTGTCTCTTGATGGCATTACTGTTGTGGGATTGTGAGACGTTCACGCGTTTGTTTTACGTCCTCATAAAGACTTTGATTGCAACGCGCCATTTTCTCTTTGTTTTACGTCCTCATAAAGACTTTGATTGCAACGCGCCATTTTCTCTTTGTTTTACGTCCTCATAAAGACTTTGATTGCAACGCGCCATTTTCTCTGTGTGTGACTTTCCTGTCGCTGACCATCCTAGTTATATGATGTGTTCATTTGGATTTCTATATGTTTGCATGGTGTATTTATGCCAGTACCCCTGAAGTCGGAGTTGGTTCTCTCACGGCGAGGGACACTTAATAGCGAAAGCTAATCGACACGCAACATTCAGTCCAGTGCTACTAGAAGTAGCATGTATAGAATACGCTTGAGTTCAAAAGCGAGTGAGCGAAAAAAAACATTCATGTCTATCAGTATGGATGAGTGTATTAGCGTAAGTACTAGCATAGATATTAGAGCAGTCATCTAGCACCCGCTAGTAATATGTTCAAATTCTACAGATGGGACAATTTTGTAAGCACTCGTTTCAGGGGTCGACCCATCCTCATTAAATGAGAAGCGGAAAATATTCTGGCGAAAAAGGCAGCCTGCAGGATAGAATCAGTGTGTCCCATTGGGTAGCGTTAGGTCTAGAAAACATGAACGTATCCAGGCTCATATAAGACACACTGCAATGGAACTTGATAAAATTCTTCTGTTATCTTTGTTGTATGGAGATTTGGGCACTCAGGTTGAGTACATCTAGGTCAAGTTTGGACTCCCGATGTCACTAGACATGCCAGAGTGTCGAACACTGCCAGACTGAGGCATCAACAGTGTACACATCGGTTCCCCGAATGTCTCTCTGCTGCAAATGTTCCTACTTTTCAGACGATGTATCAACGCGTGTTATCGCTGGATATTTCAAGTACAAGTAGTGGCGCATCTCGGAACTAGCTCCACTAAGAGATGTCTGAATGTCTGGTCTTTGAAGAGACCTCTGGCAGGTGTCTGATCTAGCTCTCCTAAGGGATGTCCGAATGTCTGGTCTTTGAACACACCACTAGCGGGTGTCGCAAATAGCTGTTCTGGGTGTTGGAACTAATTGTATTAAGTTCTGTATGACCTGTAAATAATTCGGTGATACATATTGTGTTGAAAGTGCAATCTAGATTTGTCGTCGTCGTTAATATGTTGTTGTTGTTGTTGTTGTTGTTGTTCGTGGATGGTGTTCTTACTGTTGCTGTTTACGGTGTCTTGTATTTCTTGTTGTTGTTGTTCGTGGTGTTGTTGTTTTTCGTGGTGTTGTTGTTTTTCGTGGTGTTGTTGTTTTTCGTGGTGTTGTTGTACGTGGTTTTGTTGTACGTGGTTTTGTTGTACGTGGTTTTGTTGTTCGTGGTTTTGTTGTTTTTCGTGGTGTTGTTTTTCGTGGTGTTGTTGATCGTGGTTTTGTTATTTGTGTTGTTATTGGTGCTGTTGTTGCTTTTTGTGTTGTTTGGCGGGGTCCAAGGTTTACTCTGGATTCACAGCGAAGACCAGGGTTCACTCTCCCTTCAAGGTCTCGATCCTTCCCTCACAGTGTCAGTACTCTCCTCACAGTATCAGCGGTCCCCTCATTGTGTCAATATTCTGTTCACAGTGTCAATGCTCCCCTGACCGTGTCAGTATCCCCTCAGTGCCAACACTCCCCTCACAGTGTCATTACTGCCTGCATAGTGTCACTACTCCCCTCACAGTGTCGATCCTCCTTCAAGAGTCGACCTTCGCTTCACAGAAGAGATCAGGGTTCGATCCAACCTTGACTTACCAGACCCAGGTTGACCCACGCTTCACGGGACTTACCAGACGCAGAACGACCCACGGGGAGATGAAGAGAGATATTGATCAACGGTTACCCAGAGCTCGACACATCAGCTCCCCAGCTCTAATGTACCAGTGTGAGCACCGCTGGGGTAGTACGTTTGACATTTGTACCATACCCCGGTGTACAGCATATTACAGGTTCATATTACGATATCCGCATATGTTTCGGGCTTGCTTAACTTTCACTTAAACATTGCTGATGGAACGGAAGCATCTCATGATCGGGCCTCAGTCTCTGCGGATATTGCTACTCATATAAGGTATCGATGTAGTCCCTACGGGCTCTTTAATATTAATTCTGAAACGAGCCAGGGATTGTCATTCACGCTTGTACAATATCGCAGGGGCTTTTAGCGTGGGTCGATACTTGCTTTTTATACCGGGCAGTTAGATTCCGAAGGTTATTAAAGGGGAATCCATCCATGAATTTTCTATTTTATGTGTGGCCGAGATGGAAATTCCCTTATTGTGGGGTAGGCACTGTGAATTCAGCTGTTTGTATGCAATCTAGCTGTCCACGGCCGGGTAATTCGGCTGTGAGTAAGCGATCTAGCAATATCCGAGCTGTGGTGATTCGGCTGTTTAATCTCGATTAATTAGTCCGTGAAGTATGTGAATGGAAGGTGAATTAATCTGTTTGCATGCCAAGTTACGGTCCTTGAGCACGGTGAATTTGTCTGTTTGTGTGTGATCTTACAGTAGGCGAGCATTGTGAATTCTCCTCTCTATATGCAATCTTCCAATCAGCGAGCATTGTGAATTCCTCTCTGTACATACACACACACACACACACACACACACACACACACACACACACACACACACACACACACACATGGTGATTAGTGTCACAGTATGACAAAACGGGAGACACAAGACAATTAGTGACCACGATTATTCCCACGTAAGTCTTACTGGACAACACACGAGAAACTATTCATTAAAGAGCATCTATAACTGCATGTAGTAACTCCGTATGTGCTTGCGAAAGTCCGGCAAATTTCCCAGAGGTCCGTTCACTCGTTACTGCTGGTTAGTTAGACCGGGCGCCTCAGATAAGGACATGTCACACGTTATACTTCACGCACTTCTGCGTACCAAGCTGACTTCACATACGTGTGATGTTGTCTATCTGGCACCACATGCATGGCATTGTCTTTATTTGTATGATTTAATCTCAAATTACATAATTTAAAATTTGTAATAAAATTTGAAATACAATTTCCTATCCCGAAACAAACACATAATCAATTGATTATTGCTCACTGGATTTAGGAGGCCTGGTGTTCCTTGCCAGTGAGAAGTCCTGATCGTTCGGGTCCCATCGATTGACGGACGTCGGTCGCGGCGATTGGGCAATCTTGAGCATAGCCTACTATGGGTAGCGTTGTGATGTTCTGTTGTGATAATTTGGTGTGTCCAGTGTGTGCCGCGTGGTTACACACCCGCTTCACATGCGTGATTCGGGACTGTTTCCGGATCCGGTTAGGGATATGCACTACTGACGAATTCAAATGAGGGCGAAACTCGAGTATAGTGCTTCCATATTGACGTGGATGGGCCTTAGGTTCATACCAGAATGCGATCGGCGTTGCCAGTAGTGGGTTGTGCTCAATATTTAAATTTCATAATTGTTGGTTGCGTACTAAATGTGTGATTATTTTCTCCTCACGGTTGAGTTGTGGTAGTGTAAGACTCGGCTGATTATGTTGATCACAACTGAAACAGTTTAATGTGTGACGTTCCACACAATGTGTATATTCTAGGTGTTCAGTTCAGTTGAGTTGAGATGAGTTGAGCTGACTTGAATTGAGTTGCGCTAAGAACCGACATCATTGTACTCAGGATATTCTCATATGCGTTCCGTCACCTCGTTCAACATCCAGCGAAGAGTTATACAGCAAATCGTTCCCACCGCTATCCTGGTCTTCCCTCTCAGTTTTGAGATCCTTCCAGAACACCTGCCGATACCCCGCAATCTCATTCTTTCCACCTACGGGCTCTCAATCTGTTCCGACACCTTCTCCACCTATTCCCACCTTCGCCAGACCATCTCTGCCTTGTCCATGGGTCATCTACCACCAAGAGGTGCATTCGCTGCAAGCTTGGATGTATGCTTGTAAAACGGGGAATATCAGTTGTCAATCTAGGAACTGCCGGTCTCTCTGGCTGTGGGTTACAACACTTTCTCTCTGTAATCCCGTTTATCACGCAGAGTCTCGTAGCGGAGCGAGAGCTGAGGCGGTTCGACCCCCGCTGGTGACTTGCGGGATACTGAGCCGGCCGCTCAGAAAGCAATGGCAAACTACTGAGCGTAATCTTGCCAAGAGATCAACATACAGCTGAAAGATGCTGGTGTTGACAGCTAAGTCCTGTAAAGGATATGCTAAAAAAAATTTAAAAAATAAAATCTAGGAACTATCTACGGACTGTGGAAATGTGGTAAATGAGGAATATGGGAAGTAACATCATGGACAGATAGACATACCAATGACAGAGTTCTGAAAGAAATGAGTGACCACACGTACACGATTGGAGAAATTAGACGGAGACAGTGGACATTTTCTGGGCATGTTATGAGGGAAGAGAAAGAGCAAGGCGAAAACAAGGAGATACAGCCCTTGATAGTTTGGCCACGTGAAATAATCGGGACAAGAAAGCCGACCTGATGCGACACTCGGGCGATCGTGTGAGATGGCAAATTATCGGAATGGTACATGATGTTGATGATGATGGTAATCACAGGATGAAATATAATTTAATTGAGTGGAATTTCCTTCACAGTACCTTGCAAGTAACCCCAGCATTGATTGAGTTTGTGATTTGCTAGACAATGTTAGATCAGTAGTTTGCCATTGCTTTCTGAAATGTCAACCCTGGGCTCGGTGCGAAATGGTATTGTGAAACTGCGTGTTTCACCATCATCTCAGTTACAGTTACTTGCCCTAACATCATTGTAATCACACTAGTCAACGGTCTACGTGAAGTTACACTTGTACCTGCCCGGTGTTGTCCAAACACAGTCCGGGATCTAAAGATCAGCATACGTGAACTAAAGATCAAGATTGGAAATAAATTATCAAATCTGGGAAACTAACGATTAATACTAAAACTAACGATTAACACTGAAACTAACGATTAACACTGAAATTAAAGATTAACACTAAAACTAACGATTAACACTGAAACTAACGATTAACACTGAAACTAACGATTGACACTGAAACTAACGAATTAAGACTGAAACTAACGACGAACACTGAAACTAACGATTAACACGCCGAAACTAACAATCAATAAACGGGAAGTAACGATCAATACAAGGTAACTAACGATCAACACACGGAAACTAACGATCACCACATGGAAACTAATGCTTAACACACCAAATCAAACGAACAATACACGGAAAGTAACGATCAACACACGGAAACTAACGATCAACACACATAATCTAACGATCAAAGCACTGAAACTAACGAACAATACATGGAAAGTAACTGATCAACACACAGAATCTAATTGTCAACGCACTGAAACTAACGAACAATACACAGAAACTGCAAATTAACACATGGCAACTACATATAAACACACGGAAACTAACGATCAACACACGGAAACTAACGAACAATACACATAAACTAACTAACAATGCACGAAAACTAACCATAAAATAAACTAACGATCAACACACGGAAACTAACAACCAAACCACATAAACTTAAGTCCAAGAAACAGCAACTAACGACCAAAGTTCGGAAACTAACGATCTGACACGGAAAAGTCCAAATTGCCGATGTCTACCGCAGATGAACCCCGGCAGTTGAAAACTAAGCGAATATTACTACATAAATATCACTTAGAATATGTCACGCCAGACAAGAAAGCAGAGGATGTACGACAACGACAGATTGTCATGTATCTGGTGTAACCTACATGTCCCTGTGGCCAGCCGCTAGAACATAACTAAAGCATTAAATCCTTTCCGTGACCACGGTCCATACAATATACTGTCCACAAAGGTCCTAACTGTGTTCTCATACTGGATAGTGTTTGCTTTCTAATTGGTTGTGTATGTACACGGACGAGGTGGCCTGGTTTCCTGGGATTCAGCAATCCCAAGGAAACAATTTGTCTCCGAAGCTGCAAATTGAAATCTGCAGGGAGATCGCAACGGGCAGTGTCTTCCATAATCCTTTAACTATTCCCTCTCCATAAGGCACTCTGCCTTGAGATGGACTGAGATGAAGTCAATGGGTGGGTCAATGGGTAGAGCGTTGCCAGTGAGCGTTTAATAACACAATGGGTGTTCATTGCGGATTCCATTGCTCCCACATTCGTCCGGTTGTTTTCCTCTTCTATGGGTTATTACTTCGTCCACCATCACCATGGCTAGATTTTTTGCATCGCAAGGTTTCTGTGTAGATAATCTTTGTCGTGTGCAATATATTTTTCTTCTTCTTTCGGTTGAGCACGTAACATCATCTGGCTCAACCCGTATCATTAATTACCTTTGCATTCTCTCTTCACTCCAACGACGACGAACAAAATGTAACTATTCATGACACAACAACAACGACGTATTCCACAGTTTATATTCGTCTAAGCACGTTACACAATGCAATTACACCTGCAAATATTCAACATCTGACAAAACCGACGAACTTCTAACACTTAATAAAAGAGCGCCATACTATTTAGCCGTGGCTCTGTATGCATCTGACAATATCCGTACTGGACGATGGCTGAACGCAAACTGATCTTTTAGGACTCGCCTCGTGTCCACCAGAAGCGAATTCCCGAGTTTTCACGCTTTTGTGAAAAGTATCCACTTTTCACGATCCAGGTGTCCAATTCCTGAACACGGTCATAACCTTTGCCCTACTCTAATTTAGTTTATGGCACAGGACATGCAACCTAATCAGCAGGGCGATGAAATAATGGTGATTCAGTTGTGCAGTACACAGAAGATGATTTCAGAGATGGAGAATCTGGGGAGATGAAGTGGTTCGGGAGACGCACGCAATGTCACCTGTGTACCAGCCCTCACATCTCCAGAGCATGTCCCAGTTGAGCTGCAGTAAGTGAGGCTCAGAGCTCCACATGAGGGAAGCTTAAGTCGGGGTTGACGGTAACACTGACCAATAATGCCTGCAGAAATGGCATAAGCGACATAGAAACAACAGCATAACTCACAGGGATACAGTACCAATGCAGAACAGTTTGCCGATTCGCAAGAAATGCCAATAGCATTCAGTTGGAAGTAGAGGGAGGGACATGAGACAGCTACAGTCTTCTTATAACCATACATTTAGTCAGTGGCAAGTCCATAAAGAATAAACAGTGCTTGAACAGCTGCCATCGGCACCATGTAGCAATGACAGAGAGCACCATCAATTTCCCCTCGCTCGACTCCGCTGCAGGTGGCAGAGCCGACACAGATCAAGATGCTAAACAGAGTTTCAAAGGACAACAGTGCTCGAGTTCATTGCACCGCGTTTTATCCCATACTGTTCAGTTTCTTCTCGCAGGGTGGCTGCTGAAGGCGTCACACAAAGCACAACTTCTATAGTTTCAGCGACGACCCCGGGGAGTCTACGAGAACACTGCACTCGTGATTCGAACGACATGGCTCGGAAGCGAACCCACAACCTTCGGACCAAGAGGTAAGCGGCGTAACCTCTTGGCCACGGAGACTCCCTAAACTTGCTAATAAGGTCAAGTCATAACCACGTCGACTGGCCGGTTGCGCGGCATGTAGTCATCCTAAATCTGTGTAAGCCAGGCGGCCAGTGCATAGTTTAGTAGTGGACAAGACATGTCCTAGAACTCATGTCCCAGCGCAGGATATGAGACGAAAAGAGACACCGACGACCATCTGGAAAACAGTATATCCAGACAGTGCTATGGTTGAGACTTCCAGACCTGGATGCTAGCAGTTTATTTTATGCATTATTTCGCTTTGAACTCAAGCATAGACCATTCACGTGCCACCGAGTGTTTAAGAGCGAGTGGTCTTTAACCAGTTACAACGCCAAGAGCTCGACGGTCGATGGGGCGGACACACTGAGATCTCTACATTTGTAATTATGCAGTCATATTTTAGTGCTGTTAATTCAGTTGTGATATTTTATAGTTCTAACTGTCGATTAATGTACATACGATTAATGTACTGTAGATTAGTGCACTGTAGATTATAGATTGGAGATTAAGTTACTATTGATTAGTGTACTATAGATTAATGTACTGTCCACTAACGTACTGTAGATTAATATACTGTAGATTATTGAACCATAGATTAATGTACTGTTGATTAGTGCACTGTTGATTAATGTACTGTAGGTTAATTAACAGCATATTAAGGTACTGTAAATTAATGTACTGTAGATTAATATACTGTAGGTTAATGTACTGTTTATTAGTGCACTGTTGATTAATGTACTGTATATTAATTTACTGTAGATTAATGTACTGTGCATTAGATGAAATGGAGGCTATGATTATTATTGTTTATGAATTTACTGTAGAGTTGCCGAGACGGCATCTTTAGAGGGGAAAATATGTAATGTGGCCAAATGAAGAGCTAATTAATATTTGACCGCTTGCAGTGAAAACTCCGGCAACAAGGCGATCAGTAAGCTGGAAACAAGCAGTTGATCACATTATAAACTTATATGATTCTAACTTAGTCACTGCTGACGAAGACTGGAGCAGGCAGTTATAAGCACGCAAGTATACCTTAGAATAGTGACAATCGTGGTCACACGGTGATAGTACTACTAGATCCCCGAATGCTGTGATGTCGGTTCCTAAATCAATCAATCAATCAATCAGTACTACTAGATGAATTTTCTCGTTTTGTTTGATTGGTTTCATTAGTCTAGCTTTGTTCTCTATGTTTGTATTGGGTGGTGTTGGTCCATTAATTATGATGATGACCATTAATTTCATTGGATGGGCTTCAAAGCTTTGAGCCATTAGTTCTAAGATGGCTGGTAAGGCCTAATTTGGCTCGAAATGTTCTTTGACAGTGTGGGAAAAGAATACTTGATTTTCCAGCAGAGGGATCTACTGCGAAAAAATGAAAAAGCCTGTCAGCGTGTTGGATGTCTAGGTATCTGAGCTCGGGCTCACACATTTATTGTATTTCAATATACAGTGCGTTGGCGCAGTGGGTTTAACACGCCCGCACTGAGTTGCATATCACAGAGGTTTAACATCATCACACAGTTTAACATCATCAAACATTCTAAGCAAACTATCTAGCATATGTCTATGAATCCCAAATACACATGGGTCTAAACTATTGAGTCCCTCTAAGGCAGGCCCTGTTGCCTCTTCGATGTCCCGTCTCTCTCTGCCGATTCACACGTGTCGCAATCCGACACGGGTGGTAACTCTGTTCGAGTTCCTCGTGGACCCCGCAATAGGCGGGCCACATCAGTGTCCACGGGACAGTGGACTCACTGACCAGTCCTTCGGGAAGGTTCTGGATTACTCTGGCCTTCGAGGGTCTTACTTCTTTCCCTTGGGCGGGAGTTGTAGCCCTTGGCTAATATCTATTAACTAATGTTGGTTTACCGGATAATGTGGATAATATGAGGCTGTGACACTTGCGCGATGAATTGGATTACAGTGAAGAAGAGTTGAGCAATTCATCGACCACATTCTCTCGTCTAATACCAGTGGCAAGACAAGTCGAGACGACTGGAGACGAATACAAGTGCAGTGGGTGACCTGGGCGCAATACGTGCCTTGCCGTGCTCATTTCGTTCCACAACGCTTTGCAGGTAAACGCCATCTTACCCGTAGAACCATCAATGATTTCCTTTGCGAGAAGTCTGCCGAATCCTGTCCTGACATGCTGGGTAGGAATACCTTGGTTCACCGATTGGTATGAAGCAGAATCGGTTACCTGTAATAGGTAGCTATGTGTTGGCTGTCTAACATTGCTTGTTTAACTGTCAATGCTTTGTTTCCTTAGTTACAATTGTTCCACAATGAGCTATAATTTATTTGTATTGGATGCTCGCTGTTAATTGCCAGGGAGTGTAAGCAGAAATAAATGTTACAGTCTCTACCGATCCTGAGTTGTTTGTCTTTAATGTAATGATTGTTCTATTTCCATGGGACGAGCTTGAGAACAGAGGATATGCGGTTCCTGAGACTTATGTTGCGAATACTTCGGACGGTCAAGGAAACTAACACCGAGTGCCTGGGATAAACTACGGAAAGTTGAACAGTATATACAAATATATTAAAGAGCAAACAACGTTCTTGGGTAATGTGATGAGGAAAAAAGCATTAGGAAACATCGTGACTATTGTGAAGGTTTGCAGCATGACACACAGAAAGAACGACTGAAAGAGCGAACACATTTTATTTTCAAAGGGTTAGAAATTTCGCATGCAGGCATTTCTCACAATAAGTCTCTCTCTCTCTCTCTCTCTCTCTCTCTCTCTCTCTCTCTCTCTCTCTCTCTCTCTCTCTCTCTCTCTCTCTCTCTCTCTCTCTCTCTCTCTCTCTCTCTCTTTAATCCTTATGCCGGGTATAGCTGGTATGACTGCTTCACAACAATGATGGATAGAGTGTTTACAGCAGGTAGAGAGATTAAGATTCTTGGGGACTTTAACATTGATATTAGTAAATCCAACCAGGCATTGGTCGATATCATTTTATCGTACAATTTCAAGCAGCTAATTAACCCTCCTTCAGTAGTTATTGACACATATTCAACTATAATTAATCATACAGAGGTTACCTGTCCTGTTAACTTATTGATTGTTCTGTTTCTGTTAGTGTACTTAGCAGTTATTACCCAGATTGTTGTACATCGTCAAATATTAATTTAAAAACTCTTAGAATAAGCATTTAAGCATTACATGTATAAATTGTAAAGCGTTCAACAAAGATTTATTTCTGCACAACTTAAGAAAAAAATTCAGCTCTAGATCATGTTTACCAGCTTCCTGATCAGGACGATGCATTAGCTTTTTGGACGGATACAGACTACAGTGTGTTTGATAAGCACGCGCCAGTCAAAGAATTTCTAGTCAAGAATCAGAATACAATCCCTATAGGTCACTAGAAAAGTTCTCGAAATGAGAGAGCGAAATACAGGACACAAAAATAAAGACTTCAATCAATTACCGCACACTAAGGAATTCAGTTTAATTTGAAATTCGTAGCATAAAGAAATATCATTTTACAAAGTTGATCTTAGATCAATCAAATAGCACACATATATGGGAGGCTATTAATTCGCTAACAAACAAGAAACATTCTTCATGTTCAACAATACCAAAATATATAACATGCGGTGATTTCAGTAGTTTCATTCAATAAGAACTAGAGAATCTAAAGTCTGCAATACCAGACTCATTATGTAATTTAAGTTTACTGTCATCATTCTGCACCAATCTTTAATGAGTCCTTAATGTTCATACATATCTAATGCCAGGCCACAAATTACTTTCCATCTCATTTAACATTGCTAAAGTTTACCCTCTGCTTAAAAATGGCTCAATTGATAATAGCTTTTAGGGTAAATATAAACTTATTTCCTTACTGTCTTCGCTATCAAAGTCATTAGAAAAACACATACATAAAATAAGCATTACATCATTTAATTAACAACGATCTAATAATGGACAAACAATCAGGGTGTCCACCTAAACATGTTTGCCATAGTGCTCTAACAAAAATGTCCGATAACTGGCATTTTAGTATCAATAATGGCAATACTTTGGGAGCGGTGTTTGTAGACGTTGATAGTTTTTGATATGGTACGTAGATCACGTTATTTTAATTAGTAAATTAAAAGAAATGAAGACTAGTGCCAATATGGTGAACCTAATTACATCAATTTTATCCGACAGACAAGTCGTATCCTTCAACCATCGCCTATCACGACCCTACACTGCTATGTATTGATGTGCCTCATTGTTCAGTAATAGATTCACTGCTCGTTGCAGTTTATAATAACGATCATCCATTTATATCTCAATACTACGTGTGATCTATTTGCAGACGACTGTGCTTTATATACTAGTCAAAAGAACCGTAGTGAAGTATACAGTTCTTTACAAAAAGAACTTTATAATCTTACTAGATGGAGCAATGAAAACCGCTTGCAAATTAACATCGACAAAACCAAATCCATGCTTATAGTGGCACCTTGCCGTCTTTGCAGACAAAAGTGTGTGAATTGGGACTAGAGCTAGAATTCAAAGCACAATGCATGGGCATGAAATCAGAGAACATGTGTTGCCCATGCAGCATGATCTCTCTCTCGGCCATGCCTTGTTATCTCCAGAGGAAAGGATAACCAGTACGTCTGGGGAACAAGGTTGGCTGCAGATACTGGCGGCTTAGCATCAAACCCACACAAGCAGACGATAAGTAGTTGCCAGGCCCTCACATCCGAGGATTTGACTTAGAGACATTCAGCCATAACCCTCAGCTGAGTGCCTTATACCAAGTGTCTCTACAGACACAAGCAAAACTGGACACCGCACATCCACACGTTACCTATAGTTAAAGTAAATAAACATAAAACATTAGGTCTTTTAATTTATAGACTTTTAAACTGGCAGCTCTCACTGTTTACGTACTCGCCAAGAAAATAGCATACAGAGTTTAACAGCTTGCTACACTTTCTGGACGACAGTTCACATGAAGAATATTATATACATCATATATGACAATCACATTTGTGTTATTGTTCCACAGTCTGTGATGATTGCCCTGAATTTAATATAAAACGACTATGTTCTCATTCGAAACTACGCTATACGTATAGTTTATGACATCAAGCACGTTGAATGTAACAATTTCTACAGTTATCTAAGGCTTTTACAACTCCGAAAGCGTTTCCTTTTAAACAACGCCAAATTAGTGAATAAAATTATGTCTCAAAATACCACAGAATATCTTCTACTTGTTGATTCATCCCATCCAATAAACAGCAAGCGCTTCAATTTATTACATGTTCCAAAGCCTTATTGGACATACAAATCATTTTTTCTTTTGCGTATTATGGTGATCTACTTATGGAATGACCTTCCACCAGAACTGAAAACGTCCTATGAGTCTCTACACATGCAACCGAAAAGTCTGTTAATACTTATTCCATACCAATTATATGCCTCCATAAGTCACCTGCTGGTACCAGTTTTCATTACCACTAACATTAATATACGATGTGTACATTGTTAATCTAATAGATATGTATAAATAAAATACAGGTGATGAAACAAGATGCTGGTGTGCCTCCATCAATCAAAATTTCCAATTACGAACTGAAGGTCGTCCATGAGTTTGCATATTTGGTGTCTATAATATCAGATAATCTTTCCTTAGAGACAGAAATCCACAGACGCATTGGGAAGGCAGCCACAACACTTTCCAAGGCTAACTAAGTGAGTTTGGGAGAAAAATAGACTAACAGAGCGTACACAAGTTCAAGGTATGTAAAGCATGTGTATGTTAGCACACTACTCTATGGGTCTGAATCTTGGACCTTGTACTCACGACAGGAAAGAAAGTTGAATTCCTTCCACATGAGATGTTTTGGGACGTATCCTGGGCATATCGTGGAAAGACCATATAAAAAAAAAAACTTGAAAGAGTGAATATTAACACAGTGCACTCCCTCCTCAAACAGAGACGCCTCTGGTGGCTGAGCCACGTATCCAGAAAGGGGGATGAACGTATTCCGAAATATCTCCTATACGGAGAACTAGCAACTGGGAAGAGGCCACCAGGAAGACCCCAAATGCGATATAGGGTTGTGTGTAAACAAGATATGAAAACCTTCGGCATAGATCCAGACATATGGGGAAGAGTTGCAGCAGACAGATGTTTCTGGAGAAGAGATGTACAAAACGAACTGGTGCTCTTTGAGCGCAATCTGATTCAACAAACTGAGGATAGGGGGCACAGGCATAAAACGCAGTCACTTACTGTCTCGTCTTACAGATGCGGAAACTGTGACAGAGACTGTAATTCTCGCATTGGACTATACAGTCACCAGCGGTGCTGCCAGGCACCTCCCCAGAGGCATAACTCTATAGCCCTACAGGACATAAAGAGGTCTACTACTAATACATATGTAGATAGGCCCGTGCGTTGGTCATCAGTCTGCTGTGGTCTGTTGTGCGTATTTTCGTGAGCTTAGTCCCTGTACTAACTCTCTCTCTCTCTCTCTCTCTCTCTCTCTCATCTTTCTCTCTCTCTCTCTCTCGCTCTCTCTCGAGAGAGAGCGAGAGAGAGAGAGAGAGAGAGAGAGAGAGAGAGAGAGAGAGAGAATAAGTGAATTATTTAGTATATTTACGATTTGTAACTAGGTGTATGTGTAAGGAAGTGTGTGTAAGCACATGTGTCTGTGGGTGTGTGATTGTGTGAATGGCAGGCTGTGTCATGTCCTGCTGTGTGAATGATGTACGTACGCACACATACAGAATACCTACAAACACATACACACACACACAGACACACAGACATACACACATACATACACACATACATACATACGTCTGTCCGTCTGTCTGTCCGTCCTTCCGCCCGTAAGTCAGTCAGTCCGTACGTACGTACGTATGTATGTATGTGTGTATGTATGTGTGTATGTGTGTATGTCTATGTGTCTGTGTGACTGTGTGTGTGTGTGTGTGTTTGTAGGTATTCTGTCTGTGTGCGTGTGCGTGTGTATGTCTGTGCGTATAGTTGTGTGTATATATGTCTTTGTGCGTGCGTAATTGCATCTATGTATGGTTGAATGGACGGATTGATGGATGGGTGGATGAATGGATAGCTGAATGGATATGTGTATGTGATTGTGAGTGGGTATATGTGCGTGTATGTAAGAAAGTATGTAAGGTGTGTGGATGTGTGGATGTATGACTGTTTGAGTATTTTTGTATTTGAGCGTATCAAAGCTCTATGTTCAACCATGTTTCGGTAGAACAACAGAAACGACGAGACTGGGGAAACGCCATAGGTTTTTCCTGTTTTGAAAAAACACAACAAACAAAGGTAGCAAAAGAGACTGCACACAAAACAGAGGCATTTCCCTTTTGAATCATACTGGGAAAAAAGTCTGCAAAATTTTTGTGAAAAGATTACGAACAACTATAGAACCCCAGCTAAGTGAAACGCAATTTGGATTTAGGAAAAACAAAGGATGCACAGATGCCATGTTTCCTCTTAGACAACTTATGAAATGAATGGTCATCATCATTCTTGATGGACAAGCAACAACAACATAGACAACTTATAGAAAAATCGATCGTATTCAATTAAACACTCTACTTAGCCTTTGTCGACCAAGAAAAGGCATTTGATATAGTAGATAGAAACAAGCTGTGGGAAATCCTAAAATAATATGGAGTGAATACACATCTAACAAACCTATGTAGAAACGTATACAACAACAGTGAATGCATAGTAAGAGCAACTTGAGGACACTCAGAACTCTTCCCCATAAGATCTGGAGTACGACAAGGTTGTGTCCTGTCCCCTCTCTTGTTCATAACATATATAGACAACACTAGCTGACCCGGCCCGGCTTCGCCCAGTCCCTGGGGGGAGCATCTCATTTAATTCATATAAGTAGTCATATAAGTTCTCGTTCCCGTTACCGACTGTCTGTCTGTCTGTCTGTCTGTCTGTCTGTCTGTCTGTCTGTCTGTCTGTCTGTCTGTCTGTCTGTCTGTCTGTCTGTCTGTCTGTCAGTCAGTCTGTTTGTCTATCTATCTATCTCTGTCTGTCTGTCTGTCTGCCTGTCTGTCTGTCTGTCTGTCTGTCTGTCTGTCTGTCTGTCTAATAGACCCATCCCTCTGTCTCTCCCTCCGTCTATCTCTCCCTCCCTCCCTGTCTGTTTATCTATCTATCAATCTATCTATCTATCTATCTATCTATCTATCTATCTATCTATCTATCTATCTATCTATCTGTCTGTCTGTCTGTCTGTCTGTCTGTCTGTCTGTCTGTCTGTCTGCCTGCCTGCCTGCCTGCCTGCCTGTCTGTCTGTCTGTCTGTCTGTCTGTCTGTCTGTCTGTCTGTCTGTCTGCCTGCCTGACCCGGCCCGGGTTCGCCCAGTCCCTGGTGTGGAGCATCTCATTTAATTCTGAGTAGGTAAGAATCCGCTCTGCCTTCAAAATGTTGACGTGAAGATTTTCTTCCTGCAGCTGCTTCTGTATTTGTTGATCAGTAAGCTTCATTTTTAGCCGCTTGACCACCCATCTGACTGTGTTTGAATCAGTGTTTCTGATTCTGGTGTCTTGGTCCTCCTTCCTCTCACAAGTTTTTGTGTTCGTCTGTGGGTAGTCGTCGCTCTTCTTATTGGTAGTTTCATTGACTGTAGGTTCAGATACTTTATTACAGCTTGCATGCAGACTCTCCAAAGGCAGGTTCGTCTTCTTGATAGTCTGGTCGGTTTTCTCACTATGCATCTTGGAAGCTGCTTGTTTCTTTGTGCTATTACGACGTGCCATTTTCCCCCCGTATCAGGCTGCTTGAAATGTGTAAGGCGTCTTGGCTTGATAGCGCTGAGAAGTGCTGTCAAGCGAATCGTGCCGATATGATGGCGGAAAACACTAAAGATGCGATGATATTGTTCAACATCTTTTAGATAACTTCTTAAGTATAGAAAGATGAGTTACAATGTTATGCATTATGCATTATTTTTATGTAAACTTTGAAAATGCCTTAAAGATTGTATCATTATTTATTATAACTCATATGCCGGTACATAACTATAGACAAAGAGTTTATAAATCTTTGAAAACGATACAACAATATGACTATAAGTTATACAACAATGTTATTAAAAGTTATGCCCCTTGAAATAACTTTTTCTAGAGTTAAGTCCCTTCGCTGTATATAAATTTTAATGAAAAATGAAAAATGAAATAATACTGAGTAAGCAGGCGATTTCACACTAAAAAAATATCACAGTTGGCAGCTCTGGGATGAAAGGAAGACGTGTAGAAAATTTCATCTCAATCGGACTGGCCGTTAGCGAAAAAATAAAGGACATACATATATATTTACATACATACACTTTGTTTTATATATATAGATATGTAAAGAAACCAGCCAAAGAGAGACCGCAAGAACACCGCGTGACGAGAACAAAAGTGGAACCACCTGCAAATTACACCATTAGAGAGCTCCTGTTTACGGACGACCATGCAATAATAGCAAACCCAGAAGCTGAATTACAAGACCACATGAATAGTCTAAACGAAATGTGTAGGGAACATAACACGAAAATTAGGAAAAGTAAACCAGAGGTAATGACTATAACTAAAGAAGAAAAAACAACAACAATTCATCTAAACAAACATCCCTTGAAATAAGTAAAGAGTTTCAAGTACCTAGGAAGTATAATATCATCAAATGGGAGAACAGAAGACGAGGTAGAAAATAGATGCGATAAGGCAAACCAACTCATTGGACAAATGGCACCAATACTAAAGAACAAACATGTATCAATAACTACCAAGGAATCACTTTACAGCACAATCTTCCTACCAACTCTATGCTACCATTGCCAAAGCTGGAAAATAACAGAAAAAGAGAAAAGAAAAATCATAACAGAAATGAGATTCCTGAGAAGAATACTCAATATATCAAGAAGAGATAAGATCAGAAATGAAGAAATCAGAACTAAAGTAGGGGTTTTAGCAGCCCTAGATTTTATTATAAGTGTCAGAGTCCCAGGAATAGGGAAGAGAGGACATTTGCCAGGGACAGGACATAGGTATAGCATGGGTAGAGTAGACAGGACGATACACCCATTGAGAGAAGGACATGGGGGTTTATAAACAGGACTGTCCTTGAATGACAGTACAACCTTGCATTGGACGACCTGAGACACCAGTCATCAACAGACAGGTGAAGGACAGGACGGTATTCAGAAAACAGAGACATCCTACTTATCACGGCTATTGCGGACGGACCGAGGTCAAGTACCACGTGACCACCGACCGAGGGTAGAAACAGACGGACTGGACTAGACTGTGGATGAGAGAGGATGTGCTTACAGATTTGAGAGAGAGAGTGTGTGTACTGAATACCTGACACGAGAGCTTGCTAATGCTAAAATAGTGTGGCAGTGAATAGCCTGTGCGCTAGTGTGTGAGATAACTTATGAAATGAGAGCGCACGAGTGCAATGCTGATTAGTGCATTAGATTTTTGCTATAAATTGTTACAAATGTAATGTGTGATTAACGTAGAACATATTCACGTTAATAAATATCTAAAAATGCGGACTGTGTTGACAGATTAGTTATGCATGTATTAAATTCTGTCATAACCAAGACTAACGAGTGACTGAGACGCTGACAAGAAGGCAGCAAGTCAAGTGCAAGTAGTATACCACAACAAACAATGATGTACAGACCAGATGGAAACAGAGGAAGATGCTGACCACGTTAACGTTGGACGGAGGGAATAGCAGAGTCCAAGGGAATATCGATACATGAAGCCCATAAGCGAGCACTCTCCTGGTGTTTATATTTTACCTCGACACCGCAAGGTGTAAGAGGAACATGATGAGATGAGAAAGTTCTATGTGTCGAGTATGTGAATGGGAAGAAGCATATGTGTGTGCGTCTTGCTGTGTGTTTGAATGAGGATATATGGGCTAGACAGACAGACAGACAGACAGACAGACAGACAGACAGACAGACAGACAGACAGACAGACAGACAGACAGACAGACAGACAGACAGACAGACAGACAGACAGACAGACAGACAGACAGACAGACAGACAGACAGACAGACAGACAGACAGACGGACAGACGGACAGACGGACAGACGGACAGACGAACAGACGGACAGACAGACAGAAGGAGAAAGTGTGTGTGTATGTATAAGTAAACCTTTGTTAATGAGTTTGTGATTGTGAATGAGTATATGTGTGCGAGGGAGAGTGTGTGTGTATTTGTGTGTTATTGAGTGGGTGCATAACTTTGAGAGTTTGTGTAAATGATGTAGATATGTACGCAGGTATGTGTGTATGTATTTGTTATGGCTACTATCACCATCCAGTATGGTCACTCCACGAAGGGAATAAACGGCAAACTACCTTCTGAAAGATTTCTAGTTTATCATGATTCTCAAATCACAGAACGTCACAAGCAAAGCACCGCAACGCTGAAATTGTTCGTACTTTAAACGCAGATGGAAAACTGAATAACATCAAACAAGAAATTGGAAGAGAGAATATCAATATATTAGGAATGTGTGAGACGAGATGGAAAACGACAGGGATTAAGATAGGGGAGGATTTTAAGATTATATATTCTAGAGGAGAGGAAAATCAAAAATATGTAGCAATTATCTTGGATCTGAAAACATCAAAATCTGTTGAAGGATATTGGGCAGTGCAGACAGAAGGTTATATTTGTAAAATTAATCGGCAGCGCTTTTAACATAAACGCCATTCAAATATATGCCCCAACAGGAGAAAGCAGTGAAGATGGCATAGATGAATATTATAACGACACGGACAATGAATGCGTGGAAGAAATGTACACATTCAGAAATAAACTTCATAATGGGTGACTTTAGTGCAAAAGTAGGAAATCAAGGTGAGAGATGCACACTAGGCAAACAGGAGGCAACGGTACAGGTAAATGCTGTGTAAATGCTGATAACGTTAAGTGACCATTCTATAGAAGTAATCGAAGACCTACCTCATTGCTTTATTGATTACACAAAGGTTTTCGATAAAGTAAGACATTGATTTATTTGGTTGTTTCGGGATTTGAGGTTTGAAGATTGAGCACAACCAACTACTGGCAAAGCTGATCATATTCCAACACTAACCTTAAGCCTTGTCCACGTCAGATTTGAAGCACCGGGTCCAGTCTGGGATATTCACTACTGACGAGCTCAAACGAGAGCGAAACTCGAGTCTAGTGCTTACAATCTGACGTGCATAAGGCTTAAGGTTCGTACCGGAAATCAGCGTTGCCAGTAGTGTGTTGTACTCAATCTTTAAAGTAAGACATGTCAACATGATGAAGATCTATTGATTGGAAAGACCTTACACTTGTAAAAAGAATATATGGAAACAATAAGCTCTCATTAAGATTGATAATGAAGTAGGTCAATATCAGCCTATTAAGAGAGTTGTAAGACAGTCGTGTGTAATGTCCCAAGACCTTTTTTCCTTGTGTAGTGAAAATATTTTCAGAAAGTTAGAAGATGTGAAAGAAATCATCATTGGGGACGTAACATAAATAACATTAGATTCGCGGTTGATACAGTATTATTTGCAAACAATGAGTAGGATCTGCATCATTTAGTAGATGCGGTTGTTGCACACAGTGAACAACAATGATTAGAATTAAATTGTAAGAAGACACATACAGGGGCTTCTCATAAGTCTTTAGCCTGACCAAGAAGGAGTAGGCGGAGAAAATAGAAATTTGGCACAGTGCTTATTCCTTCTGACCTAAATTTATGCATTTCTGCCATCTCTGCGTGACCTTGAAAAAGACCTTCAGAATAAAACAACCTATTTTTCGAACTAAACCAGTTATCATAAGCCAGTGTGACATCTTCGTCACTGTCAAAACGATTTCCTTTCAACTGTTTTTTTAAGATTTGAGAAAAGAAAAAAAGTCGGATGGAGCCAAATCTGGAGAATATGGTGGGTGTGGAAGAATTTCAATATTCAAATCGTTGGCAGTTTTCAGCACAAGCCGTGCTTTATGGGAAGGCTCGTTGTCTTGAAGCAATGGCAGAATTTGCGATCCCTCGTTTTCTGATCACAGCCTTTCTTAGTTTGATAAAGAGATCTGTATAGTACTGCCTATTAACCGGGTTGCCATGAAGCAAGCAATCTTCCAATATGACACCTTTGACGTCCCCAAAAAACAGTCAGCATCACTTTTCTTGCAGATTTTTGTGCTCTTGGCTTGACATCTGTTGGCAAGCCCGGGGTATTCCACTGCACGCTGGCAATTTCGGAATCTGGGTCATAATGGTGAATCCAAGTCTCATCTACCGTCACCATGGTCGTCAACATGTTTTTTCGACAGCCACATGTTGAGTAATTGGCCACAGCAATCAACCCGTGTTTGTTTCTGTTCACATGTCAGCAGGCGCGGGACCCAGCGGGCGCACACGTTTCACATGTTCAGTCTGTTGTTTAAAATTCTAAAAACTGTACTCTTACTCAGTTTAGCTGAACCCGATATCTCTGCAATTGTTATTTTCCTATCCTGGTCTATGATTTTCTTCACTTTTGCAGCATTAGCATCATTGCACTCTGAGGACGGTCGTACTGATCTTAGCAGATCAACAACTTGGGAACGGCCACACAATGCAAACACCATTTCTTTTTTACAGAAGCATACGAAGGACAGACTTCCTCAAACACTGGCTCCATATTCATGTGTATTTCTGTAGGTGTTTTTCCCTGTAACATCAAGAATTTTATCACAGTCCTGGCGTCTAATTTTTCCATTGTTCTGACAAACCATTGGATGTGCAGATCTGGTCAATAAGGTGTGTTGTGTCATGCACCATATCGGAAAAACTAGTTGAGGATTGAAAGTCATAATTCATATGTCCATTACAAATTGAATGAGCTATACATGGGCCAAATTTCAATTTTCTCCGCCTACTCCTTCATGGTCAGGCTAACCCATTTTGTATTATAGTCGTCACTAGGAAGAAGGAAATACCACAATGTAATATACAAATACATGGGAATAATCTTAAACAAGTGAATCGGTACAATTATCTCGGAATAGTTATAACATCTGATGGGAGATGCCTTGAAGAGACTAGAACAAGAATCGCCTTGGCGAAGGTAGTCTATTGCAAGATTGCAAACATACTGACCAAAACAAAGAAGTCATTTGTAACGAGTAAAAGAGTGTGCAGGTGCTACATATAACCTGTACTTTTGTATGGATGTGAAGCGTGGACAATGAGCAGACAATCTGAAAAACATCGATGGCTGTGGAAATGTGGTTTCTGAGGAAAATGCAAAGAATACCATGGAGAAACAGGGAAAATCAATGATCAAGTCCTGCAAGAAACAAATGAAAACCGTAAAATTAACAGATAAATTAGACGTAGACAGCCACATCAAGTAATGAGATTAAATAAATGTGAGAATTTTGTGACAACTGTCAAGATCGATGGGAAGAAAACAAGAGGAAGGCAAAGAAGTAAATACCTGGATGGCTTGATTACGTGGCATGGTCGAGACAAGGACATTGAACTGGTCCACGACTCTGGTGATCGAGTAAGATGGTGGAACATAACTGCCCACGCTTAACGGCATGGCACTTGATGAATGAATAAATGACCCACAGACATTCACTGCTTACATCTATATCTATAAAAGGCGATGTGTGTATGTCCGTCCGTTCTTTATGCGTTCGCGAACGGTCCATCCGATTGAGATGAAATTTTCTGCACGTTTTCTTCTCATTCCAGTGCAACCAACTGTTATAGTTTTATCTATCAGCTATCAGCTATTACCTTACTAAAATTTAATTTTGTAATTACATGACTGAACATAAGAAAATATAAAACAAGGGACATAACTTTTAGTAGCATTGTTATATCTTAAGTTAAGTCCCCTGGCTATAGATAGATAGATAGATACATAGATAGACAGACAGACAGACAGATCCCCGCCAGGGCCTGGGCGAAGCCGGGCCTGGTCAGACAGACAGACAGTCGGGAACGGGAACTTATATGACTACTTATATGAATTAAATGAGATGCTCCCCTCCAGGGACTGGGTGAAGCCAGCGGGAGCTTATATGACTACAAGTTTACTTTAGATAGATCTCTTCCAATCATATTATCTACTATCAATCTATCTATTCTTAAATTCTATCTTTATTTTTAACGGGAACGGACCGAACATAGACAGACAGACAGACAGACAGACAGACAGACAGACAGACAGACAGACAGACAGACAGACAGACAGACGGGAACGGAAGCTTATACGACTACTTATATGAATTAAATGAGATGCTCCCCACCAGGGCTGGGCGAAGTTGGGTCAGGCAGACAGACAGACAGACAGACAGATAGATAGATAGATCCCCGCCAGGGCCTGGGCGAAGCCGGGCCGGGTCATCTAGTAAAGAATAAAAGCGGAGTTTCACCGTATGCAATGACCCACATAAATGCACTTCTTACATAAAGAAAACAAGCGGAGTTTTACTGTATCCACAGACCCAAAGAAATTCACTGCTTTCATGCAGAATAAAAGCCGAGTTTTACCGCACTCAATGGCCCAAATAAATTCACTATTCCGTAAACCTCCCAGACAGAGTCTTACTGAATCCAGTAAATTCTCAGAAATCCCGCATTCCGCCGGCCAAATCTCTTCATGTGAGTAATTGTGTGGGAAATATGCCACGTGACCCAACAGGGCGGCCTCGGCATCAGATTTACTCCCGCTCAGACTAAGTCAGCATAAGTAAATTATACAGACAATCCGTGAACATAGTACATCGTCGCTGAGGTCATCTGTTCACTGCCTCTCGTGTGTTCTTCTTTCTTGTGCTACAATATATATGCTGAAGCACATTGTCTAGTGTGAAAAGTGTATCAGTGCAATTTTTACCTTTCCTGAAACCGAATTATACTTTGCTTAACTGTTGTTCAACTATTGGTCTAGATCTTTGTTCCAATAGTTTTGCATACATTTTCCCTATATGGCTCAGGAGTGATATACCTCTGTATGTTTCGCATTCTCTCGTATTGCCTTTTCCCATATTGGTACTATTACTGCCTGTTCCCAATAGTCTGAGACTTTTATTTCTTCCCATGCTATATTAAGAGGTCTTGCCAGCCATTTAACTCCTGCTTTTCCACAGGCCTGAATAGCTTCTGTAGGTTGTTACATCTGGGACCTGGTGATTTGTTTTTATGGACGTTTCTATATAACTGATGTTACTTCTGCAGGGGTGAAGTTTGGTTCTTTTTGTCCACAGCTTTAAGGCATAAAAGTGAGGTTTTCTATGTTATGTGAGGGGTTAAGTAGTTCTTGAAAGTATTCTGCTGACCTTGCTAGTCTTTGTTGCGGATTAAATAATGGTACACCTCTGTTGCTATTTTTGATGGTGGTTGGGTTGTAGCATACATCTCTGTTTTTCATATTATTGACACTTTTATAAAATTCTCTTGAGCAGTCTTTGCTAGCCGATCTCCGTGGCAAAGACGTTACGGACGCGGTTCGTAATTCTGCTTACCTGTGTTAGAAACACAGCTGCGACCGCTTTTGCAGCAGACCGTGTCGCGCTAAGTTTTAACTTGATGGTATGGCAGCCGATCGTTCAGAAAGCAATGGCATACTACTGAACGTAATCTTGCCAAGACATCAACAACAGCAGTGCTGGTGTTGACAGCGATGTCCTGTAAACAGGATATGCAAAAAATGCTACCTTCTTTCCTAATACGCTATCTTTAACTTCGTTGTTCCACCAAGCTGTTCTTAATCTTTTGTCCTGCCCTACTTTCTTGGTTCTACATTTATTTTTCAGTGTGTCGAGCATGGCAGCCTTGTAAAATTTACCATTCTTTATCTATACTTGAGTCATTGTCAGGGATGTTCTTATAAGTTTTTAAATTTTTTATTTTAATTCGTCCGTAGTCGTATTTTCCAGAAGCATCCTATAATTGATGATATATGTTAATACCTTTTATCTTATTTTCTGCATGTTGAATTATCTTTTATTATGACTGGCTTTTGATCAGTATCAACGTCTGTATTTGGGAGAGCTCTTGAGTCCATTAGTAGTCTTCTGTCTGATTTTCTAAGTAGAATAAAGTAAATCCGAGAAACTTGATCTATTTCGTTCCATTTAAACCAGATTTTGGTATGGCTACGACGATGTTGGAGAATACTATTTGTTATTATTAGTTCGTGTTCGGAGCATATGTTGAGTAGGGGTTGATCATTGCTATTACAGCAGGGTCAATAAACCCACATTGTATGGACCAAACATATTAAAGGCGGAAGTAGAGAAGTCTATTAAAACATGAAAGAAGGAAAGGCTGCAGGTCCCGATAAGATAATAACAGAGATGATAAAATCCTTATCTAGCTTTGTCGTTGATACTATCACAGAATTATGTAATTATATATATATATATATATATATATATATATATATATATATATATATATATATATATATATATATATATATATATATATATATATAATACTGGGTACATCCACGGGGATTTGAAACAAAATCCATTTTCATCACACTACCCAAGAAGCCTAGAGCCGTTGATTATGAGGATTACAGTACTACTGGCTTAATGTAACCATAGAAATAAGATGCCCAACAAGGTCACACAAGAAAGAATTGAAAATAAAATAGACGAGGAAGTAGCTGAAGAACAATTTGGGTTCCGTAAAAACGGCGGCACCAGAGAAGCAATAATCTGTTTGAGGATGTTAATTGAAAAATATACAGATATTCAGAAAAAATATATACGTTTGATTTGTAGACTACAAGAAAGCTTTTGATAGAGTACAATATGAACGACTAATTAAATGCCTTCAAGATATAGGAGTAGACAGAAAGGACATCAGATGTTTTAGGAACTTGTACTTGGAACAAGTGGCGCCAGTTAAAAATTTGCCGCTGATAGAGATAAAAAGAGGAGTACGGAAGGGATGCATGTTGTCCTCAAGTCTCTTCAACCTATACACAGAAAGAATTTAAAAACAAGTGGAACTGTCTGGACTTAACATCAATGGAAGAATCCTAAACAATCTTAAGCATGCTGATGATACAGTGTTACAAACAGAAAGTGAGCCAGAGATACAAAACCTGATGGAACAAGTAAACATGCATAGTGCCGAATGTAGCTTAGATATTAACATCCAAAGAAAAAAATACAAAAGCTACGATAATTAGCAGTGAACAAGAAAGTTCATCAATGAACAGCACACCATATGGGAAGATACTAGAACAAGTAACACGTTTCTCCTATCGTGGACGTATAATAACAGAAGATGGCATAATTAAAACAGAAATGAAAACAGAGAATAGGGATGGCCTAAAATACTTTCAATATCATGAAAGAGAGATTAACGCCGCGTTAAAAATGAGAATTATCAAATGGTATATATATTCATTCAACACTACTATACGGCTCGGAAGCCTGGACACTGAACAAGTAACAAGAAAGTCGAATAGAGGCCGCGGAGGTGTGGATATACACAAGACTTTGTCGCCTTTCAAGGAAACAGAAACAATCAAATACAGCGGTTCTAGAAAAACTTGGAATGAACAGAGAGTCGATGAAAGGAATAAAAGAGAGGCAAGTGAAATATTTCGGCCACGTTAAAAGACACAACACTCTCATAAAAACCATACTGATGGGCAAGGTTGAAGGCAAGCGAGCAAGAGGGAGACAACGGTACAAGTGGGAAAATAACATCAAGAAATGAACGAACATCAATATGAAAGAATATAGAGTCAGGGCGAGGGACAGACAGTGTTGGAGATACACTGCAGCCAACCTTCTTTATGGAGACGGCACCTGATTTATTGATTGACACAGTTATACAGTTAACAGTAGGCAGTGTCTAGGAGAATACGAAAGTACTACATAATTATACAGTTAACAGTAGGCATATTTGGCAGTGGCTGTGATGGGGGATGCTCAACCGTTACGACAGTTATTGTGATGGTGGATATTCAACCCTTACGACAGTTAATTTGGACGAGTCGCCATCAGATCGCCTACTCCACATTGTCTCTGCAGCCAGTGGCGGGTGTAGGGTGTCAGTAAATCTTCAGCCAGAACTTGGTTATTTTCACCTGACTCGACACCCGTCAAGATTACATTCTCACCTTTTGAACAGGGTATAATTGCAATCGAGTGGACCTGTAGACCTGGTTTAATTGTACAATTAGAAAGCATACATCACATGACCATGTTGTCACATGACCAGCAGGTATTGGACACATGATAGTTGTCTTTATCTAAGATACGGATAAGATAATTATGGCTGCAATGGACACAGAGCAGAGAATGCTTTTCAGACTATACCAGCACTTGATCCTCTCAGTAATTGATTATGGACTAGGACTGCTCACTGTCTCGAAGAGTCAGCTGGTGAAATTAGAGCGCATACAGAACGAAGCTATGTGGGTCATTCTGGGATGCACCAGAGACACCCCAGTAGTGTGTATGCGTTACATCCTTGGTATGCCGACTATTTCTGGTAGGCTCAAGGTGATGCAAGCGAAGGCATACCTCAGAGTAGCTGCAGACACAGATCACCCGTTGCATGAGGCGCTGGACGTAGTTAAGGGTCAGAGACTGATAAGAGGGAAATAATGGATGGCTCAGGCGGAGGATACGATCAGACAGGTGTGCCCCTTGGAGAACATTAGGCGAGGAGAGGAGTGGGTCAGAGTGCCAGCCGTGCAATCAGACTTGTGCAGAGTTATAATCACATTGATCCGGGAGTGCAGGGAGTGGCCAGCAGGGGCCACGGAAGTGGAAATTCAGCAATTAATTCAGGAGAATTCTCGCCCGGGTGATGTGATTATCTACACGGATGGGTCGGTGTTGAGAGGTAGGAGAAGTGCTTGGGGGTTCTTGGCAACAACTAATGGTCGGCGTTTGGTGCAGGAGAGCCTAGCGTATGATGACACTACATCTAGCTTAAGAATGGAGGTGGAGGCGGTCCGTGCAGCTTTCCGCTGGATAGAAAACACGATACATACACATATTGTGATTGTAACTGACTCAGAAAGCATGCTGAGAAGGGTGAGAACAGGCAAGCTTCGTGCAGAGTGGCTTGCTTCACTTCGGAGGTCATGGGTAGCAAGCATCACCTGGATCTTTTCTCCTGGGCATGCCGGTGTGCTGGGGAATGAACAGGCGGACAGATTGGCTGGCTCGGCAGAACTTGGTGGAGTATTGATGCATGACAAGGCAGATATGGTTGCAGGCCTTGTGGGAGCACGTGTACACCTCGGAGGAGCAAATGGATCACCATAGTCTGGTTAGAATGAGGCAGCGAGGAGTGACGAGGGGATCTGGCCGACGCTCGACGCTCAGAGGAAAGGCGAGACGGACATATAATCAGATTGCTACTGGAATTATTAGTGTTGGAACTCTTCGCTGGGTGCTGAGGATGGGGACGGAGCGCTTATGGGAATGTCCCGAATGCTGTGATGTCGGTTCCTAGATCAATCAATCAATCAATCAATCAATCAATCTAAGATACGGATTCTGACGTCATGCATAATGAATGTTACTAGCGTCATCTGGCATAAGCAGCGAAACAAACTTTAGAAATCGTAAATAAAACCATGGCATACAAGATTGATGATGCTCCAACGAGATGACATGAGAGTAGACTTAATCTTCTTACTTCGTCAATATTTCCAAAGCGTGTCCGCAAGAACAATAAGACGTAGAAACAGAATTCGATTTCTTTCAGAACTTTCATAGCTCCTTATTTTAAATCCTCTTAGTAACCATCCTGTGTGTATATGCAACAACCCTCCATTTGAGAACATCTTTCTCTCAGTCAACCACAGATATATCAAGAATATATATATATATATATATATATATATATATATATATATATATATATATATGTGTGTGTGTGTGTGTGTGTGTGTGTGTGTGTTTGTGTGTGTGTATTATTACTAAGTATATATCAAATTACTTCATTATAAATGTGTACTTTGTATTCGGTATATAAATCAGGGTGATGCCCTACAGTAACTCGACAGATGAGAAGGTAGCGTGTTTTATGACAACGTGAGGGAACATCGGTATTAGACATGGTGAATAGCACTAGAGACAGGATGCTGTGGACAGAAATAATCGCCTACGCCACACGGCATGGATTATAACAAGATCAGCACAAGAGACAGAAAGCTGTAGACAGGCATGATCGCCAACGCAAAAGACATGGGCTCTGAGAAGATTGGCAGTACACGAGAAAGAAGGATGTGGACAATCAAAATCACCAACTCTACACGGCATGGACTCTGGGATGATTGGCAAGTACGCGAGACAGAAGACTGTGGACAGACACAATCACCAACTCTACACGGCATGGACTCTGGGATGATTGGCAAGTACGCGAGACAGAAGACTGTGGACAGACACAATCACCAACTCTACACGGCATGGACTCTGGATGATTGGCAAGTACGCGAGACAGAAGACTGTGGACAGACACAATCACCAACTCTACACGGCATGGACTCTGAGATGATTGGCAAGTACGCGAGACAGAAGACTGTGGACAGACACAATCACCAACTCTACACGGCATGGACTCTGAGATGATTGGCAAGTTCGCGAGACAGAAGACTGTGGACAGACACAATCACCAACTCTACACGGCATGGACTCTGAGATGATTGGCAAGTACGCGAGACAGAAGACTGTGGACAGACACAATCACCAACTCTACACGGCATGGACTCTGAGATGATTGGCAAGTACGCGAGACAGAAGACTGTGGACAGACACAATCACCAACTCTACACGGCGTGGACTCTGAGATGATTGGCAAGTACGCGAGACAGAAGACTGTGGACAGACACAATCACCAACTCTACACGGCATGGACTCTGGGATGATTGGCAAGTACGCGAGACAGAAGACTGTGGACAGACACAATCACCAACTCTACACGGCATGGACTCTGAGATGATTGGCAAGTACGCGAGACAGAAGACTGTGGACAGACACAATCACCAACTCTACACGGCATGGACTCTGAGATGATTGGCAAGTACGCGAGACAGAAGACTGTGGACAGACACAATCACCAACTCTACACGGCATGGACTCTGAGATGATTGGCAAGTTCGCGAGACAGAAGACTGTGGACAGACACAATCACCAACTCTACACGGCATGGACTCTGAGATGATTGGCAAGTACGCGAGACAGAAGACTGTGGACAGACACAATCACCAACTCTACACGGCATGGACTCTGAGATGATTGGCAAGTACGCGAGACAGTAGGCTGTTTACAGACATGATCACAATATCCACACGGCATGGACTATAAGTAAATGTAACTAGGGTACACGGCAGGAACACAGCAGACATACTTTTTTTTTTTTTTTAAATACACTATAAGCTTTACAGCACACTGGCAGCAAGTCGCCGCTGTACGTGTTGCTTGGAGGGCAAAGATCAGAAATGGAATAAAGACAAAGGAGAAAATTATTGCAGATAAGTCACACACCGAGCGTGTGAGACGTAAGATGGTGCATGATGGTGGAAATGACCACGTGTTCACATGCACTCACTGTGAACGAACATTTACAGCGCAAATTGGCCTTACCAGTCACACTCGCTACCGCCATAGGTAAAAGTTATTATGCCTTTTTAAAGCACAAACTATCGTCTGTCAAGACGGCAGGGTGCCAATGGAAAAGTTTTACTTTAGAGAAGGCGCAGATATCTAACGTAGAGCGATCCCACTGGCGATTTTCTTTGGAGTGCCAAAATCAATTCTCTGAAATAATTCATGCGGCAGCTGAGTTCATTATTAAGTTTTAAAATGTGAGGGTGCACAATTTCTACATTTGGAAATTCCTGACTGCGTCACTCAATAATTCATAGAGTTGACATGTTCCCTGTAAAGTTTGTCGCTAGAGGACATCACTGTCCACAAATCACAGACAGTGCTAACATCATGGTGTGTAGAGCACTGCCTACTGTCACCCAGCGATTCGAGACCTGCTACCATGTCACACGATGAGAAATAAAACATGCAGTGTCATGTGACAGACGGAAGGAAATTAGGGAAGACGCTGTCGAGATGATTTTGGAAGCGAATTTGAAATGTGACTACAGAGCGCAACAAGCGAACAACACAAAAAGTAAAATAACAAAACATAAATCGTTGTCAAACATAAAAACAACCGAAATCAAAGCCAACGTACCTCAAATAAAGGCTACAGGTTTAAAGGAGAAGATTGACTTCACTGTACCGGGGTTTATTCAATGAGCATCGAACTCCGTAGCCTCAGCGATGAGCCCCAGGACTCTAGGAGGAAACTCCCGCGTGGACAGAATCATGGAGCCTGGACACGAATGACCGACTTTCGTAGCGTGAGCCAGGTGGTTTGACAACTTAGCCACGCGGACCCCCTGGTGAAAGTCTCTGTCAACATTTGTTTACCATTGTTTGTTTCTTGATGTCTTGGTTTGTAATATTGAAGTCACAGTTTCCGGGTAAACGCACACGTGTTCTGTCTGCTTCAGCAAATGCACTGTGTATATGCTCATCATTCAGTAAAACATCATCATCATACGCCATGCCGATAAGCATGGGTTGCTTCGCAATGTATCACAGTCAGCACCGCCTCAGATCAGGCTGTGTACTTGTCCAGATCATGCCACGTAACCAAGCCAATGGCACATGATGATGATGATTAACCACACCATCCAAGTATCTACATCTTTGTCTTCCTCTTTGTCTTCTCCTATCAAGTATGCCAGCTGTCACTAGGGTTTTCGTGGATTTCTCTCTTCTCAAAACAAGCTTTTAAAAATTATGACTGTCTAGACCTAATTGATATACTCAGTACCTTGTAGCTATGTTTTACAGAACTGCATCATGAATATCCCTGCCCGACATCATCATTTGTGTATATTCCTCTCAAGCAACAGGGAGTCTGAGTGGCCAGTGGTCATACCGACTGCCGAGAGTTCAGATGGTTGTGAGTTCAATTCCGGACTACACTGTTCACGATTGCAGTTTTCTCTGAGACTTCTGGGGGTCGTCGCTGGGGCTACGGAGTTTATGCCTCGTGGGAAGCTTTCAGTCTGGCTGACTTGAGGAAAGAGACCGAGCCATCTGAGATAAAACCCGGCCGATCCTCTTCACTTGTACACCCTATTGTTCCAAACAACTACAATGACCTGTTTTCCACCGGGACACTCGGATCCGAATACTCGGCAAGGTGTGGATTTTTTTGTCTGCCGGAGGAAAACCGCATAATGTCCCCAGCCAGCGTGTGCCTACAAAGTGACACTAATGGAGGCAATTGTGTGCATGTAACGGTGATCTTTTAGCAACATCACTACCGGACACTGGGGACAACATGAGAACTCTTGGACACTCAAATGTGGACATCTGTTGAATGTATGCACATTGTTTTTCAATAGAATTAAAGTTTTCTGGTTTAGGAAATAATCTGATATCACAGCATTCCGGGAAATTCCATGGATACTCAGGCCCTCTCTGCAAAATGTTGCAAGGTGTAGATGCGCATTGTTTCGGTAACTCAAGGGCTACTCAAAGATCGGTCTTGCTTTCTCACACATCCACCATTCTAAGAACCACACGTAACCCAAGCACACACATCCTCTCACATCCACCATTCTAAGAAATGCACGTAACCCAAGCATACACACCCTCATACATCCACCATTATAAGAAACACACGTAACTCAAGCATACGCATCCTCACACATCTACCATTTTTGGACGAACAGGTAACCCAAGCATACACATCCTCACACATCCACCATTCTAAGAACCACACATAACCCAAGCATGCACATCCTCACACATCCACCATTCTAAGAACCACACGTAACCCAAGCATGCACATCCTCATACATCCACCATTATACGGACCACACATAGCCCAAGCGCACACATACTCACACATCTACCATTCTATTGACCACATGTAACCCAAGCATACACATCCTCACACATCCACCATTCTAGGGACCACACGTAACCCAAGGATACACATCCTTACACATCCACCATTATACGGACCACACATAGCCCAAGCGCACACATCCTTACACATCTACCATTCTAGGGACCACGTGTAACCCAAGCATACACATCCTCACACATCCACCATTCTAGGGACCACACGTAACCCAAGCGCACACATCCTTATACATCTACCATTCTAGGGACCACACGTAACCCAAGCATACACATCCTCACACATCCACCATTATAGGGACAACACGTAACCCAAGCATACACATCCTTACACATCTACCATTCTAGGGACCACACGTAACCCAAGCATACACATCCTCACACATCCACCATTATAGGGACAACACGTAACCCAAGCATACACATCCTCACACATCCACCATTCTAGGGACCACACGTAACCCAAGGATACACATCCTTACACATCCACCATTATACGGACCACACATAGCCCAAGCGCACACATCCTTACACATCTACCATTCTAGGGACCACATGTAACCCAAGCATACACATCCTCACACATCCACCATTCTAGGGACCACACGTAACCCAAGCGCACACATCCTTATACATCTACCATTCTAGGGACCACACGTAACCCAAGCATACACATCCTCACACATCCACCATTATAGGGACAACACGTAACCCAAGCATACACATCCTCACACATCTACCATTCTAGGGACCACACGTAACCCAAGCATACACATCCTCGCACATCCACCATTATAGGGACCACACGTAGCCCAAGCGCACACATCCTTACACATCTACCATTCTAAGGACCACACGTAACCCAAGCACGCACATCCTTACACATCCACCATTCTAGAGACAACACGTAGCCCAAGCGCACACATCCTTACATATCTACCATTCTAGGGACCACACGTAACCCAAGCACGCACATCCTTACACATCCACCATTCTAGGGACCACACGTAACCCAAGCATACACATCCTTACACATCTACCATTCTAGGGACCACATGTAACCCAAGCATACACATCCTCACACATCCACCATTCTAGGGACCACACGTAACCCAAGCATACACATCCTCATACATCCACCATTCTAGGGACCACACGTAACCCAAGCGCACACATCCTTACACATCTACCATTCTAGAGACAACACGTAGCCCAAGCATACACATCCTCATACATCCACCATTCTAGGGACCACACGTAACCCAAGCATACACATCCTCACACATCCACCATTCTAGGGACCACACGTAACCCAAGCATACACATCCTCATACATCCACCATTCTAGGGACCACACGTAACCCAAGCATACACACCCTCACACATCCACCATTCTAGAGACAACACGTAGCCCAAGCGCACACATCCTTACATATCTACCATTCTAGGGACCACACGTAACCCAAGCACGCACATCCTTACACATCCACCATTCTAGGGACCACACGTAACCCAAGCATACACATCCTTACACATCTACCATTCTAGGGACCACATGTACCCCAAGCATACACATCCTCACACATCCACCATTCTAGGGACCACACGTAACCCAAGCGCACACATCCTTACACATCTACCATTCTAGGGACCACACGTAACCCAAGCATACACATCCTTACACATCCACCATTATAGCTACAACACGCAACCCAAGCGCACACATCCTTACACATCTACCATTCTAGAGACCACATGTAACCCAAGGATACACATCCTTACACATCCACCATTATACGGACCACACATAGCCCAAGCGCACACATCCTTACACATCTACCATTCTAGGGACCACATGTAACCCAAGCATACACATCCTCACACATCCACCATTATAGGGACAACACGTAGCCCAAGCGCACACATCATTACACATCTACCATTATAGGGACCACACGTAACCCAAGCGCACACATCCTTACACATCCACCATTATAGGGACCACACGTAACCCAAGCGCACACATCCTTACACATCTACCATTCTAAGGACCACACGTAACCCAAGCATACACACCCTCACACATCCACCATTCTAGAGACAACACGTAGCCCAAGCGCACACATCCTTACATATCTACCATTCTAGGGACCACACATAACCCAAGCACGCACATCCTTACACATCCACCATTCTAGGGACCACACGTAACCCAAGCGCACACATCCTCACACATCCACCATTCTAGGGACCACACGTAACCCAAGCGCACACATCCTCACACATCCACCATTCTAGGGACCACACGTAACCCAAGCGCACACATCCTTACACATCTACCATTCTAGGGACCACACGTAACCCAAGCACACACATCCTCATACATCCACCATTCTAGAACCACACGTAACCCAAGCGCACACATCCTTACACATCTACCATTCTAGGGACCACACGTAACCCAAGCACGTACATCCTCACACATCCACCATTCTAGGGACCACACGTAACCGAAGCACACACATCCTTACACATCTACCATTCTAGGGACCACACGTAACCCAAGCACACATATCCTCACACATCTACCATTCTAGGGACCACACGTAACCCAAGCACGCACATCCTCACACATGTACTTTCATTTGCTATTGTGTCTTCAACTAGCAGCTTTCCATTGTCTTCCAAATGTTCAAATTGTCCAATTGTCGGGTATCAGAGAAGATAAGCAGATATTCGTGGAAACACATGGTAAGGTAACCGGGTATTACATACATCTCCCTTCTCAGGTATGAAATTATGGTCTTTTACAGATACTTGGTGACTAAATTATGAATTGGGGATCAGCGCTACTTTCTTTGTTATTTCTCCACCCCGGGGAAATCTGATCAATGGGTACACCAAGTAACAGGAACAGACAGGAACACCAGGAAACGGGAACAGACAGAAACACTAGGTAACAATAACAGACAGGTACACTAGATAACAGGAACAGACAGGTACACCAGGTAACAGTAACAGACAGGTACACCAGGTAAAAGGAATATAAAGGTGCACCAGGTAACAGTAACAGACTGGTACAACAGGTAACAGGAACATAAAGATACACCAGGTAACAGGAACATAAGATACACCAGGTAACAAGAACAGACAGGTACACCTAGTAACAGTAACAGACTGGTACAACAAGTAACAGGAACATAAAGATTCACCAGGTAACAGTAACAGACAGGTACACCAGGTAACAGGAATATAAAGGTGCACCAGGTAACAGTAACAGACTGGTAAGACATTTAACAGGAACATAAAGGTACACTAGGTAACAGGAACAGACAGGTACACCAGGTAAAAGTAACATAAAGGTACACCAGGTAACAGGAACATAAAGGTACACCAGGTAACAGACACAGACAGGTACACCAGGTGATAGTAACAGACTGGTACACCAGGTAACAGGAACATAAAGGTACACACCAGGTAACAGGAACATAAAGGTACACCAGGTAACAGTAACAGACAGGTACACCAGGTGATAGTAACAGACTGGTACACCAGGTAACAGGAACATTAAAGTACACCAGGTAAGAGGAACATAAAGATACACCAGGCGACAGGAACAGACAGGTACACCAGGTAACAGGAACAGACAGGTACACCAGGTGATAGTAACAGACTGGTACACCAGGTAACAGGAACATAAAGGTACACCAGGTAACAGAAACATACAGGTACACCAGGTGATAGTAACAGACTGGTACACCAGGTAACAGGAACATAAAGGTACACCAGGTAACAGGAACATAAAGGTACACACCAGGTAACAGGAACATAAAGGTACACCAGGTAAAACAGGAACATAAAGGTACACCAGGTAACAGGAACATAAAGGTACACACCAGGTAACAGGAACATAAAGGTACACCAGGTAACAGTAACAGACAGGTACACCAGGTGATAGTAACAGACTGGTACACCAGGTAACAGGAATATAAAAGTACACCGGGTAAGAGGAACATAAAGCTACACCAGGCGACAGGAACAGACAGGTACACCAGGTAACAGGAACAGACAGGTACACCAGGAAACAGCAACATAAAGGTACACCAGGTAACAGGAACATAAAGGTACACCGGGTAACAGTAACAGACAGGTACACCAGGTGATAGTAACAGACTGGTACACCAGGTAACAGGAACATACAGGTACACCAGGTAACAGGAACAGACATGTACACCAGGTAACAGGAACATAAAGGTACACCAAGTAACAGAAACAGACAGGTACACCAGTTAACAGGAATATAAATGTGCACCAGGTAACAGTAACAGACTAGTACAACAGGTAACAGGAACATAAAGATACACCAGGTAACAGTAACAGACAGGTACACCAGGTAACAGGAACATAAAGGTACACCAGGTAACATTAACAGACTGGTACACCAGGTAACAGGAACATAAAGGTACACCAGGCGACAGGAACAGACATGTATACCAGGTAACAGGAACATAAAGGTACACCAAGTAACAGAAACAGACACGTACTCTAGATAACAGGAACAGACAGATCTACTATGTAACAGGAACAGACAGGTACAGCAGGTAACAGGAACAGACAGGTACACCAGGTAACAGGAACATACAGGTACACCAGGTAACAGGAACATACAGGTACACCAGGTAACAGGAACAGATAGGTACAGTAGATAATAGGAACATGCAGGTATACCAGGTAACAGGAACAAACATGTATACCAGGTAACAGGAACATAAAGGTACACCAAGTAACAGAAACAGACAGGTACACTAGATAACAGGAACAGACAGATCCAATAAGTAACAGGAACAGACAGGTACACCAGGTAACAGGAACATACAGGTACACCAGGTAACAGGAAAAGACAGGTACACCAGGTAACAGGAACATACAGGTACAATAGGTAACAGGAACAGACAGGTACATCAGGTAACAGGAACATACAGGTACACCACGTAACAGGAACATACAGGTACACCTGGTAACAGGAACAGACAGGTACAGTAGATAATAGGAACATGCAGGTATACCAGGTAACAGGAACAGACAAGTACACCAGGTAACAGGAACAGACATGTACGACCATCATGTCACATGATCATGACACCCTTTCCTCGCGGAATCAAGTAGACTGGGACATTCCACCAACCAGACGACTGATCTTGTTTAAACTGTCACCAGCTGTTTCCGGGGCCGCTCATTGACCTGCCAGGGTGAGTACACCTCTTCCACATTATTCCGGAGACACATCAATTGAATTATCAAGCCACCTCGCGCTGCCACGTGCATTTTAGAACGTACCAAGCCGAGCTGCCACTCACCTCTAAAAGCCAATAAATATTCTAAGAGGATCAGAAATGATCGCTTGCGGATTCCAGGCACACACAGATGGAGATCAGGGCCGGGATTTCAAGGAGTGTTGGAGTTCTCGCTGTTTCTTAAGTTCAACTTTGTTGGAATAGATTTTCTGATAGCCTTAGATATTTGGAATGGGGGAGAGAAATGGATGGAGTGCTCACTTGTGTCAATGCAGGAGAAATTGGCTGAGAGCCATCGCTCACGTCGGCGGGGATGGGACAAGAGGGAGGCACTTCGAGTTAATAGAGGCGGTATATTTAGCTGATGTCAACCCATTGTGTCCTGCCGGATACAGAGAGATCAAAGGGACAAGCCAATTATTAACTGACCTCTTATGTTCTCAAACTGGTCGTGAAATGGTTAAAGATGTAACTATAAATTAAATTTAGTTGGTTGGTTAGTTAGTTAGATAGTTAGTTAGCTAATTAGCTAGTTAGCAAATTAGTTTGTTAGTTTGGTAGTTAGTTAGATAGCAAGCTCGCTAATTAGTTAGTTAGTGAGATAGTTAGTTAATTAATTAGTTAGTTAATTAGTTAACTAATTAGTTAGCTAAGTAGTTATTTAGCAGGCTAGCCAATTAGTTAGTTAGTCAACTAGCTAGCTAGTTAGTCAGTAAGTCTGCTTAGTTAGTTAGTTAGTTAGTTAGTTAGTTAGTTAGTTAGGAAGTTAGTTAGATAGTTAGTTAGCTAGTTAGTTAGTAGCTAGCTTGCGAGTTAGCTAGCTTGTTAGATATATTGATTGATTGATTGATTGATTGATTGATTGATTGATTGATTGAGGAACCGACATCACAGCATTTGGGGCATTCCCATTAGCGCTCCGTCACCATCCTCAGAAGCCAGCGACGAGTTCCAACCCCAATAGTACCAGTAGCAATCTGATTGTATGTGCGTCTCGCCTTTCCTCTAAGCGTCGAACATTGGCCAGATCCCCTCGTCATTCCACGCTGTCGCATCCTTGCCAGACCATGGTGATCCATTTGCTCCTCCGAAGTGTACACGTGCTCCCACAAGGCCGCAACCACGTCTGCCTTATCATGCATCAATATTCCACCATGTTTTGCAGAGCCAGCCAATCTGTCTGTCTGTTCATTCCCCAACACACCAGCATGCCCCGGAGAAAATATCCAGACGATGCTTGCCACCCGTGACTTCCGAAGCGAAGCAAGCCACTCGGCACGAAGCATGTTAGTTAGTTAGTTAGTTAGTTAGTCAGTCAGTCAGTCAGTCAGTCAGTCAGTCAGTCAGTCAGTCAGTTAGTCAGTCAGTTAGTTAGTTAGTTAGTTAGTTAGTTAGTTAGTTAGTTAGTCAGTCAGCCAGCCAGTCAGTCAGTCAGTCAGTCAGTCAGTCAGTCAGTCAGTCAGTCAGTTAGCATGTAGCGGTCGACGACCCCAGTTCTGTGCTGGCTGCTGATTATTCGCCAGTCCCTGCACGTCGCTCTTGTCTGGCCTCACCGCTTCTGACGTGACGATGTTGCAGTCGGGTCAAGGTTGCAGACTCACAGCCATCACTTCATGCGCGTAAACGTCCTGCCTCCTTGAGGGCATTCAGAACGGCCCACTGCTCTTTTTCTGTCCACAGTAACCTGGCCATCAAGCCTATGATATTTTCAACAGTAACCTTGCCCGCAAACCTATCATCTTGTCAACAGTAACCTTGCCAGCAAAACTATCATCTTGTCAACAGTAACCTGTCCCTCAAACCTATCATCTTGTCAACAGTAACCTTGCCCGCAAACCTATTATCTTGTCAACAGTAACCTGACCCGCAAAACTATCATCTTGTCAACAGTTACTGTCCCTGAAGCCTATCATCTTGTCAACAGTAACCTTGCCCGCAAACCTATCATCTTGTCAACAGTAACCTGGCCCGCAAACCTATCATCTTGTCAACAGTAACCTGGCCCGCAAACCTATCATCTTGTCAACAGTAACCTGGCCCGCAAACCTATCATCTTGTCAACAGTAACCTTGCCCACAAACCTATCATCTAGTCAACAGTAACCTGTCCCTCAAGCATATCATCTTGTCAACAGTAACCTTGCTTGCAAATCTATCATCTTGTAAAACAGTAACCTTACCCGCAAACCTATCACCTTGTCAACAGTACCCTGTCCCTCAAGCCTATGATCATGTCAACTGTAACCTTGCTCGCAAACTTATCATCTTGTCAACAGTAAACTTGCCCGCAAACCTATCATCTTGTCAACAGTAATCTTGCCCGCAAACTTCTCATCCTGTCAACAGTAGCCTTGCCCGCAAACCTATCATCTTAGTTAGTTAGTTAGTTAGTCGACAGATCATCCTCATTGCACATCGAACCATTCAGTCCATAAGTGCTCGGATCCCCTCCTCAGCAAATCCCGCAGCGTGTAGCGGCTAACGACGCCAGTTCTGTGTTGGTTTATCAATCTTCTTTGGCTTCCTGCGTAGTGTTCTTGTTTGGCCACCCCTCTTTTAATTTGCTGCTCTAGCAGTCTGGCCATTGTTGTAGATTCACAGTCATCACTTGGTTCTCGCAAAAGTCTCACTTCTCGTAGAGCATTCAGAATGTCAGCCTGGTCCATGGCGCGTCCGCCCTCCACAGTAGCCTCACCTGCGAGCTTGTCAGCCCGCTCATTTCCTTGAACTCCCGCATGCCCTGGCACGAAGATGAAACTAATCTTTGCCAGCCGAGACCGCTCCAGAGGCAGCAACCATTCTCTTCGGATCGACCCCTCCTCTATCCTCTTGATCATGTTCATTGAGTCGCTAAGGAAACAAGCCCTAGTGAATGTCTGTGTCTCGAGCCATGTTATTGCTTTACTTACTGCCATGACTTCCATGGTCAGGCTACTTGTGGTTTCAGTGAAAGCACCAGAGTCCTCCTTCACAATTCTCCCTCCGGCCCGAGCTGTAAAGGCCCATGAGCTTCTCACATGTCGGACGACCGACCCATCTGTGTAGATGACCGCGTCACTGTCTAGCGAATTCTCGAAAATCAACGCTTGTACTTCAGCCTCAACAGCAGCCGGATTTTCTTGTCTGCATTTCTATCTAGTTGGATGCAAACTGAAAAGGATGTGCAGAAGTCTGTTGGCACTTGCACCCACTCCTCGCCAGGTTCTAAGTCCTCAAGTGAACACACCTGTTGAAGAATGTCTTCGGCTTGACCCATCCACGACCGTCCTCTTTTTAACCTGCTGCCCTTCACCTTCCTAATTTCACTATGCAGTGGATGTTGTGTGTTTGCGTTAATTCTGAGGTAGGCGCGTGCCCTGCAAACTTGTATTCTCTCTTCAATGGTTGGAAAATCAAGAAGGTAGCGCATCGCCCTGCATGCTGTATCTCTTGTACATCCAAGAATAATGCGCATAGCTTCATTCTGTATCCTTTCCATCCTTTCTATCTGCTTATGGCTGAGAGTCAGGATTGCCATTGCATACTCCAAAACAGACATGACCAGCCCCTCGTACAGAAGACATAGATGGCGCTGCTCACAGTTTGCTGCCGCCATCACCCGCATCGCTGCCAAACCCCGCTTGGCCTTTGTTATCACCTGGTCTATGTGCACTTTATAAGCAAGGCTTCGATCAAACCGTATCCCTAGGTAATTCATTGCCTGCGTTCTTTCCACCGTCTCTGGACACAGCATTACAGTTGGTGTTGGAGTGTTGACAATATGATTATTCAACGAGAACCAAGTCACTGTTGCCTTTGTTGGGTTGACCATTGCCCCAGCTTCATCACACCAAGTACTTATGCGATTGAGTTCGGTTTGCAGTTCCACAGCAACCTCCTCTCTATCCTTACCCTGACGATACACTAAAACATCATCGGCATATGACAATGTCCTGCCAGGTCCAGTGATCTGCTCACTGGTGATTCTCACTGTGTATGTGAATCACTGGTGATTCTCACCTATCATCTTGTCAACAGTAACCTTGCCAGCACACCTATCATCTTGTCAATAGTAACCTTGTCCGCAAACCTATCATCTTGTCAACAGTAACCTGTCTCTCAAGCCTATCATCATGTCAACAGTAACCTTGCCTGCAAACCTATCATTTTGTCAACAGTAAACTTACCCGCAAACCTATCATCTTATCAACAGTAACCTTGCCCGCAAACCTATAATCGTGTCAACAGTAACCTTGCCCGCAAACATATCTTGTCCACGGTAATCTGGCCCACAAGCCTATTATATAGTCCACAGTAACCTGGCCCACAAGCCTATTATCTAGTCCACAGTAACCTGTCCCGCAACCCATCACTTGTTCAATTCCTCTTACATCCGCCTGACCTGGTACAATAATGAAGATGGTATTTTCCAACCTTGACCTCTTCAGAGGCTCCACCCAATGCATTCGAGCCCAGCACATCTGGAACCTCCTGCTCATACTCATTGCATCATCGCAAAAACATGCATGAACGAAAGTGTGTGTCTCCAGCCAGGCTACAGCTGCAGTTACTGCCATGACTGTCCTAGAAAGTACTGGTGCACATTACAAACGCGCCACTATTATACATACTTGATCCCGAGACGCTGGGGAAAAGTGTGGGAATCCCTGTGTTTGTCATGAGGTAGAGAGCGAATGGCTGCTGGAATGGAAAGTGCACGATTGGACCCGCGAGTTTGTGTACAGATTACATGAGACAATGTAAGTTGCACGTGCAGTACGTTTTCCTGCTGCTATGAACCTGATAATGTATCCACGTTGTGGCAATATACTCTGTATACAAAGAGACAAAACACCCAGTATATGGGCTTGACATGCCACGACTATCTGAAAGTTAGTTAGTCGCGGTCTCAACTTCACGGCAACCTGTCGTCCCCATTATGCTCCGCTCCTGTGCCAGTGAGTATCACATAAAATGCTCCACACTGCCCTATGTGAAAAGTGGAGCAGACAGGATTCTCGACAAGCCATCAGCCCGCACAGGTACAATGTGAGTAATGCCGCCGTCAGAATGCCAACACAAACGTCCTCCTCGGAAAATACTGTTCATCGTCGATGGAAGCTGCAATCACTAGAAAACCAGCAGCCACACATTACTGCATTAAAAGTCGAGATGATCGGCTTTATTGCCCCGGGATTTATCCCATGTGGCTCGGTCCATTTCGACAGGGCGGCCCGCTGAAAGTATCACACAAAGTACGAACACCGTAGCTCCAGCGACGACCCACAGGAGTCTCCGAGAAAAAATACACTCGTGAACCGAAAATGCAATCCAGTCAATTCCAATGGACAGGCCGGCCGCCATCGTTCCGAACATGCAGTTCACACTACAACAACTGCGGAGAGATGTAAAAACATTTCAAACGAAATTCACAGCTCACAGTACCACGCTACGCACTCAACTCAGTAGCAGGGCGACGGAACCATGCACTACCAGTTCAACATGAGGAAGATGCGACTGCAAACCGTAGCCAGAAACATAAACACTCCAGAGGCTTCACGGTTCAAATGCCTATCCGCCATGTTGGGGACCGGAATTCGACTATCTGCAAACTACCGTCAACGAGCCATTGGTATTTTGGAGACCGAATGAGCTCGCTGTCATAATCTCCCCATTAGTTCTACCGCGTCGTCGTCCACAACGCCTGGTGAGTACGGCCAGGGGTCCACCTGTGAGCGACACTAGCCACACTGCGTCAGAAATCGCCAATCGGTGAATGCGTGGATCATGCAGTCCACGCAGGGACGCAACCCCGACTAGCGAGATTCACAGTGGTTAGCGGCCAGACGGCTTGGGAGCGTTGGACAAGACAGACGGAATGAATGGTGCTCGCATACTTGAGTGTACGAACGCAAATAGAGAGAACGCCTGTGGGAATAATAGAAGACTGTGCGCTTGTGAGTTGTGTATATTGTACTGATATATCTATTGAATGTATTATTGCATTGTCATTGTAATTGTACGATGCATGTCATGGTTGTGATGAGTGAGATGTGTGAATAAAGTGTTTGAATTGTAGTTGTAGCGTGTCATGTCAAGTCATTCTGTGACCGTGTTTGTATCACAATTGTTGGTGATTACGAGCCTGTGTTATTGCTGTATGCAAGACTCTGACACTCGCGGCCATTGCCAGAAGGATGAATTGCCACCACAGCACTATTTTACGTCTCAATGAACGTTACGGAATCACTAGCAGTGCCCGAGATAGACTTCGAAGTGGCGAACCACGAGTAACTACCCCTGAGCAAGATTGTCATATTGTGCTGAGTCAACTAATGAATCGTTTTCTCCCGGCTAGTCAAACAGCAATAGCAATAGTGGGTAGACGTGAGCAAGTGTCTCGAATGGCAGTAGATAAAGGCATTATTGCAAGGCGACCTTACGATTGGCCAAACTGGACTCACAGACATCAGCTGCAGTGCCTGCAATGGGCAGAGCAACATATCGGAAGGGCTAGACTGCAGTGGAATGCTGTCTTATTCACAGACCAGAACAGATTCATCCTATCCTCTGCTGATGGACGTATGCGGATTTGGTCTACGATGTGGAGAGCGCTTTGTAGATTGCTGTAGTCAGCACAACCGATTTGGAGGTGGCAGTATTCACATTTGGGGAGGATTCAGTTTTCACCATCGCTTGCCTCTTCACATCTTCCGTGGAAATGCTAAGGTTGCGACATATTGAAATGAGGTTCTCGATTCATTGGTTGCTCCTGCGTTCACAAATTATCTAGACGTGCAGCTTCTCCAGCAGGATAACGCACGTGCGCACACCGCATGCATTACACAGCAATATCCACAACAGCAGAACATTGTGGCGATTGATTGGCCTGCCCTATCACCAGACATGTCCCCTATAGAACATCTGTGGGACGATTGATTGGCCTGCCCTATCACCAGACATGTCCCCTATGCAACATCCGTGGGACGAGCTTGGACGCAGAGTTTACAGGCAAGGTTCTGCAGCTAATCTGCAACAGCTCGAAGCTGCCCTTATGCGTGAATGTGACTTGATTTCCAGGAATTTCCTTCGGGGACTTGTGCGTACACGCTGCCAAGCTTGTTTGCAAACACACGGTGGACATACCAGATACTGAGGATAGTGTCTAATTGATGTTTTAATTAGTGGCATTTTTGGTTTTCTACTTGCCTGCACAGAATGCAGTGAATGTCATAACAATCAAATCTACAAATTACTGACCAGCATGAATTCATAGGAACATGAATAAAGATTATAAATATGTAAACATGTAATCACTTACATTTACATTTCACCATCTGTTCTTGAAATATACATGTGGTAGGTTTTTAATGTGCCTTAGTATGTGTGTGTATATATATATATATATATATATATATATATATATATATATATATATATATATATATATAGAGAGAGAGAGAGAGAGAGAGAGAGAGAGAGAGACTGCAGTAGTTGAGGCTTCACAGATCTATGTTGAGTAAACAATATGTTTCCTATCTCATGCCAGTTTTTCTACATGTCATTTATGATCATCTAGATGTTAACACATGGTGGAATGTTTAGTTATATTTCCATCTGAAAAAATTCGCTTTGAATTACTAGTACCAAACATTAGAACAATTTAACTCCTAACATGAGCTTGTGTAATGGCGAGTTATAGACGCGAACAATGAGAGTTAGCATCCAACTAGATAGAACATGGAGACAAGAAAATCCGGCTGCTGTTGAGGCTGAAGTACAAGCGTTGATTTTCGAGAATTCGCTAGACGGTGACGCGGTCATCTACACAGATGGGTCGGTCGTCCGACATGTGAGAAGCTCATGGGCCTTTACAGCTCGGGCCGGAGGGAGAATTGCGAAGGAGGACTCTGGTGCTTTCACTGAAACCACAAGTAGCCTGACCATGGAAGTCATGGCAGTAAGTAAAGCAATAACATGGCTCGAGACATAGACATTCATTAGGGCTTGTTTCCTTAGCGACTCAATGAACATGATCAAGAGGATAGAGGAGGGGTCGATCCGAAGAGAATGGTTGCTGCCTCTGGAGCGGTCTCGGCTGGCAAAGATTAGTTTCATCTTCGTGCCAGGGCATGCGGGAGTACAAGGAAATGAGCGGGCTGACAAGCTCGCAGGTGAGGCTACTGTGGAGGGCGGACGCGCCATGGACCAGGCTGACATTCTGAATGCTCTACGAGAAGTAAGACTTTTGCGAGAACCAAGTGATGACTGTAAATCTACAACAATGGCCAGACTGCGAGAGCAGCAAATTAAAAGAGGGGTGGCCAAACAAGAACACTACGCAGGAAGCCAAAGAAGATTGATAAACCAACACAGAACTGGCGTCGTTAGCCGCTACACGCTGCGGGATTTGCTGAGGAGGGGATCCGAGCACTTATGGACTGAATGGTTCGATGTGCAATGAGGATGATCTGTCGACTAACTAACTAACTAACTAACTAACTATACTTCTGGCTAGTCTGTTGCAACTTTAACCCCTTAAAGACGTCAGCATATGAAACTGGTGGCGGAGTGGCTAGAAGTCATAATGTCCGCCTCCAACTGCAACACACCTGGTTCAGCTCGCGGCTAGGATTCCACTGATGTTTACAAGAGAGGAACAGGTATATGAATCTCGGTCTCCTAATCTGGACCAGTGTATCGGGTGACCAGCCATCTCGGACAAAGGACAAAAACCTTGCACTAACCAATGCCAAGTTTACCACCAGTGGGGATGGACAAATACTCTGACTTTCCTGCCCTGGTACATTTCTACTTTAAACAATGTGTTTACTGAAGTGGACCACCACTAGCTTGTAAGCCTGTCTGTCTGTCTGTCTGTCTGTCTGTCTGACTGTCTGTCTGTCTGTCTGTCTGTCTGTCTGTCTGTCTGTCTGTCTCTCTCTCTCTCATCTCTCTCTCTCTCTCTCTCTCTCTCTCTCTTCCCCCCCCCCCCCCCCCCTCCGACTGGACTGATTCAACTGATCACAAAGAATGACACACGTCTGGAGACAGAGAGATCAGCACAAGCAGTAGTTGAGTTCCCCCTGATACTTATTCACCACGTATCCAACAATTACAGTGCAAGCGAAGCTCAACACGCATTCATGTATCCAACAATTACCACGCAGCGAGACAATGGGGCTTCCACTGTGTAGTGTTTAAACCTCTTTCCTGAGCAACAATGACCCTGAGTACATATGGAAACCAATACTCCATATTTAAGTGGTAATCGCCATCAATCGATATTGTGAAAATCGAACCAATGATTCGTGTTAATTGCGACACTATGTTTCTTTCTGATTGCATATGTTGCAGACCTAACCATGGATAGATTCTTATCTGTCTGTCTCTCTGTCTCCTGCCTGCATGACTGTTTATCTGATTGTCTGCCTGTCCGTCCGTCCGTCCGTCCGTCTGTCCGTCCGTCTGTCTGTCTGTCTGTCTGTCTGTCTTCTGCTTGCATGTCTGTGTGTCTATCGGTCTGTGTGTATTCTGACTGCATGCATGCATGCCTGTCTATCTGTCTGTCTGCCTGTTTATCTATCAGCCTTATTCTATAGCCGGCTCCGTGGCTAAAGGCTTGCGAACGCGGTTCGTGTGCCGGGTACCAGGCGATCGAAGCTCAGCTGCAACAGATTTGTGCAGAAGACCGTGTCGCGTTGTGTTATAACATGCTGGTATGGGAGCCGGTCGTTCAGAAAGCAATGCCAAACTACTGAACGTAACACTTGCTTAGTACATCAACAGCAGCTGAAAAATGCTGGTGTTGATTGCAACGTCTTGTAAGGGATAAGCAACAAAAATTTAGTCTACAATCCAGTATATCGGCCTGACAGCTTCCCTGTTTGTCAGTCTATCTGTATTTATATCAGTCTTCTGTGCATATTATATGTGTTTGTCTGTCTGGCTGCCTTCTGCCAGCCTTCTATCTGTCTGTTGTCTGACTGTCTATATATGTGTCTGGCTGCCTTCTGCTTGCCCTGTCTTTATGTCTGTCTGACAAATACACGACTGCCTGTTCTCTCCAGCATGCATGTAGCATTTCTATGTCTATTTATGTGCATGCATATATTTCTCTCTCTCTCTCTCTCTCTCTCTCTCTCTCTCTCTCTCTCTCTCTCTCTTCTCTCTCTCTCTCTCTCTCTCTCTCTCTCTCTACTCTTATATATAAAAGGCGATCTCCGTCTGTCTGTCTGTATGTCCCTATGTCCTTTATGCGCTCGCGAACGGCCCATCCGATTGAGATGAAATTTTCTACACGTCTTCCTTTCATTCCAGCGCAGCCCACTGTCATATTTTTTTTAGTGTGAAATTGGCTGCTTACCCAATATTATTTCATTTTTCATTTTTCATTATAATTTCATATATCTCAGGGGACTTAACTCTGTAAAAGTTATTTCAAGGGGCATAACTTTTCTGTATAACTTATAGTCATATTGTGGCATCGTTTTCAAAGATTTATAAACTCTTTGTCCATAGTTATGTACCGGCATATGAGTTATAATAAATAATGATACAATCTGTAAGGCATTTTCAAAGTTTTCATAAAAATAATGCATAATGCATAACATTGTAACTCATCTTTTTTGCTTAAAGAATGAATAAATAATAGTTACCTTATCTCTATCAAGTTTGAAGATTTTATATTTCTTTACACTGTCGCCAACTCTAAGAAGACATGGAACAACTTCAGCCATTATTAAATCTACAGGCATATGCGTTATATTCCTCCTCCTCCTCCTCTCCCCTCCTCCACCTCCTACCCTCTTCCTCTTCTCCTCCCCCTCCTCCCTCTCCCTCCTCCATCCTCCTCTTCTCTCTTTCTCCTCCTCCTCCTCCTCCTCCTCTTCCTCCTCCCAGCTCCTACTCCTCCTTTTTCTTCTTCTTCTGCTGCTGCTGCCGCTGCTCCATTTACCCAAGTTAATTGTTGGGGAAGATGTAAAGATCTTTCAAGTGCTCTTTCTAATGCTTTTTGTAAGTTGGTCTTCGTTTATCTAAGGTTGTTCTAACTGCAACCAATAAATGATTAGACAGACAGACAGACAGACAGACAGACAGACAGACAGACAGACAGACAGACAGACAGACAGACAGACAGTCGGGAACGGGAACTTATATGACTACTCATATGAATTAAATGAGATGCTCCCCATCAGGGGCTGGGCGAAGCCGGGCCGGATCAGACAGATAGACAGACAGATAGACAGACAGACAGACAGACAGACAGATAGATAGTCGGGAACGGGAACGTGAGCTTATATGACTACTTATATGAATTAAATGAGATGCTCTACACCAGGAGCTGGGCGATGACGGGCCGGGTCAGACAGACAGACAGACAGACAGACAGACAGACAGACAGATAGTCGGTAACGGGAACGGGAACTTATATGACTACTTATATGAATTAAATGAGATGCTCCCCACCAAGGACTGGGCGAAGCCGGGCCGGGATCAGACAGACAGACAGACAGACAGACAGACAGACAGACAGACAGACAGATAGTCGGTAACGGGAACGGGAACTTATATGACTACTTATATGAATTAAATTAGATGCTCCCCACCAAGGACTGGGCGATGCCGGGCCGGATCAGACAGACAGACAGACAGACAGACAGACAGACAGACAGACAGACAGACAGACAGACAGATAGTCGGTAACGGGAACGGGAACTTATATGACTACTTATATGAATTAAATTAGATGCTCCCCACCAGGGACTGGGCGAAGCCGGGCCGGGTCAGCTAGTATCTTATATATAAATTAGGATGTGTGTGGATATGTATGTCTGTATGTCTGTATGTCCTTTATACGTTCGCGAACGGCCCATCCGATTGAGATGAAATTTTCTACACGCCTTCCTTTCATTCCAGCGCTGCCAACTGTCGTATTTTTTTTTCTTCTTCCTCCTCCTCCCTCCTCCCCCTCCCAAAATACGTGAGTAAATATATGATGATGATGATGAAAGAATCCCCGAACCAAAACGCTAGGGAAAGGGAAGAAAATGACGTGACTACACAGAATCGTCACACGGCAATCATCATCAAGTGCCGTGCCGGCTGGCGTAGGCGTTCATGGCTCTCCGTAGATCTCGGTCTTTGGTTTTCTGGATCAACTCTGCTGCTGATATTCCTCCATGCCACGGCAATATCAATAACAATTCATCTTTTTATGTGTAAGGAAGTTATCTACAGTCGTGTAGAAGGGAAGAACAATCAATGGAAGGACCGAAATCACAGAACCTAGACGAGTATGAATTTGGAATGGCGAACTCCCTCCTCCTCTCTTCTCCTCCTCCCTCTACCTCCTCCCTCCTCCTCCCTCTACCTCCTCCCTCCACCCTCCTCCTTTTCCTCCTCCCTCTACCTCCTCCCCCTCCCTCCTCCTTCTCCCTCTTCCTTCTCCCTCTTCCTCTCCCCTCCTCCCCTCCTACTCCCTCCGCCTCCTCCCCCCTCTTCCCTCCTCCTCCCTCTCATTCCTCATCCTTCCTCCTCCCTCCTCCTCCTGCCTCCCTCCTCCTCCTCCTGCCTCCTTCTCCCTCAGCATCCTCCCTCCTCCACCCTCCTCCTTCTCCCTTCTTCTCCCTCTTCCCTCTTCCTCCTCCTCCTACCTCCTCCCTCCTCCTCCTCCTCCCTCTACCTCCTCCTCCCTCCACCCTCCTCCTCCTCCCTTCTCCTCCTCTTCCTCCTCCCTTTCCTTCCTCGTCCTCCCTCTACCTCCTCCTCCCCCTACCTCCTTCCTCCACCCTCCTCCTCCTCCCTCCTCCTCCTCTTCCACCTCCCTTTCCTTCCTCCCTTCTCATTCTCCCTCCTCCTCCCTCCTTCCTCTCCCTCCTTCCTCCTCCTCCTTCCTTCTTCTCCCTCCGCTTCCTCCCTCCTCCTCTCCCCTCCTCCTCCCTCCTTCCCCTCCTCCCTCCTACTCCCTCCTTCTCCCTTCTTCTCCTCCTCTCCCCTCCTCCTACCCTCTTCCTCTTCCTCTCACCCTCCTCATTCTCCCTCCTCCATCCTCCTCTTCCCTCTTCCTCTTCCTCCTCCTCCCTCTTCCTCCCCCTCCTCCCTCTCCCTCCTCTTCCTCCTCCATCCTCCTTATCCCTCTTCCTCCTCCTCCTTCTTCCTCCTCCTTCCTCCTCCTTCCTTCTCCTCCCTCCTCCTCCCTCTTCCTCCTCCTACCTCCTCCCTCCTCCTCCTCTCTCCTATTCCCTCCTCCCTTTTCTCCCTCCTCCTCCTCCGTCTACCTCCTCCTCTCCACTCCTCCTCCTACCCTCTTCCTCTTCCCCTCCCCATCCTCCCTCTCCCTCCTCCGCCTACCTCCATCCTCCTCCTAATCCCTCCTCTTCCTTTCTCCCTCTTCCTCCTCCCTCTTCCTTCTCCTTCTCCCTCCTCCCTCCTCCCCCTCCCTTCTCCTTCCTCCTCCTTTCTCCTAATCTCTCCTCTTCCTTTCTCCTCTTCCTCCCTCCTCCTCTCTCCTCCTCCCTCCTCCCTTTTCCTCCCTCTACCTCCTCCCTCTACCTCCTCCCTCCTCCTCCTTCCTCCACATCCCTCTTCCTCCCTCCTCCTTCTTCCTTAACCTCCTCCCTCCTCCTCCTCTCTCCTCCTCCTCCCTCTCCCTCCTCCCTCCTCCTCCTCCCCCTCCTCCTCCTGCGTTCTCCTCCTCCTTCTCCCTCCTCCCTCTTCCTCCTCCCCCTCCTCCCTCTCCCTCCTCCTCCCCCTCCTCCTCTTCCTCCTTCCTCCTCCTCCTCCTTCACCCTCCTCCTCTCTCCTCCTCCTCCTCCTCCCTCCTCCTCCTCCTTCCTCCTCCCTCCTCATCCCTGTTCCTCCTCCTTCTCCCTCCTCCTCCCTCCTCCTCCTTCTCCTCTTTCCCCCCTCCTTCTCTTAATCCCTCCTCCTCCCTCCTTCTCCCTCCTATTCCTCCCTACTCCTCCTCCCCTCTCCGCCTATCTCTTTCTCCCTCCTCCTCCCCCCTCCTCCACTCTCTTTCTCCTCCCTCCTCCTCCCTCTTCCTCCTCCTCCCTCCTCCTACCTCCTCGCCCTCCTCTTCCTTCCTCCTTCGGCCACCTCCTCCCTTCTCCTCCTCCCCCTCCTCCCTCTCCCTCCTCTTCCTCTTCCATCCTCCTCCTCCCTCTTCCTCCTCCCCCTCCTCCTTCCTCCTCCTCCCTCTCCTCCTCATCCCTCCCCCTCCCTTCTCCTCCTCCCTCCTCCCTCCTCCTCCCTCTACATCCTCCCTCCTCCCTCCTCCTCCCTTCACATTCCTCCTCCTCCCTCTTCCTACTCTTCCCTCCTCCTCATCCCTTCTCCTCCTCTCTCCTCCTCCTCTCTCCTCCTCCCTATACCTCTTCCCTCCTCCCTCCTCCTCACTTCACATTCCTCCTCCTCCCTCTTCCTCCTCCTCCCTCCTCCTCCTCCCCTCCTCATCTTCCTCCTCCTCCTCCCCTTCCTTCTCCTCCCTCCTCCTTCTCCCTCCTCCTTCTCCCTCTTCCTCCTCTTTCTTCCTCCCTCTTCCTTCTCCCTCCGCCTCCTCCCTCCTCCTACTCTCTCCTCCTCCTCCCTCCTCCTCCCTCTCCCTCCTCCTCCCTCTCCTCCTCCTCCCTCCTCCTCCTGCGTTCTCCTCCTCCCTCCTTCTCCCTCCTCCTCCCTCTTCCTCCTCCCTCCTCCTCCACCCTACTCCTCCCTCCTCCTCCTAATCCCTCCTCCTCCCTCCTATTCCTCCCTACTCCTCCTGTCTCCTCCTCCTCCCTCCTCCTCCCTCCTCTTCCCTCCTCCACCTCCCTCTTCCTCTTCCCTCCTCCATTTACCCAAGACAGACAGACAGATAGTCGGGAACGGGATCTTATATGACTACTTATATGAATTAAATGAGATGCTCCCCACCAGGAGTTGGGCGATGCCGGGCCGGGTCAGACAGACAGATAGACAGATAGACAGACAGACAGACAGACAGACAGACAGACAGACAGACAGATAGTCGGTAACGGGAACGAGAACTTATATGACTACTGTCACACGACGTAGTATGTTGACGATACTGTCGATGTTCTTGATGATAAGTTTCGTGTGATGGTCGTTGTCTAGGTAACGATACTCCTGGAGTGTCAATTGAGCTATCTAACTGTCTTGCAATATAACTCACCCCCGCAGTGCACATTCGCCAGTCATGAAACAAGATTCAGTTGGCGCACATAATCCTTTATTACAAAAATAACACAGACTCACGGAACATATGCATATATCCAGAAAACAATATATAATCCATCGAATATCCATCTCCTCCTCACAATATTAACACGCACACATCAATGCCTTCTCAAGCCTGCTTCATATCAAATCCATAAGACAGGTAATTCCAGCTCCTATCCACCGCTGGACCTCGCACAATACACCCACACACTGGGTTCAGGCCCTCACTCCCTATAGAACCCACTCTGGTTCAGGCCTGTCTTCACAACTGGGAGAACAACACAACACGGAGATCTCTAACTCCGCTTCTCCTTAGACTACCGACCAGTTCGGCATCTACCCATCAACTGTCCTGAAGTCCCTTGACTTCACACAAAACTAAACTGTCCTTCCCCCATCCCCCTGGGAGATTTTCTCTACCCTCACTATTTTATTTCTCAGGACTGGCTGTTTTCCCCATAGCCAGGTCAGTCACTTTACTGTCTCCCACTTTCATCCCTTCTCTCTCATGCCCGGTCACTCAACTCATTGTCAATGACCCAGGCTTATGTCATCACCCCCCTCTTAAAAGAAAACTTCGTTTTCAAATATTGGGAGACTAAAACTTACTAAACATGTGACCCAGACATATTGCCTGGGTAGCCCTAAGTATGGCTCCATCTCACTTTAGCTACCACCCTAAATAATACATCAAATGCTCATAGTACACTCCCATATTCCCCACACATAAATACAACCATCTTTCTATCTTGTGTACCAATGCATGAACTAATACATCACATAATAATAATACATCATAGGAAAGCATTATACTTATGTACCCACAGGTCTCTTACTACTTCACGACCACACAATACTATTTGTGTACCGACCCTATATCAGGTGGTTCTGTTCTTGCATTAACCCACCTCTGATTCCTGTCGATGCTGTGTCTACCTTTCATGTACCCATGACTCATGGTACCTCTACAATTACAACATCTGTTTGCTATCCCTAGCCCTGGGTCAGTAATGTCGCGAAAACTCTTTTGACCTGACTCAACTTTCCTATCTGCATATTGCACCGTTACACTTGAGTCTCTGTTTAGTCTGAACTCTTTATTCAATCTTGGCCCATATACCTGGCACCTTGCTTTCTGCTGCATACGCCTTATGCCTATGTGCCCTGCACATGCACTATCCTGAGCTGTTCTAGTATATCGGTCTCTGTGTGCTAAAGGTACTGCTACTTGCCCACGTGCCAGTTCTGCTATCTGAAAACCTGCGAGTGAGAACATTGTTCTTCCTCTCGAAGCACCATCTACCCTTCCCTGACTGACTATTTTCTACTCTACTACACCCTTGGAAACATTTGTTCAGAGTAGTATCTTGTCTCTGGGAGTCACTAGCACTATATTTGGGATCCATTCTCATCTGCTCAATCGTACTATCCTTGTCCTGAGTTCCTGTGTCTACTTCAAGTGCCTCTTCTACCTCAGCTATACTCTCTAATTTAGGTTCTCTTGTGGTAACTACCTCATTACTGCTTACACTATATTTTCGGTCCCAATAAACTATTTCCTCTTCTGTACAATCTTTAACTCCTATAACATTTCCTATGATCAAATCAGCCACTGGTGAGTCCAAAACACACGCTGTCACTCTTCCAGTGATATATGGTGTTTTTACTGTTATTATGGCTACTGGGTAGAACTCTACTGTGCCGTTGAATGTTATGCATCTAATCTTTTTCCCTGTATAATCCGAGGGATCTATTAAACTTCTCCTCACTCCGATAGTCGTACATCCGGAATCCCTAATTGTTAACGCTGGTCTATCATTGACAAATCCATGATGCAGCTTCAAACTTCCTCCTTCATGCACTGCTGATCCTGCTTTCACTGTATGACCACATATTAGGACTGGCTGACTGTCTTTTTCAAAAAGAGGTTTGCACCCACTACAATCTTCATTGTTCAGCGTCTCAATTACTTGCGCTGCATTTGAGTGCTCTGTTTCTCTCATCCTACATTGATGGCTGAAATGCCCCTTCCTTCCACATTTGAAACAAGTGATCTCCTTCCTTGCGTTACTTGTTGGCTCACTGGCTGGCTGCACGTCACACTCCGCTGCCTTGTGTCTCCAGCTCCCACAATTCCAACATCCGGCATAATTTGGACGTCTCTGGAAAGTTCCCTCTTCTATATGGGTACCGTCCTACTCTACCAACATTGTTTCCTCGGAAACCATTATCTTGAAGTTCTTGCTGCTCACCTTTCTGTGCTGAATCCACACTTTTCGCCCTTGGTCTGATGACTGGATTCTGGTCCTGTTTAGTGTACGCTGCACAGACTATTTCCTCACTCATTAGTTTCCCAATAGATACTGTTAGGATGTGCAGTCATGTAGTTTTGCCCTAACTGAGACATTGTGTCTATGTCCTTTGGCTTACGTTCCTCAAAGAAAGCCACTAAATTAGAATTGCATGCAGATACTACCTTGTCTCTTAACATTAGATCTACTAATTTATTAAAATCTTTCCCTACTTCTGCGAGCTCCATCCATTTGTTAAATGTATTCTTTACAGTGTTAACAAAGTCTGTGAAATCTTGATTTGTCTCTGGCACTAACTGTCTAAACTTTGTTCTATATCCATGCTCAGTTAGTTGGAACTTTGTCAGCAAACGTTGACGTAAGATAGTGTAGTTGTTTCTTTCTTCTACAGGTAAATTAAACATTGTATCTAGAGCCTTACCCGTAAGAAACTCGCCAAGTCGCATCCCATATTCTGCTTCCGGGATCCCTAGAGTTTTCACAGATGATTCGAATCTCGAAAGATAGGCCTCAAGACAATCCCGGTCCGTAAAGTATGGCAGTTTCAATCGCTGTGAGGGATGTGAAGGTCTTCTGTTTTCCTCACCTTGACCCTTCGAAGATAGTTCTAGTTTTTTCAACTCAATTTCAGATTGCATCTGACACTTAATCTTCTCTTTCTCAATTTCCATTTTCATTTGTGTCTCTTTCTCTTCATGTAGACGTTTGTTTTCTATTTCAGCTAACTTTACTTCCTGTAGACGTTTGTTTTCCATTTCAGCTAGTTTTACTTGTGTCTCTTCCTGTAGACGTTTGCTTTCTATTTCAGCTAACTTTACTTCCTGTAGACGTTTGTTTTCCATTTAAGCTAGTTTTACTTGTGTCTCTTCCTGTAGACGCTTTGCCTCGCGTTCATTATGCCTCTCCTCTCTTTCCGTCTGTTTTTGTTCTTTTGCTTCTGCATACTCCTGTAACTCTTTACCTTTCAGGCCTATTCGTTCACATGCTTCAATATATTCCATTAAAGTAGGCATCTTGTACTTGTGGACACGTTGCTGTCTGTCAGCCAACTATAAATGTGAAGACTCTGCTGTTAGTCTTTGTGTCACTTCCCTAAGTACACCAGCACTCCCTGTGTACGTAAATTCGTAGTGCTAAAATATCACTCTGTACTCACCCAGTCACTCTATAAGCACTAGGTAGTGGGGGAAAATATCCTTCCTCGCATATATCTATAACAAATAGTTGTATAACATTTCTGGAAATATTGTTAAACATACATATAAATACATATACAAACAAATGGATGATAACACTAAGTGTTTTCTATAAAACGCTTAGACTCACAAGCCAAGTACACGGAGACGGTGATCACAAAGAAATAAACCACAGTAACAACCACAAGCTTGTGTAGGGACACCCACAGTGCGCGTAATATAATATAAACTGACAAAGACCACTAGACAGCAGGAATTACGAAAGATCACAATAATAACATATATCCAAACCACAACAAATATCATTTGTAAATATAACGAAAAGAAGAAAGAGAAGAAAAAAAAATTATAGCATCAATTTATACACAGATCTGACGTTAAACACAAACTGGCACGTTATATAATTCAGGACCGTCCCTGCAGAACCAAATAAACCGACCTTTCGATTTTCTTCCCAAAAATTATATATGGTGCACCTCAGAAATTAACTTTTCGCCCTGTCTCCCGGCCTTCGAGAAACAACACAAAAATCCCCTACACTTGACAAACACTGGACCACATACAAATAATTGCGTAACACCCGACAACAATAAATATGACGATGGGAGCCAAAAAAAATAATGTGCAAATGGTTGGCCGACAAATATGTGCCTATTCATCCGTCGCCACAAGTTCGTTTTGTTTTTGTTTTTTTTAAATAATTTTTCACAATATGCTGGGAATGTATATTGGTAAATGTTCCGAAATGTCTACGATATTCCCAATTTGTTGCGTGGTGACTTAATTTCGCGTTGTGATCACCAGTTCCACCTGTCGGAAACGTTGACGGTAAATAGTAATTATCCAAAGTGTTCTTTCGATTGTCGTACGAATTGAAGATGATGGTAATTATCCCAAAATGTTCTGGATTGCCGTTTAAAGACAAAGTTCAAATGAAAAATTGGCCGCAAATGCCGAGTGCTATTTTGTACCGTCAGTTCTTTTTGGCAACTGTATGCACCCTTTGTGTGCGGTGATGACACGTTAAAATTGTTCGCTCATAACAGAATAATGATGACAAAGGGCTTGAACAAAGACGAAACATAAAGTCTGGCTTTCTTTCAAAACAACCTTGTTTTGTTCATTCACAATGAGTCATCTTGACCACACTAGGCCGTGGAAATTCTCCTGAGTACCTTTACTCCTTCCACCCCCAACTCACAATGTCACCTCAATTTCTCTTCATCACCGTTAGTGGAAAAAAATCCTTAGTAAACACAGTTTCTACACAACCTTCTCAGCCCCAATCCGGCTGTGGTGGGGCACTGTTCCTACCCCCTTCGGTTACCTGTCCTCGTAAACAGCGCTGACCCGATTTGTCCGTGGAAACTCACAATTTCCACCGTCCTCCCCCGTTGTGTTCACTTGTCGACCCGCGACCAACACAGTGCGTTGCCTCAGCACACACACACCTGTCAATATCTTTGAATTTTCAATCCTGTCTTGTCCTACACACACTAGGACTGACCTCTTCTTGTCGCAAACAACTCGCTGTCCACGCGACTTTACCTGTGCTGTCCTATTTTTGACCTCTCTGCGTTAATTCTCTGACGCCCCATCTCTTGACCTATGAAAAACACCGTACAACTGTCTTCAGCGCGCACATGACTTCGCTGCGAAATCACTCACTGTCTGTTTTGCCGCGCGCTGGCTGCTTTTGATGAACTGAAGTGGTCTTTCGTGAACTGTCTGCTAGCTTCAGCGATATTGTTGGTATCAAATTTACCTGTAGTAACCTTTACGTGAACTGTCTGCTAGCTTGATCATTAGCTCTCGTTTGTTTGTGATAATTATCTGGCGCCCACACAAAAGAGTTCACATTAACCTCTTGGAGCAGTACTGTCTAAATTGATGGAACGAAGTCGCAGATAATAACTCCTCTCTCAGCGAAGAGCCCACAAATAATTCACTGGGTTTCTTGAACGGACGAAGCCTCCAGATACTCCTTACTAAGCGACGAGCTCCATGATGTCACACGACGTAGTTGACGATACTGTCGATGTTCTTGATGATAAGTTTCGTGTGATGGTCGTTGTCTAGGTAACGATACTCCTGGAGTGTCAATTGAGCTATCTAACTGTCTTGCAATATAACTCACCCCCGCAGTGCACATTCGCCAGTCATTAAACAAGATTCAGTTGGCGCACATACTCCTTTATTACAATATTAACACAGACTCACGGAACATATGTATATATCCAGAAAACCATATATAATCCATCGAATATCCATCTCCTTCTCACAATATTAACACGCACACATCAATGCCTTCTCAAGCCTGCTTCATATCAAATCCATAAGACAGGTAATCCAGCTCCTATCCACCGCTGGACCTCGCACAATACACCCACACACTGGGTTCAGGCCCTCACTCACTATAGAACCCACTCTGGTTCAGGCCTGTCTTCACAACTGGGAGAACAACACAACACGGAGATCTCTAACTCCGCTTCTCCTTAGACTACCGACCAGTTCGGCATCTACCCATCAACTGTCCTGAAGTCCCTTGACTTCACACAAAACTAAACTGTCCTTCCCCCATCCCCCTGGGAGTCCACACTCACCCTTCGCATTATTTCTCAGGACTGGCTGTCTCTCTCCTAGCCAGGCCAGTCACTTTACTGTCTCCCACTTTCATCCCTTCTCTCTCATGCCCGGTCACTCAACTCACTGTCAATGACCCAGGCTTATGTCAACTACTTATATGAATTAAATGAGATGCGCCCCATCAGGGTCTGGGCGAAGCCGGGCCGGGTCAGACAGACAGACAGACAGATAGATAGACAGACAGACAGACAGACAGACAGACAGATAGTCGGTAACGGGAACGAGAACTTATATGACTACTTATATGAATTAAATGAGATGCTCCCCATCAGGGTCTGGGCGAAGCCGGGCCGGGTCAGACAGACAGACAGACAGACAGATAGACGGACAGACAGATAGACATACAGACAGACAGACAGACAGACAGACAGACAGATAGTCGGTAACGGGAACGAGAACTTATATGACTACTTATATAGTTAGTTAGTTAGTTAGTCGACAGATCATCCTCTTTGCACATCGAACCATTCAGTCCATAAGTGCTCGGATCCCCTCCTCAGCAAATCCCGCAGCGTGTAGCGGCTAACGACGCCAGTTCTGTGTTGGTTTATCAATCTTCTTTGGCTTCCTGCGTAGTGTTCTTGTTTGGCCACCCCTCTTTTAATTTGCTGCTCTCGCAGTCTGGCCATTGTTGTAGATTCACAGTCATCACTTGGTTATCGCAAAAGTCTCACTTCTCGTAGAGCATTCAGAATGTCAGCCTGGTCCATGGCGCGTCCGCCCTCCACAGTAGCCTCACCTGCGAGCTTGTCAGCCCGCTCATTTCCTTGTACTCCCGCATGCCCTGGCACGAAGATGAAACTACTCTTTGCCAGCCGAGACCGCTTCAGAGGCAGCAACCATTCTCTTCGGATCGACCCCTCCTCTATCCTCTTGATCATGTTCATTGAGTCGCTAAGGAAACAAGCCCTAGTGAATGTCTGTGTCTCGAGCCATGTAATTGCTTTACTTACTGCCATGACTTCCATGGTCAGGCTACTTGTGGTTTCAGTGAAAGCACCAGAGTCCTCCTTCACAATTCTCCCTCCGGCCCGAGCTGTAAAGGCCCTTGAGCTTCTCACATGTCGGACGACCGACCCATCTGTGTAGATGACCGCGTCACCGTCTAGCGAATTCTCGAAAATCAACGCTTGTACTTCAGCCTCAACAGCAGCCGGATTTTCTTGTCTGCATTTCCTATCTAGTTGGATGCAAACTGAAAAGGATGTGCAGAAGTCTGTTGGCACTTGCACCCACTCCTCGCCAAGTTCTAAGTCCTCAAGTTAACACACCTGTTGAAGAATGTCTTCGGCTTGACCCATCCACGACCGTCCTCTTTTTAACCTGCTGCCCTTCACCTTCCTAATTTCATAATTTCCTGAGGTAGGCGCGTGCCCTGCATACTTGTATTCTCTCTTCAATGGTTGGAAAATCAAGAAGGTAGCGCATCGCCCTGCATGCTGTATCTCTTGTACATCCAAGAATAATGCGCATAGCTTCATTCTGTATCCTTTCCATCCTTTCTATCTGCTTATGGCTGAGAGTCAGGATTGCCATTGCATACTCCAAAACAGACATGACCAGCCCCTCGTACAGAAGACATAGATGGCGCTGCTCACAATTTGCTGCCGCCATCACCCGCATCGCTGCCAAACCCCGCTTGGCCTTTGTTATCACCTGGTCTATGTGCACATTATAAGCAAGGCTTCGATCAAACCGTATCCCCAGGTAATTCATTGCCTGCGTTCTTTCCACCGTCTCTGAACACAGCATTACAGTTGGTGTTGGATTGTTGACAATATGATTATTCAATGAGAACCAAGTCACTGTTGCCTTTGTTGGGTTGACCATTGCCCCAGCTTCATCACACCAAGTACTAATGCGATTGAGTTCGGTTTGTAGTTCCACAGCAACCTGCTCTCTATCCTTACCCTGACGATACACTAACATATCATCGGCATATGACAATGTTCTGCCAGGTCCAGTGATCTGCTCACTGGTGATTCTCACTGTGTAGGCGTTGAACAGTACCGGAGATAATGGTGATCCCTGTGGTAGGCCAGGATATATTGTTGTTGGTTCCGAAGTCCAACTGCCACATCTAAAAACTACTTTCCGTTGGAAGAGGGCTGCAGCGATCCAACTAAGGAGGAATGGACTTACGTTTAGTTCAAGAAGCTGAAACATTAAAAAATCCAGTGGTACTCTGTTGTATGCGTCCTCAAGATCAATCGCTGCAGCAACAGTTTCAGTGCCTAAGTGGAAACCTTCATAGACATCATGGGCAAAGACTGCTGCATTGGTCCAGGTTTCTCTTTTTGGACGGTACCCACCCAGGGTAGGTGGGAAAACACCTTGCCTCTCTAGTTGGCTTGATATTTTCCTGGCAATTACCTTCTCCAGCAGCTTGCCTATTGTATTCTGCATGGTTATAATTCGATATCCCTGAATTTTTTTGTGGTCTTTGTCAGGCTTCGGCAAGGGAATCAGATAGCTGTGTAACCATTCCTCCTTGATGCTAGCACTCCCTATAATGTTGTTGTACATGTCTACTAGTTTCTCTAGCTCATTGTCGGTACACCTATTTATGTCGTCGTATCTTATGCCATCAGGACCTGGAGCACTGTTTTTTGATCGTCGAAGCACAGCCTTGATTTCTTTCACTGTCACTGTGTCTTCATCCGAAGTGTTCTGGGCCTTGCATCTGTCTGAGGTGACCTCCTTGGCCAGATTTCGGCCTCCCATGTCTGTCTGGTTGCTCTGCTCAAGGTAGCGTTCAAAGAGGGCTTTGCCCTTGTCCTCGTCAGTCCTCTGCCAGATGAGGTCAGCACCTTGGAAGTCAGAAATGCTCTTATTCTTGACTACACCACTCATGCTTTTATGTAGTCGCCAGAACAATTTCAGTGACTTGTCTGTGCTTACTCTTTGACACACCTCTGCCCATTTTTCGCTTTTTCTGCGGATTTTCCGGTTTCAAGATGGCGACGGACGGTCGTGTTGTTTTGTGTTCGTTAACTTTTTCGCGTAGGGGATGGATTTATTGATCTCTTGCGTGTAATTGATGTGCCAGGATGTAAAACAAGGAGTTTCTACTCAAGATCTGCGCGGGTGCTACGGAGTTCGTGCATCGAGCGAAGCCATCCTTGAGTGAATTTTCAGCAGCGTGTGTGGTTTTCTTAGTTTGTGTTTACGTTTTTTCAACATGGCGGAACAACGTGTTTTCTCCGAGCGGTCAGCAGTCAACATAACGAAGCGGCGTGGTAGCCGTGCAAAGAGGAAGAAACAAGGTAAGCGCGGTGGTTTGAGACGTTTTAGACTCAAGTGTCACCGTCTAGGACTCAGGAACATCCGTATTCTATATTGGAACTGTGCCAGTGTAAAACAACGGGGTTCTATTTTAGAAACCCTAGTTTACAGGAACGACATTGTAGCACTCCAGGAGACGAGACTGGGCGATCAGCTACTCCGAATTGCCGGTTTCAAATGTTTCTACAACAGACGACATCTGGGAACGGCGATTCTCGTTCGCGACAGCATGGTGGCGTCAGAGCTAGACATGTCCAGTTGGGACAGTGAAGATATACAAATACAGGCGTTGAGAGTTCATTCCAGTATACCATTCGTGTTGGTTAATGTTTATGCCCGCAATGCGAGTGTGGACGCTGTCCTGTTATTTTCCCGAGAGGAAGTTGGAATCAACAAGCACATCTTTAAACTTATTATCTGTTGGGATTATTGACTGACTTTGGTCTACACTCCTCTCTTCTGTCTTCCCTTCCATATATCTATTTCTTTCACTCTCTCTGTTATTCTCTCAACACATACTCAGACAACAGTTCCTTTCAACAATAAATAAAAGATTTATTAATAAAAACTATGTCTGGTGTATGTATGGATATTGTCTATGTAGTTGGTATGTTCTTCTAGTGTGGCTGCCAGATAAGATGTTGATAGATAGTCTCCGTGTCTTCTCTCGTCTCTTCTCTCGGCTAAAGTACAGGACGGTACATAGATACAACAGAACGGTCTCACCCTGAATGCTCCGTCTGCTTGAGTCTGTAGATATATCCGTTTTTTTTTTTTTGTAATGAACAATGTTCACCACTGTATCAATGTACTTAAACCGATCACTATATGCTGTCAGCTTAAACTGAATGTTCGTTGCTTTCTTATAGCGTTCTTAATTCCATCCTGGAAAACACATCGAGTTTCTAGTATTCTCTATTTTTGTCCTGTAAAAGTTCTACACTGGATAGTTCGTAATTGGTATAGGCATTTGGTATGCACCTTGCAACTCTTCGATACTGAGTCATTTGAGTCTTTTGTTTTTAGTTTGTATGATCTCTATTTTCCGTTCTCTGTCCTCCTGACTTATTACGATGACACTTCTTTTCTTTCCTTTCTTATGCACAAGTGTCGTGCTTTATTACTTTAAAGTGCTTTCTTGTGGGTTATCAACACTGAGTGATCTTGACCACAGCCATCTGTGTTATATCTTAGTTGATAAGTCTCGCACTGGCATGGGAGCCTGTGTGATATACATTTAATAATGAGATCTGTGTCTGCTTCCTCTTCTCTCCTATGTGAGTGTCTTTTCCTCCAGCCGAAATGAAAAGGCTTCCGAAAAAAACCCACTCTGACATAGGATAGAAGATTCACCTAACGTCTATACTATTCTTACTAATAGAAAGCAATGTTAAATGCACTTCACGCACATCTATATTCCTATGCTAAAACTATACTCTAATATATTAATACCTTATTTAGGCATCTATGTTCCTGGAATCGAAAAACACTTAGCGAATAATACACTACTATCCCCTCTTTCCATCATTAGGGACGTGTATTTCTATTCCCACTCAGGAACATATCTCCTTCAGTTCAGTTTGGAACACAAACTAAACTCCCACAAAGACGTGGACACTCTTTATAGGTCATTTTTGCCGCATAGTCCTTGACCTTGCTTGACACCTCAAGTCAATACTTCATTATCACCGTTAGTGGAAAATTACAGATCTGAAATTTGTCCGTTATTCATACATCCAGACCGCAATATGCTGTCCAATAATGCTGTCTGCCTTTGTCGCAAACCAATTTTTCCACGCGACAGGTTACCTGTGCTGTTGGCGGCCCGTTCTGTGTCTTGACCTATAAACACATGCGCCTGGTCACTCCGTTGTTGGTTACCCTTACTGCTTCGTTTGTTAACCCTTCTTCTACTAGGTTAGTCGGTGTATACAGTCGTCTATCTGGGAATCATTAACTCTCAGTATTCCACGACAGACGCCCAGAAGTGGCAGTGCTTAAGTGGCATATTAGGCCACGAGAGAAATGTTATTGTCTGTGGTGACTTCAACGCTAAAGGCAGATCATGGGGAAACACTTCCTCCAATACACAAGGGGAGGAGCTCGAGACTGCACTGGAAACCATCGACCTGGTTTGTATCAACAGTGGCGGTGTCACCAGGACAGCAAGCCGTCCAGGCGATGAGGACAGTGCTATTGATCTGGCGCTAGTTTCACCTTCACTCACTACAGTGTGTAGATGGGGTGTCCTAGGACACCATGGCAGCGACCACCACCCTTGCAGCATACTGGTGGAGAAAGGTAGAACCAGGCAGCACAAGCTAAAGGTAAAGAAGTTCCAGTATGACAGTACAGGGCAAGATGTGGTGAGTAAAATAAGACGTGACAAGCGCAGAACGGTTCAGGGCAGGAAAAAAAGCTGGGAGCAGCCACCGTGGTGGCGTTTCGAGGTGGAGAAGGCTTGGGTGGATAAGCGTAGTGCTGTAAAGAGATGGCAAAATGCCAAGAAGATTAGAGCAGGTCATCCTAGTCACAGCTTGCACTTAGAAAGAGAGATGCACACAAAAGTAAGCTATTTCAAAAAACTGGTCAAGGTGGTTATGACTACTTATATGAATTAAATGAGATGCTCCCCACCAGGGTCTGGGCGAAGCCGGGCCGGGTCAGCTAGTATATATATATATATATATATATATATATATATATATATATATATATATATATATATATATATATATATATATATATATATATATATATATATGGGTATACTTATCTAGCGGGAGAGCGCAATTGGGAGGCTACAAGCCTTATCCTGGTGCGCGGATATGCAACCTAAAGACAAAATGTCATGGCAGGGTGGACCAGACTCTACGCCTTGGTTGACAGCTGGTCTAGGATCGAAGCTCTGACAGGCGGACAGTTAGAGCATTGCTTTGACGATCCGGCAGCTTCTGCAGCTTGTCTTGTTCTAGATGTATTGCTGTTATCTTTCCTCTGGAGGGAACTGGAGAGGCCAAGAGAGGGATCATGCTGCATGGGCAACACATGGTCTCTATATTTTAGCCCAGGCTTTGTGCTATGGAGAGGTATAACTCCATCCCTGGTCTTAACCGGTCTCCGAATCAAAGCGAGACCTAGGAGTTACGGGTTATAAGTCCTTGTCAGTTGGCGTAGACATGGGGTGCATGGGTTGCCTCTGACGATGGGAGACACCTACAGGTGTCACTGATCAACTACCGCCTGCCTCAAGCTGGGCAGCCTCAGGCCAATTGAGTGCTGATCCGCAACATCTTGCCTGCTTCAATGGGTGCTTGGGGCTAGGACACAATCTGAATCGCCCGCTGTTAAACCAATGCACCAGGTATTACTTTAAAAAAAAATATAAACCTCAAACTGCGGCCTGCAACCTGAACGTAAGAACCATGAGTCCGGGATTTTCCACTGACCTGACGAATATTGGCGATTTGAGAACGACTTCTGTGATTGATGCCGAACTCAATCGTCTTAACATTGATATTGCTGGCCTGCAAGGAGACTCGTCTCGCTGAGGAAGGGTCACTCAGAGAAAAAAGTTACACATTTTTTGGGAGGGTAGAGAGCAGGCAGAAAAAAAAGCAACATGGTGTGGGCTTTGCAGTGAATAATTCGCTACTGAGAATGATTAAAATTTCAGCTAGGGGTAATGAAAGACTATTATCCCTGCGCTTGGCAACCTCTTGTGGTTTTGCCACAATTATCACTGCATATGCATCGACACTCACTTCCTCTGATGATAAGAAGGATTCGTTCTATGAGGAGTTAGAGTCTGTGAACAAGGCAGTTCCAAAATTCGACTACATTTATATGCTCGGAGATTTCAATGCTTGTGTAGGCAAGGACTCGAGTTCATGGCCAGTGTGCCTTGGAAAATACAACATCGGTCGCATGAATGAAAATGCAAAGGCTGCTGGAGCATTGCACCAGAAATGACCTATGTATTACAGAGTCCTTTTGTCTAAACCAAAGGAGCTGCACAAGGTTACATGGAAACAATCAAGATCGGGCCATTGGCACCAGCTGGACTTCATCATCACACGGAAACATCTGAACCAAACATAATTAACTCGAAGTTACCACAGTGCTGACTGTGATACAGATCATTCTTTGGTTGTTGCAAGGGTTAGACTGAGACCAAAGAGAATCTACACAGCTAAACACAAATCTAGCCCAAGGATTAATATCATTAACACCCACGATCCTGATAAGTGCTCTGAGTTCTAACAGCAACTTGAAGACGCTTTCACTGATGATACATCAGAAAATTGTAGAGCAAGTGATAAGTGGGGTAAACTTAAGGAATCTCTTCATAAAACAGCGGTAGGGGTTTACGGCACTGTGGATCATAAGCGACAGATTGGTTTGCGGCAAACAGCCGGACACTGCAGCCCTTGATTGATGAAAAAAAGATAGCTCTCTTAAGAAACAAGGAAAGAACAACGCGTAACACTCTGAGTGAGCTAAGGCAAGCTAGGAAAGATGTGCAAAAGGCTGCCAGGCATTGTGCAAATGACTATTGGATCACGTTATGTGAGTCCATTCAAAATGCAAGTAATAAGGAAAACATCAGAAGCATGTATGAAGGTATACAAAAAGCCTGTTGTCCAATGATCAATAGAAGTGCGCCATTGAAAACCTTGACTGGAGAAATAACTGAAAAGAAACAGCAGATGGACAGATGGTGTCAAAGACTGAAACATAGAGGCCGGAGGTCTGCCTCAAGATAGAAGACCACCGGGAAGAGTGGTCAACCTCAAGTAGATTAGAGGTAATACAGTGCCCCGATATAAGGGCAGGGTAGGTGATAGAATGGGGGACTATTAACTAGTTCTCTCATGAGACAAGGAGACGTCGACCAGATAGTTAGCACTCTGGTCACGACAGAATCACGCCTACGTGATAGCCACGATTGCCACTCAATAGGAGACAGCTAATATAAGCGTGCTGAATGTAACGGCACGCAAAAATCCGAAGGACGCATCAAGGTCCTTTCGCGTGCTGTGTAGCCACGCGAGTAGGAAAGTCAGACTGGGGGATGACTTCGTAGCGAGCAGATCGTTTAGTGTTGATAGGAGTTTTGTGTAACCAAATAGATAGAGATTAGCAATAGGGTTAGGAAACTAGTGATAGGCAATTCTGTGGCTTTGTGTGTGATTTGATAGCGACTGTTTTGTAATTGTAAAGAGCCAACGGCAATAAAATGTATCATTCATTTCCTCTCACACGACTTGCAAGTTTCTTGTGTGGTGTGGGAGAAGTAATCCGATGATGCCTGAAACATTGGTTGTTGACAGGCGAGGATTAATGTGGTGTCAGAAGTGTGGCTTGGACAAATGTTCAAGCTATTACACCTACCCACGGCTCTAGACTAAGGTTACGAATAGTGAATTACAGGTTTAATTTGTGTCAGTGACTGATGACGTGTGCAGACTAGAACGAGTTGCGAGCTAAACTGTGCCTATCGTGACAAAATAATGCTTATTTGTGTTTATTAAAATATCATGTACTTAATTATGTGTTCTTCAAAGTTGTAAGTATTCATATTATTATTTTCTTTCATTTATTTATGTAATTATTGATTTGTTTATGAATAACTATCAAATAAGATTCATGGCGGAGCGATACACATGCCAGCAACATTATCGATTTTTGCAAGCTAAAAATAGCGCTGCGCCTCTGACGTAGTGCGATTGACAAGCAGTTGTTCTACGCCATTCGCATTCAGCATCTGATTGTTTACAAATCGTCAAGCTGCTGCCCGCCTGAATCTGTGCTTTATATTAACTATTATTTGTTTATTTAAGTTAGTAATTGAATATATTTAGTTATTTAAACATTATTATTATATTTTTATTTATTTGAAAGCAGTTATTGAATTTCTTTCGTACTTTTTCTATTTGTTTACCGTCACGATGGCACTACTTTTTGCCATGCAAATTAGACTGGGTCTGCACAACACTTCCATAGATTAAACTAGGTTAGTAACGAAAGGCATAAAACGGTTAGAACGAAGACAGGACATTGACAATTTAATATTAATTTAAACTATATTCTGTTTGTCCGTGGGCATGTCATTGTGATTGTACTAAATTGTCGAGAATATTATATGTCGTTTACTACTTGTTAATTGTTGCTGCTCTGTGAACCAGGGTGAACAACAGCTGATTAGAAAACTCGTGTGTATGCCGAAGTGCCAAACGAGGTGACCTGTGTTACCGGATTGGTGTTCCTGATTCTCGGGAACATTAAGTTGAGTATACTCAATATATTTGGCATGCAATGTGATTAATAGTGCATCTCTTTTTCAGCGTGTGATGCATTAGCATATGTTTGTGCTCTGTTTTTTTTTTTTCAGGATAAAATTTTCCAGGTTATAAACAAAGAGTACAATTTATAGTGCTCAGATAATAAGAAACATAACATATCAAAGATAAATAAGTGATTAAAGAGCTCAGTGCGGGTCAACGCTAGCCAATTACCAAATAACATGGCGACTTTAACTGATTTTATAAAAGCTGGTAAAGAGTTACAATACACAGGTAAAGAGCTACAACAATATGCTGATCAGAAATTTAAAGAAGCAAAAGATGCTGAGACAGCTGAACGTATACGAAAAGAAGATGCGGAGAGAGATGAACGTGCACGAAAAGAAGATGCGGAGAGAGATGAACGTGCAAGGGAAAGACAACACCAAAAGGAGATTGCAGAACTAGCTGAGATAACAAAACAGAAACAGTTAGAACATGATAAAGAGATTAAACAACAACAGTTAGAACATGATAAGGAAATTAAACAGAAGGAACTAGAATTAAAACAGAAGCAATTAGATCAAGAGAAAGAATTAAAGCAAAAGCAATTAGATCAAGAGAGAGAACTAAAGCAAAAAGAGATAGATGACATGGCAAGAGTTAAGGAAAAACAAATTCAAGTAGAATCAGAAACACAGGTAAAGATGAAAGGTATGGATGTAGACTCACACATAGAGATCTCTGCTGCTAAACTGAAAAGTCAACAAGAAGAAAATAAGTTCAATAAATACAAAAACATTATCAAACCATATTGTAAAGAAGATTCCATATCAGCCTGGACAGAAAATGTTGAGTATCAGTTTAAATACCACCAAGTTCCAATAGAGATGTGGGCTATGATTTATATGAAGAACCTGAGCGGTGAGCCCCTTAAAGTGATAGAATCTATACCAACTGATCTTAGATCTAACTATCAGTACATCCATGATAGGATAATGCAACACTTTTTACTTGATGCCCCTGGGTATCAGGTTCAGTTCTCAAACTTAAAACCAAAACCTAGTGAGACTTTCATTGATTACGTCTCAAATGTTCAAAGTGTACTAGATAGGTGGCTTAAAGCAGCTAACATAGGAAAAGACTTTGACAGACTTAAAAATTTAATAGCCATGGATAAAGTCATATCCACTATACCATCTCCGTTTGCTAAATTCCTGCAGCAGTCAGACATTGAGAACATAGAACAATTCGAAAAGAAAGGCTCTGCATATTTTTCTTCAAATAGAGATATTTTTAAGACTTCAAATGACTCTGAAGTAGTTTCTTTTGTAAAGGACCAACCTAAAAACTATCAAAGTAATAGAAAACCATTTCATAAAGTCGACAAGAAGGATAGGAAAGTGTCAAAATGTATCTACTGTCAACTTTTGCATGACACTTATTCTATGTGTGATAAATCACCAAACTATGCGGCACATCTTGAAAATGTTATTAAGAAGCAACAAAACAAAAGATCTGCATACAGGCGTGCAATCAAATGCTTCTTTTGTTCCAGCTACGGCCATTATTCAAATAAGTGCCTGGGCCGCCAACGCATGAAAGCCAACAATGCTATTTTGATTGATACATCTTCTGATAGTGGTAGTGAGACTGAGTGTGAAGTCGAGAATATATTACCTTTTCAGCAATCTGAAGATGTGTGTTGTGTGAATGATGTATTAAGCTTTGACAATTGTGACCAATGTCACCAATTTCATGCAGACGGCAAACTTACATGTGGGCATATTGTAACATCCTCCGTAGAGAATGCAAATGCAGTTATAGCCTCCAGAGGCAATCTATTGTTTCACTCTGCAATGGTCAATGAGAAGCCATGCCGATGTTTGCTTGACAGTGGGAGCTCTATTATTGGTGTGAAAAAGGAACTTGTTAATCCAAAGGATTATACTGGTGACTCTGTAAAATGCCGGACTTTTTCTGGTAATATAGAAACCTATCCTCTGGCAAGAGCCCGTATAAACACCCCGTTCCTTTCTGGTACCTTTACTTGTGCAATACTTGACAACCCTTGTACTGATTTAATTCTTGGGTGTCTACCCCAGCTAAGGCACTGTACAGATGAAGAAATATCTGTCTGGGAAGAGAAGAATGGTTTCACTCCAGTGAACAGTGCAGATATCCTCAAACATCACAGTCCTAACAAAAGTGCCAGACCCATAACACTTGAAACTGATCAAGACGTAATGGTGCTACTACCAGACAAGCATAATAAAATGGTAACTTCATGGCAAGGGCCTTTCAAGGTGACACAAAAACTTTCAGATGTTGACTATGAAATATCGATAAACGGACACTTAAAGATATTCCATGTCACCATGTTGAAACCTTACTTTTCACGACAAGAGACAGAAGTAGAGACAGACGAACACAGTGCACCCACACCTAGTGATCAGACGACAGACATACACAACGCAACTACACTAGTTAGCGAGACTGGCAAATCCGACGATATCCATACACCTAGTGAGCTTACAGAATACGCACTTAGCACCACCACCGTACTGAATCAGGTAGACGACGACGGAATGGAACTACCTGTTCCTATTGTAGACAAGACTGCGACATTAGATAGCATACGGATAGAACAGGGAATAACAGACGTTCAACGACGACAATTAGTAGAATTAGTGACGGAGTATAAAGACATATTTTCTGACATTCCAGGTAGGACGGACAGAATCGAGCACTCCATTCTTCTTTCGGACTCTAAGCCTATCAAATGCAGGCCGTACTCTATCCCACTCAGCTATAGAGAAAGTCTAAATAAGGAAATTCTTAATTTAGAAGCTAGTGGGATCATCCAGAAATCCACATCTGAGTACTCCTTTCCAATCGTCCTAGTTAAGAAAAAAGACTCCACAATTCGTTTGTGTGTGGACTATCGAAAGCTCAACAACGTCACTAAGATCGACGCAGAACCAATTCCTTCCTGCGAAGATCTTATTCTTGACATGTCCACCTCCAAAATCTTTTCTAAATTAGATCTTACTAAGGGATATTGGCAGGTCCCTATGCAGACTCAATCCATTCATCTTACTGCTTTTTCAACACCTTTAGGACTGTACGAGTGGCGTTTTCTTCCTTTCGGACTTCGAAACGCTCCTGCCACTTTCATACGCTTAACTAGAGATCTACTTCATGGAGTGACGAATACAGTGACGTATATAGATGATATATGTGTCCATACAGATGACTGGACAACACACTTACTGAAACTAAGACATGTCTTCGAAAGGTTGCGACTCTTCGGTCTCACTGTCAAACCGAGCAAAGTCGAATTGGGCCTAAAAGAAATTGATTTTTGGGTCATGTCATTTCACAAGGTCAACTTAAGACTGACAATAGAATTATTACCAAAATTATGAACCTGACCATGCCTACCACAAAGAAGCAGGTCAGAAGCCTTTTGGGGTTAGTAAATTACTATAGCAAATTCATACCAAACTTAGCGGAAATTACAAGTGTATTTCCCATTTTTTTAAAAGCATCTGTAAAATTAGATGTCAAAGATGCATTATTAATTTCTGCATTGTCAAAATTGAAAATCCTGTTTAGTAATGTACCAATCCTTCGCTTGCCTAATCCTAGGCTCGTTTATTATCTTAGGACAGATGCCAGCAGAATCTCCATCGCTGCAGTACTAGGCCAATTTTATGATGGCATCTTCCATCCGATTTGATACGTGAGCCGTAAGATCACACCTGCTGAGTCCAGATATTCCATATCAGAATTTGAAGCCCTAAGCGTCATCTATGCGGTGAGAAAGCTCCATCGATTTCTAGCGGGTGTTCACTTCGTTGTCCAGACTGACAACTCCCCAATCACGTCATACAAAGTGGTGTGCATCGGAATGACCGTATATACAGGTGGTCGCTAATACTACAAAACTATACTTTTAGTATAGAGCATATTAAGGGTAAGGACAACATTCTGGCTGATACCCTTAGTCGACCATCTGAGGTAGAAATACCGGAGATTCCACATAAGAGTGTAGAGTAATAGATGTTAAATTAGTACATTAGAATATTCTATGTGAGATATTTTACGAATACATAGACATTATGTTCTGAACCATGAACTACCATGTGTCCGTAGACTTCAACATAAGAACTATGCCTCGAAAACAAGTATATCACCGTGTGAACTGAGACAGCTCGTTATATACTAAGCTTCATATGTGTGCCGGTGAACCATCTGTATAAGCATAGAAGAACAGTGTCAGAACAGTACATAAATACAGACACGAAAATACTGGTCTACGACACAAGCGAACTCTACAGATGCAATACCCATAGGACACAAGTATGACTGTGTAATGTATTTCATATACCCAGGTCAACTGTATATATAGTATGCCAATGAAAGCAATTTCTGAACATTAAGACAACAACTGACCTGAGGTAATTGAATACCATGTATATATATATATATATATATATATATATATATATATATATATATATATATATAATATATATATATATATATATATATATATATATACTGATTGTGATATGTATTATAATATTTTAATATAGTGATAAATTATAGTAGATTAGATCACTCTAACATATATGTAAGATTTAGGAAATATAATAGTTTTCAGGTAGTTTAGATAGATCATTAATTCACCCACTTACTTAGCTTAAAAGTGGATTAGGATAGTAATTTAAACGTAATAACAGCTAAATATAAACTAGGATTAAATTTAGATAGTAATATTACCATTTAGTTTGTTACATTTCACTTAGGTTCATTTCACTTGAGTTCATTCCATCTTAATGAACCAGTCCATTTAACAAACGTTATCATTTAGTATTATAATTAGTTTACACCGTAATAGGATAAAAGGATTATACAAGTAAACATACATCATTTACACCATTTAGAGTAAGAATATCAATCATATATTTTTTTTCATTTAAAAACATTAGTTAGAATTTTGTTATATTTCACATTACCCTTGTTAGAAAGGTACATAATTTATTACATTTCACATTACCCATTCAGAAAGGTACATAACTCATCTCACATCAATTTCATTTTAAATAATTAGATTACGTCCCTTAAATTAGATAAATATTAGGATTAATGTAAGCGTATCTTAGGATTAATGTGGCAAAATAGATTAAAATAGGTAACACATTAAATACATATTTATAGAACTAGTATTAGGATGTCAGTATTTAGAGTATTATTGCAGTAGAATATAGTGGTTAATAATACCAGGGTACAAACCATCAACCCTTTCTCTTACATGTAAATATGTTGTAAATACATGACTCGTGCAGCAATTTACGCACAGTCATTAAGCTCAACTTTGTCAAACTGAGCCAAACTTGTACAGTGTCACTCCAAGGTTTTTAAATAATTGTGAGGGTAAAAGATGTGTGACAGAAGTAAGGGTAAAAGATGTGTGACAGAAGTGTGAAAGGGAGAGCAAATGTAAATTATACAAGAGAGAGTGAGATCAGTCAGCGGATTTTTTCTGCCGCTCAACGCGACTTTTTATTTTCATCTGCGTCAAATGTTTGTTTTCGATGTTGAAAATGTGTTGTCGTGAATGTGTTGTGTGTAGTTTAGTATAGATCTTAGAGAAATTAAGTACATGATATTTTAATAAACACAAATAAGCATTATTTTGTCACGATAAGCACAGTTTAGCTCGCAACTCGTTCTAGTCTGCACACGTCATCAGTCACTGACACAAATTAAACCTGTAATTCACTATTCGTAACCTTAGTCTAGAGCCGTGGGTAAGTGTAATAGCTTGAACAATAGCTTCTCCCGATATAAGGGCAGGGTAGGTGATAGAATGGGGGACTATTAATTAGTTCTCTCATGAGACACGGAGACGTCGACCAGATAGTTAGCACTCTGGTCACGACAGAATCACGCCTACGTGATAGCCACGATTGCCACTCAATAGGAGACAGCTAATATAAGCGTGCTGAATGTAACGGCACGCAAAAAGCCGAAGGACGCATCAAGGTCCTTCCGCGTGCTGTGTAGCCACGCGAGTAGGAAAGTCAGACTGGGGACTGACTTCGTAGCGAGCAGATCGTTTAGTGTTGATAGGAGTTTTGTGTAACCAGATAGATAGAGATTAGCAATAGGGTTAGGAAACTAGTGATAGGCAATTCTGTGGCTTTGTGTGTGATTTGATAGCGACTGTTTTGTAATTGTAAAGAGCCAACGGCAATAAAATGTATCATTCATTTCCTCTCACACGACTTGCAAGTTTCTTGTGTGGTGTGGGAGAAGTAATCCGATGATGCCTGAAACATTGGTTGTTGACAGATGGATAGAGCACTATTTGGAGCTTTACTCAAATGAGATCAAACTAGCGGATGATGCCCTCAAGACCATAGAGGTCCTACCAACTCTTGACCATCTGGACACACTTACCACCATAACAGAAGTTAAGTGTGCTATAAATGAACTTGCATCTGGCAAGGCCCCAGGTAAGGATGGGATTCCAATAGAGTTGATTCGGAGTGGGCAAGAAACACTCACTCTACAGATCCACCAGCTAATAGAGCTATGCTGGCGAGAAGGACAAGTCCCACAGGATTTCAAAGATTCAAGCATCATAACACTGTACAAGAACAAGGGCGATCGGAGCGACTGCAACAATTATAGGGGTATCTCACTTCTGTGTATTGTTGGGAAAGTATTTGCCAGAATTGTTCTGCGCAGAATTCAAGTCCTAGGAGATCAAGTCTACCCCGAATCACAGTGTGGCTTTTGACAGAATCAGTCTACCATTGATATGATATTCTCATTGCGATAAATGCAAGAAAAATGCCGTGAACAGAATCAAGAACTGTTTATTGCCTTCATCGACCTCACAAAGGCATTTGATTTGGTCAGTCGTGAGGGTCTGTTCAAGGCACTAAAAAAGATTGGCTGCCCACCAACTCTTCTGCCCATTGGGGAATCGTTCCACACAGGCATGAAGTGCATAATCAAGTTTTATGGTGAAACTTCAGAAGAGTTTGAAATCAAGAGTGGAGTTAAGCTGTTTTGTGTACTAGCTCCAACCCTCTTTTGAATATACTTTTCATTTTTACTGAAATAAGCCTTTCGTGATCAGGATGGTGGTATATACATTCACTAACGCACAGATTGCGGCCTCTTCAATGCTTAGACATTGAAGGCCAAGACCAAATTTATGAGACTACTGATCAGAGAGTTGCTGTTTGCAGATGATGCTGCAGTTACGACCCACTCTGAGGAAGAATTGCAATGTCTACTATCTGCATTCTCCAATGCTTGTTCTGAAGTTGGTTTACCAATTAGCAAAAAGAATACAGATTATGTCACAAGGTGCACATGGGGTACCATCAATCTTTATTGACGACACCGAACTGGAGATAGTAGCCCATTTTACATATCTAGGATCAGAGGTTAAATAGCAAATTATCCCTAGATCAGGAAATCAACAGCCGGATTGGTAAGGCAGCAACAATAATGAACAGGTTAAGAAAAAGAGTCTGGGAGAACAGGAAGCTTACTGCCAAAACAAAAGCCTTTGTCTATCAAGCCTGTGTCCTTAGTACTCTTCTTTATGGCAGTGAAACCTGGACCACTTACTCACGCCAAGAGAAACGTTTACATAGCTTTCATATTCGGTGTCTGCAAAGAAATCTTGGTATTAAGTGGCAAGACAAAATCACAAATACTGAAGTATTGGAAAGATATGGTTGTGTGACGGTATATTCCATGCTCATTATTCGTAGACAAATGGATAGGACACGTTAGGAGGATGGATGATGGTAGAATACCAAAGGACATCTTTTTTGGTGAATTACAGATGAGTAAGAGATCTCAGGGCATTGATAATGCACATTGGGAGCAAGTCGCCGCTGAACGTGTTGCATGGAGGGCAAATATCAGAAATGGAATAAAGGCAAAGGAGAAAATTATTGCAGATAAGTCACACAATGAGCGTGTGAGACGTAAGATGGTGCATGATGGTGAAAATAACCATGTGTTCACATGCATCCACTGTTGACGAACATTTACAGCGCAAATTGGCCTTATCAGTCACATTCGCCACCGCCACGGGTTGTAGTTATTATGCCTTTTTGAAGCACAGTGTAACAAACTATTGTCTGTCAAGATGGCAAGGTGCTAATGAATACTTATCTACCACTCGACTGACCAAACAATCTACCGACCGACTCTCCGACAGACCCTCCGACCAACTGACGGTCTCTGTAACTGTCTCTTTGTATGCCTCCCTCTCTTTTTCCTAAGCATGAGTAAGAATATTCCAGGAAAGACGGCAACATAATCATTACCTCACAAATCACCAAATGAAAACTCATGGAACAGAAATCATGAACAGAAGACGAGCCGAAGGTCTCTTGGCCTCTACTCGAGACTGTGGTCGTCTGGGGAGGCATACCTCAATCATTGCTGGGATATTCGCAGATGACGTGTACAAAGTGTCCAGGCGGGAATGGAAAGGGCTTACTTTGAAGACGTATACATCAGCGTCCAATACAAAATGATCGCGAGATTGCCGCTGGACATGGCCGCTTTGACATGTTTGGTCAACTGGACTGAGGCAGAGATTTTCGAAAGTACAGTGTCGTTGTATGGGTCTCGAAACGCCAACATGTCTGAACGGGTCTACCCAAGGATCACCATTGTCACCTATTCTCTCCACACTGCATGTAACATGAGTCACCAATACAACACAACAGGTTCTCTCCACACTACATGTAACATGGGTCACCAATACACCACAACAGGTTCTCTCCACATTACATGTATCAGGAGTCAATAATTGGCCCTCTGTTATTTGCCATTATATAAATGATCTTCCCTTAAATCTGTTGTCGTCCTGCGATCTATTTGCAGACGACAGCACAGTATCTACAAACTCTGTTGATCGTAATGCGCTAGAATTATCCTTGCAACAAGAAATAAATAGTGTAGTTAACTGGAGTCATGCAAACCGCATGCAAATTAATATTTCTAAAAGACAATCAATGTTAATAGAAACCAGGCAAAGACTTCACGCTTTAATCTCGCAGAGAACTCTTCAGCTGCACATTGGTAGCACGCCTATAGAAAGTGTAACCGAGCACAAAGCACTGGTTCTTATCATTGATCAAAATCTAACCTTTAATTCCCATGTTCATGCTCTAGTTACACAAATAGCCAAAAAGTATACCGACTTGCAAAATTAAAAATTTCCTCGACGAAAACACAAGAAAGATATTCTATATTTCACACATACAAACACATATTGATTATTGCTCCACAATCTGGGATGGATGCTCCAAATCAATAACAAAACGCCTTTATTCACTCCAGAAAAGGGCAGTGCGTTTAATCAATGGTGATAAGCTTACAGACAATTCTAACCTACATGAACGTCTTCAGTTACTGCCACTCCACAAACGCCTACTTTTTAATAAGGCTAAACTAATTCACAAAATCCTATTTCAAAATGCTCCAAGCTACCTTTGGCCATTGTTTAAATATAACGCAAGACATAGTGAACGACTAAATATACTTCATGTCCCTAAACCTAGGATAGACTTATATAAAACAAGCTTAGCATACTCTGCCACTCAGTTGTGGAACAATCTTCCACAAGAAATCAAAGACACCACCAATCATTATACATACAGTCGCAACCTGTTTGAACACTACCTCAGTACAGACTACATGCCCCCCTAAAAATAATAATGGTAAATTATCTCAAACGACAACTAGTTAATAAACATTCCCATATGTATGGCACGTTACACCGTCCTTAGGTATTTATCATGCCCATGGTAAACATTGCCTCAGTGAGTCATGTATAATTGATTATTTTCATGCGTATTAATGCTTATTGTTCTTTTGTTGTCTAAGATTAGCTTCATATGTGATGTTGAATGAAATAATGTATGAGAGGAATTAGAGAAGAAGGGCAGAATGTCAGACGGGCCTGCGTGCCCAATTCTTAACCCTTTGAAAATAAAGATTGTTCGTTCGTTCGTTCTCACTCTCAGCAGAATCCAGCTTTCATTTACCCACGATGGCCACCAAACACAATTGCACAGGTTTATGCACGCATGAAGCTTCAGTCCGCAAAACCATTCCCTGCACAACGCTATCAAACACAGAAAGGGAATGCTTCTCAATAGAGGTAGCTCCTGGCTGGGCGAGTCTGAAGACATCCACCAGGTCTGTGAACTGGGTGAGCTCCATTGCCATGCTTTAGAAAATGGCAACCCATAGTTTTGCTCTCATTGGATGGACAGCATGTGGAAGTCGCGCTTCACATTGCTCACCTCGAAGTTCGCACCCAGAAATGACGGAGTGGTCGGTAAGAATGCTTGAAACAGCTGACAACTACATCACAAAACAGAATGGGAAGAAGCATGGACACGTCTGGTATATTCAATACATTACGAACCTGGCTGGTGCATGTTGGCGAGACTCTGCGGCTAGCCCAAATACACGACTTATGGGTGAAGCGTGCTCAAGTTCGTCGAAGCTGCCTTCGAGATTAAAGACTGGAAATGATACAACCAACACCTCATGGGAACAGTCAGCAGAGATACTTTTGGATGTTGACTGCTACGTAGGCTTGAGCACATATGGGATTGCACAATATGGAGTGACGTCAATGGTGAAAATTTAGCCCCACTTCTGCTGTCAGTAAAGCAAAGCTACAAAAGGCATAATATGGTCAGATGAGTCCGACAACTTCCACCACAAAGTTATGCTTTCGTGTAAGGTTTACTTTCTCACCAATAGGACGGAAAATGCTCGGGCCGTTGGCCGTATGAGGCCTGCGAACTCATTTCGTCTTGCCCTGCCAAGGCAACCACAGGCGGGACTTGAAATGCAATTAATTTGTGACCTTTTATACAATCATCAATGAATCTAGCAGCAACATCATTCATATCACACAACATCGCACGCATCACCAAAGAGAGGCAGTTCCAGCCATCACATTAGGGGTGAGTTCATTCCATGTTTTACCATTTACAGCAGGCTAATTTTTAAGCTAATATCAGTGTATGGCCCGCGAATTATGATTTAAATATTCAAATGGCCCTTGGTAGAATAAAAGGCTCACTACCCCTGCCGTAACAGATTCCATCCAAGATAACGGCATCCATCTACCAGCTGGTAGTTTCCCTTTCCAAACAGTTCTGCTAGGGGAACTGTCAATTTACTGTCAATTTTACTGTCATTATAAGTACCTTGCGGTGTATGGCATGGGGGTCTTGAGCCTGAAGAATTAAGGCCGCCAGGCTAGTGCAGTTGCCGCGAACTGTGCAGCGGTCGTGCAATTTGCTATGTCCAACTGCCGTGGGATGTTGAACCTGCTCAGCTAGAACCTGGGACTTCCTGTTTTGCCATTTACTGAGGTGGATAGGTATTTGACGTCGTTATACAAGAGATCATGAGAAGTCGGCGTGGCTGAGAGGTTTCATGAGCCTAAATGGTCTCTTCTGACCACGGTGTAGTGTGTTCGTCTCTTCTGACCGAGGCGTAGTGCGTTTGGGTCTTCTGACCGACGCGTAGTGTGTCCGTGTCACACGCCGGTCAATTGTCTCTTCTGACCGAGGCGTAGTGTGTCCGTGTCACACGCCGGTAAATTGTCTCTTCTGACCGAGGCGTAGTGTGTTTGTATCTTCTGACCGACGCGTAGTGTGTTCGTGTCACACGCCGGTCTATTGTCTCTTCTGACCGCAGCGTAGTGTGTGTGTTTGACACGCCGGTCAATTGGACTAAAACGTTGACTTCTCGTCCTCGACTTGGGGGTGTAAATTACAAGTATCTAGGAAGTCGGAGAGGCTTTACCTGATGGAGAGGAACACTGATAACAGGGAAAGCTAAAACTCAGACAATATCAGTTCAGTGCACTCAGTGTCTTGAGATCAAATAGTCCACTCCCGCGCGGTCATTTAAAGCTGTTCAAGCATCGTGAGTCTCCATTCCAGCAATCTGTAGTAGTAGTAGTAGTAGTAGGAATAGTAGTAGTAGTAGTAGTAGTAGTAGTAGTAGTAGTAGTAGTAGTAGTAGTGGTAGTAGTAGTAGTAGTGGTAGTAGTAGAAGTAGTGGTAGTAGTAGTAGTGGTAGTAGTAGTAGTAAGGGTAGTGGTAGTAGTAGTGGTGGTAGTGGTGGCGGCGGCGGCAGCGGTAGTGGTGGCGGTGGTGGAGGCGGCAGCGGCAGCGGCAGCGGCATTGGCAGCGGCATTGGCAGCGGCATTGGCAGGGGCAGCGGCAGCAGCAGCAGCAGTAGTAGTAGTAGTAGCAGCAGCAGTAGTAGCAGTAGTAGTAGTAGCAGTAGTAGTAGTAGTAGCAGCAGTAGTAGTAGTAGCAGTTTTAGTAGTAGTAGTAGTAGTAGTGGTAGTAGTAGTAGTAGTAGTAGTAGTAGTAGTAGTAGTAGCAGCAGCAGCAGCAGCAGCAGCAGCAGCAGTAGTAGTAGTAGCAGCAGCAGCAGCAGCAGCAGTAGTAGTAGTAGTAGTAGTAGTAGTAGTAGTAGTAGTAGTAGTAGTAGTAGTAGTAGTAGTAGTAGTAGTAACTCGTGTATGAACTAAGCTCGAATTAAAAGCCAGAAGGTGATAATTAAAGTCCAATCCAGCATCATCATTATGTGCCATGCTGGTAAGCGGGGCGGTCATATTTCGCTAACTCCCTCGATCATCAGAGTCGTGGATCAGTTCTTGTCCCGACCATGCCACGTGGTTAAGCCATCCATATATTTACTTCTCTGCCTTCCCCTTGTTCTCTTCCCCAAATCTTGCCAGTTGTCACCAAGTTCTCTAGCTTATTTCTTCTCATAACGTGTCCAAAACATTTGACTGTCTACATCTAATTTCTCTAATCAGTTTGCGGCTTTTATTGTCCTCTTGTAGGATCTGCAACAATTAGTTGATGCGGTTATTGCACACAGTGAAAAGCTAGGGTTAGACATGAATTGTAAGAAGATACAGATTGTGGTCAAAAGGTTATCATCAGTTATCAGTTATCAGTTGGGGTATCTTCATTGCACTCCGGACATGTCCATAGTGCCTCGAAGCAACTCCTCCCGTAACAATGTAACTGGAAGGTCAACGTCAAAGCTTTGGCTCAACAACAGTTAAAGTTTCACATCAAACTTTGAAAATGAAATGCGAAGAATCAACCGACGCCATTCCGATAGTGAAAGTACTTACACACACGTTTATTTGTGGTGATAGATCAATACAGTGGTCGTCCAGACCGTAAAGTTCCCTTTTAACACAGGGATGGCATTACACAATATCTGCAAACTATATCCACGTATTATCTGACTTTACCTCGGAACGCCGTTTATCCCGCCATTCTCATCTGAAACCTTGTCTAGGTATTCCGTGCCCACGGGTCTTCTAATCGATATTGAGAATCTTCTCGTCAGACATCCTCCACCTGATAATCCTTACAACCAAAATCTCTGAACGCCCACGGCTCCACGAAAATATGTCGTGCCTCAGCCGAATCACACAAGGTCCTCCCCGTTGTCCTACCCCGTTGTTGTCTGACGTTCCCCGTTTCTAAGTTTCCTTAGTTTCTTGTGGGGTTTTCCCTATATCATTTTCTACCGCATTTCCGATGACGTCATTCTGTCTAAACGCCATGTGGCACATAGGTGCTCAGATCCTCTCCCCCCCCCCCCCCAGCATATGCATCAGTGTCCGGTGGCTAATAGTGCCAGTTCTGTGTTGGTTGACGAGGCGCTTTGTTTTCCCGATGTACCTCTCGCGTCTGGCCGTGCCGATTCTTACTCCCAAGTCTTTCATCCTGGACAGCGATGTGGATTTACTGACGTCAAAGTCCTCTGTTCTCGCCATATCTTTAAGGACGTTAATAACATCTGCACGATCCATGGGCTGGCCATCTACAGGGGGCGCAGAGCCAGCCAGTTTATCAGCTCGTTCATTTCCCTCGACTCCCGCATGTCCCGGGACGAAGATGAAGGTGACTTTACGGACAACAGACTTCCGCAGCGATTCAGACCACTGTCTACGTACAGATCCAGCTTCGACCTTCTGAATCATGCTCATTGAATCACTTAGTACACACACGTTGGTATATAGCTGTTATTCCAGCCATATGAAAGCCTGTGTAACTGCCATCACCTCCATCGTCATGCTGCTCGTGGTCATAGAGTGGGCACCACTGGATTCTTGAACGGTTCGGCCCGCTGAACGGGCTGTAAATGCCCACGCACTTCTCTGCTGCTTTACAACAGATCCATCTCTATAGATGAGCACTTCGGGGCTATCTGAGTGTTCATAGATGAGCGCGTTAACCTCTGCATTAACAGCAGGTTACCTTCGCCATGGTGATTCTTTTTCTAATCTATTCAAGACACCTTATTTTTACATTACATTGTAATATCTCTTTCTTCTTAGAGACGACCATGATTTCTGTCTTCTTACAGTTTAAGCCTAACCCTAGTTGTTCACTGTGTACAATAATATATCAACTGAATGTTGCAGATCCTGTTCATTGTCTGCAATCAATAATGTATCATCCGCATATCTAATGTTTTTATCCAGTTACTGTACATTGAACAGTGAAAATTGAAACGAGAAAAAGAGTGTTGAAGAGCTACATAGCAGCTGTACTTTTATATGGATGTGAATCGTGGACAATGATCAGACAAGCTGAAAAACATCTGAAGGCTGTGGAAATGTGGTTTCTGAGGAGAATGCAAAGAATACCATGGACAGATAGAAAAACCAATGAACAAGTCCTCCACGAAACAAATGAAGATCGTAAACTGATTAGAAACATTAGACGTAGACAGCCACAAAATTTTGCGCTTGTTATGAAAAGAAATGAATTGAAGAACTTGGTGACAACTGGCAAGATGGAGGGGAACAGACCAAGGGTAAGACAAAGAATTAAATACCTGGATGGCTTGGCCACGTGGCATGGTCGAGACAGAAACACGGAGCTGATCCACGACTCTGGTGATCGAGTGAGATGGCAGAATATGACCGCCCATGCTTATTGGCATGGCACATAATGAATGAAAGTACATTCTCATTTTATTCATTTAATTATCAAACTGCAACAATATACTTAATTTTGTTTCCAGGCACGATTGTCATGGGAATATACTGCGATGGTTTCCCCTTGCCTTCCGCCTCTTTCGTATGGTTGACTCCACTAGCCCATATCTAAAAGACAGATCCTCCAAGACAGCAGGGGGGTGGGGGTGGGGGTTATATATGTCGCCAATTATCCTTTGATATCCACGTCTTAGAGTTTTGAGGTATTTTATAGAGATAGCTGCCCCCCCCCCCCACCCCCACCCCCACCCCCCAAACTAACTCGCCTCCTCTCAGTGACCACCGACTGTGTTGAACCACGGCTGCTTATTCAACATATTCACAGGTAATCCCTGGACACAATATTTAGAGGTGACTTCACCATCAGCCACCCAGTGGACGCGCCTAGTAGTAGGACAGGTTCTGATCATAGGACTACATTATGAGAAAACAAAAACTGGAACATGTTGTGACAACCGGACAGATTTGTGGAAAGAGAGATAGAGGAAGACAGGGTGAGAAAATTCTTGACTGTCTTGTGTCATGGCACGGAAGGGAGTCAACACACGAATTAATTCACGCCGTCGGAGATGGTAATTAGTGGACAAGTATGATAGCCCACGCCAGCTGGCAGGGCACTGGATGATGATGATGATGATGATGATGATGATGATGATGATGATGATGATGATGATGATGATGATGATGATGATGATGATGATGATATTACTTAAACTCTAGTTTCCCCCTTGTCGTTAATTTTGGAGGGAAGGCTAATCAAAGTCCATTGAAACCACGATATATGAAGACAATAAACAGACACTCTCCCGCTGTTTATGGTAGTTTATGCTTCATCTCGGCACCTCAAAGTACAAGAGGAACAAGATGAGATGGCATGAGATGAAACGAGATGAGATGAGATGAGATTACGTTAGATTAGATGAGATGAGATGAGATGAGATGAGATGAGACGAGATTAGATTGGGTGAAATGATGCGAATTTCAAAGTTTGTAACATTTGCATTTCGTCATCGTAGAGTGTAATCTTTTGTTGACATGTGTTTTTGTGTGCGGGCATGATCTGTGTTATGTCTTCAATATTCAGAGTAAGCTTTTGGCCGCCACTGTGTCTTCTAACGGTCAGAATTAGCTGTCCCGGGCCAGTGAGTTTCTAAAAGTTGCCTGCGAGTATCAGGATATAACACAATTAATTTATCCCAAATAAGTCACCTACTCAGAGTCCGTGACGCGATAGTGTCCTCGCATTATGTGAGTCTGAATGAACGTAGGGATAGAGGTCAGTCTTTTCCTCACTTAGCGAGACGACGAGCCCAGGCGACGAAGTCTAGTCCGACAGTACCCATGACATTATTGGTACAGCTCCCTATCAACCGAACTAATGCTTCCGCTTGATAGTGTCAGAGTCAAGTTCTCGTCCTTGACCAGAGGAAGTAAATTACAAGTACCTGTGTAGTCGGAGTGGGTTCGCCTGGTGGCGAGGGACACTGGTAATAGGGAAAGCTAATCAACACGCACAATTCAGTCCAGTGCTACTAGAAGTACGGGTATGAATTAGTCTTGAGTTTTTAAAACCAAAAACACTTTCAACGATGATCTACTCACCACCAGGCTGAAGTCCAAAGTAGAGGCCAATATGAATTACGAAATTACTCACTCCAAGCATGGAGCATTCACCCCGGACAGACAGACACCAGAGCGGACAGACAGCTAGTCAGAACTGAAATGGTCACTTTCGTCTCTATCACATAATCCCTCATGTGGCATTTCCTTCTTAAGTGTAACAAATGAACTTGAAAAAATCAATCACGAAGTATTCTGACCAGGCCAGTTAGCGGTGTGCGCACCTCAGGCTGGCAGCGGAAGTTCCTGATGATTGGCGGCGGTCGAGAAGGAGACTAGGGTGAGAGTTGTTGCCCCTCGCACGCGCGATTTCCCGTCACTGGTCGAGAAGATCAAATAGTGTGTACTCACGTGGGAGGATTTAAATCTGCCGTTGTGTTGAGAGTCTAGTATGTGTTTTACCAATCTTTAGTGGACTGGGTACCTTTATAAAAACACACTGGTCTTGGTTAAACCTAAGTGGAGATCAGCTTCTACTGACATCATACTGTCCATACTTACAACCAGAATTTACTGACACCATACTGTCTATAGTTACAGCCAGGGTATACTGACATCATAACTGACATCATAATGTCCATACCGACAACCAAAGTTTACTAACATCGTACTAGTTAGTCGCGGTTCCAACTTCACGGCAAAGGGTCGCCCCATAATGCTCCGTACCTGTGCCATTGAATATCATACAAAATGCTCCCCACTGCCTTAAAATGCTCCTCACTAGCCAATGTGAAAAGGGAAACATACAGGAGTCCCAACATACCAACATCCCGCACAGGTATGCTATGCTTAAGGCCGCTGCTAGAATGCAAACACAACAGTCCACCACGAAAAAAACAGTTCATCGCCGATGGAAGCGGCAGTAACAAGAAAACCAGCAGCGACACTTTACATCATAAGGCAAACCTAGTTACTTCAGCAAATGTCCGGCTGCTATTTTTCTAGACATATAGTTCAGTGTACTAACAATAGCGGACCTATGTACAAACATTCCACGTGAAATATACAGCTCTTAGTGTCGCCACACGCACTCAACTCAGTAGCTGGGCGTCGGAAACACGCACTACAAGTCCAACATGAGCAAAATACGTAAGCAAATCAAAGCCACAAGCATAAATATCCCAGAGGCCTTGACAGCTTAACCGCCTATCCTCCATCTTGGACCGGAAGTTCGCTGACGTCATATTGTAATTATACTGTCTATACATACAAACATGTTATTGTCACTAACATCATCTGTCAACGGATGGACACAGTTTCCTTAATGTGGTTGTATAAAAGAATGATGAGAACAATGATCCATCCATCCATCCATCATGTGCCATGCCGGTAAGCGTGGGCGGTCATGTTCTGCCATCTCACTCGATCAACAGAGTCGTGGATCAGTTCCGTGTTTCTGTCTCGACCATGCCACAAGGCCAAGCCATCCAGATACTTGTTTCTAGGTCTTCCCCTTGGTCTGTTCCCCTCGATCTTACCAGTTGTCACCAAGTCCTCCAAATCATTTCTTCTCATAACATGCCCAAAAAATTGTGACTGTCTACGTCTAATGTCTCTGATCAGTTTACGATCTTCATTTGTTTCTTGAAGGACTTCTTCATTGGTCTTTCTGGCTGTCCATGGTATTCTTTGCATTTTCCTCAGAAACCACATTTCTACAGCCATCAGATGTTTTTCAGCCTGGCTGCTCATTGTCCAAGCTTCACATCCATATAAAAGTACAGGTTTTATGTAGCATCTCAACACTCTTTTTCTCGTTTCAATTGACATCTTTTTATTGGTCAGTATGTTTTTCATCTTGCTAAAGGCTACTTTTGCCATGGCGATTCTTGTTCTAATCTCTTCAAGGCATCTCCCATCAGATGTTATTACTGTTCCGAGATAATTGTACCTATTCACTTGTTGAAGAATATTCCCATTTACTTGTATATTACACTGTGGTATTTCGTTCTTCCTAGTGACGACCATAATCTGTGTCTTTTTACAATTTAATTCTAACCCTTGTTGTTCACTGTGTGTAACAACCGCATCTACTAAATTTTGCAGGTCCTGTTCATTGTCTGCAATCAAGACTGTATCATCTGCATATCTAATGTTATTGATGCATCGTCCCCCAATGTTGATTCCTTCCATATCTTCAATATTTCTGAAAATATTTTCACTGTACAGGGAAAACAGATCTGGAGACATTACACATCCCTGTCTCACACCTCTCTTAATAGGCTGATATTGGCTTACTTCATTATCAACTCTTATGGCAGCTTGTTGTTTCCAATATATGTTTTTTACAAGTCTAAGGTCTTTCCCATCAATCTGTAGATCTTCAAGCATCCTTATCATGTTGACATGTCTCACTTTATCAAAAGCCTTTGTGTAGTCAATAAAGCAAAGGTGTAGATCTTTGTTTACTTCTATAGAACGTTCGATTACGGTTCTCAGTATATACACAGCATTTACTGTACCCTTGCCTACTACAAACCCACATTGTTCTTCTCCTATTTCAGGTTGTATTTTCCTCCTAACTCTTTGCATGATAATTCTTAGCAAAATCTTCGTGATGTGACTCATTATACTAATTGTTCGATGTTGATCACATTCCAAGGCTCCTGATTTCTTTGGGATTGCAATAAATACAGAATTACATAACTCATGAGGTATATTTCCAGTATCATATATTGTATTAAGCAGACTGGTAACTTTATCTATTCCATATTCTTCTAAAGCATTAATCATTTCTGTTGTGACGCTGTCTGGACCGGGGGTCTTGCCAGATTTCATATGATTAAGAGCATTCTGAACCTCCATCTTCAAAATTGCTGGCCCTTCATTGTTATTTTGAACAATATATTGTTCGTCTCTGTTATCGTCATAAAGGTTTTTCACGTAATCTGACCATACATGTAAAATCTGATCTTTTTCTATTATGACTCTTCCATCTTTTGTCTTTAGGCAGCCTGCTGATGTACGTGTTCTTTGATTAGTAATCTCCTGAATTCTTTTGTGCATTAGTTTCGCATTTTTACTGTTGTGTTGTTTTTCAATTTCTCTGCAATTTTTCTCAAGCCATGTTTCTTTAGCCTCCTTACATAAGGTTCTGACTTTTCTGTGAATTTCTTCATATTTGGCAGGATTATTTTTGTTCTGTCTTCTTGTTTCCATTAGTTGTAAAATTTCTTCAGTCATCCATGTCTTACGGCCCACTTTCTTTACTTTTGGAATAGTTTTTTCTGCTGCACAACTGATTGAATTCTTCAGCATTTCCCATTGATCATCTACATCTTGAAATAGGATCTCTAGATCAGACAATAAATCAAATTTGTTCTTTACTTCTATGTTAAAATTATCTTGTATTTCTTTGTCAGTTTTCAATTTGCACAAGTCATATTTAGGGTTTCCTGCTGTATACTTGACTTTCTTTAACTTTACCCTCAATGTGCCAGTAATTAATCTGTGATCACTGTAACAGTCTGCATTTGGAACTGTTTTTACAACTGTTAATGCATTTCGAAACCTTTTGCTTATCAGAATGTAATCTATCTGGTTTTTAATCCTGCTGTCTGGACTCCTCCATGTCCATAATCTTCTAGGATGTTGTTTAAACCAGGTGTTTCCTACAACTATTTCTTGTACTTTTGCCCATTCTACAAGTCTGTAACCTCTTTCATTTCTCTCTCCCAAACCATGGTTGCCTACACTGCATCCATCGCTTTGCTTTCCTATTTTTGCGTTGAAATCACCCATTATGATATTTATTTCTGATTTTTTTACAGTTCTTCAAAGCAGACTCCATGTCATTATAAAATTCCTCTACACTTTCTTCACTGCTTTCACTTGTTGGGGCATATACTTGAATTACATTTATTTTAAAAGGTCTTCCGTTTAATTTTACTAATAGAACTCTGTCTGACACAGCCCAATATCCTTTGACAGAATTTGATGTTTGCTTATCTAATATAATGGCTACACCTCTTTGCTGTTCTTCTCCCCCCGAGTAAATAATCTTACAATCCTCTCCTGTCCTTATCCCTGCTCCTCTCCATCTCGTTTCCGATATTCCTAATATGTTAATCTTCTCTCTCTCCATTTCTTTTTTGATGTCCTCCAACTTTCCATCTGCATTCATTGTTCTAACATTCCAAGTTCCTACTTTCAATGATATTAATCTTTTGCACCTAGTAGCCTGTTGACGGTCTGGGGTCACCTGGTGTGCATGACTATCCCTACCGGGCGAGGCTGCTCCTATGGAGCACCCATTTACGCCGTTTCTCTGATTATCGATAAGTGAACACAACATGATTTTCTTGGCATGTGTAAAGAAGGTAGTTTGCCATTGCTTTCCTTCCCAGCAGTGACCATACTGGTCAGTGACCGTAGCCATTGTCTCCTCAAAAAAGGAGATCCTCTGCCTACCGTCGTGAAGGTGGAGACCATAACCTACAACTATCTGTCGGCTGCTCTCCATCTTCATCCACCACCTGCACCCATGGCTTCACGTAACCCTGATCAGGGGGGCTAAACGGGTACTCCACCTTGCCCAAGGGTGTCCCGTAGGCTAGCGGAGGGAAGGAGGCGCCTTACTTCTCCTTTGATAGGGGATACCCCTACCCCGCTACCCGGGAGAACAATGATGGGTATAACAAATAAAGAATACATCTTGAAAGAAGTGAACTGAAGTGAACTCACAAAGAGAACTGGCTGATGTCATTTGAAGAAGAAATTCCATCATCTTTGCGCATGTCACGAGAAGGAGAAAACTGGAGTATGTCGTCACAAAGGGAAGGTTGGAGGGAACGAACGAACGAACGAACGAACGAACAAACGGACGAACGAACGAACGAACGAATGAACGAACGAACGAACAAAATTTATTTTCAAAGGGTCACAAAATGAGCACGCAGGCCCGTCTCTCATTGGAAACAGAAATAAGGGAAGACCTAGAGAGAAGGTGTTAGGGAATTTGACATCATGGCACGGAAACACTTCGAAATGTTTCGCATTAGAAGAGACAGAATGCTGTGGACAGACATGATCACCAAGGCTTGGACAAATCAGATTGATACCAAACAAGACATAAGTCTACGGACAGACACAATCACTTATGCCACACGCCATGGACTATAAGAAGATTGGCAGTACAAGAGACAGAGGGCTGTGGACAGACATGATCACCTACGCCACACGTCATGGACTATAAGAAGAAAAACATTCTTTTCATAGAAATAATAATTTTAAAAAAAGATGATTTTACATAGCCAAAAGAGGGCCTATATATCTTCAAAGGTGCACCGAACCAGCATGGATACGGAAGGCAACATCCTAGCTCTAGAATGCAAACCTGGCGTCCAAAGTCCTATTAAATTAAGCTGCATGTCCTTCACAGGACGTAGAACTCAACCCCAGCATTTTCGCTGTTCGTGATTCCTGGGCAAATTGTACGTTCAGTAGTTTGCCATTGCTTTCTGAACAACCGGCTCCTATACCTTTTTCGAAAAAAAAACCCAGCTAGTTAGTTAGTTAGTCGAGGTTCCAACTTCACGGCAACGGGTCGTCCCCATTATGTTCCATTCCCGTGCCAGCGAATATTACACAAAATGCTCCCCACTGTCCAATGTGAAAAGTGGAATAGACGGGAGTCTCGGCAATCCAACAAGCCCGCACAGGTACACTGTGCATAATGCCGCCGTCAGAGTTCCAACACAAAATTCATCCACACTCGCCACAGTTCATCGTGTTTCGAATCCGGGTATACGTGCTCACAAACCGCGTTCGCAAGCGCTTAGCCACAGAGACCGGTAAACCTATACTGTAACAGAAAACCATCATTATCAATTCAATTCAATTCAACTTTATTTTAAAAGGGTTGCAAATTGGGCACGCAGGCCCGTCTTACATTCGGCCCTTCCAATCACTCATCTTTCATTCATCAATAGTGCATGATGCATTCACATAGGAAAATGCAGTGTCAAATGAATGTTCTAAACATAAACAATGCATATTACAATGTTATGAGACACATCCCTCACCCACCCACACAACATCCACCCACATACACCCAAACCCAGCCACACACATCCCCATCCACCCACATACAACCCCTACCCACCCATCCACCCACACCTCACCCACCCACCCACCCCCACCCACACCTCACCCACCCACACATATCACCCACCCATACACACACCCTCCATCCATCCATCAAGTGCCATGCAGATTAAGTGTGCTGGACATTATTCCCGAATGACATAGATAAAAATGTCTCTGGTCAGGTCTGTGCTATTGCTCCGATTATGTGACGTGGTCAAGCCATCCAGGCATGCGTCGCTTTGTCTTCCACTTGTTCTTTCCCCATTAGGTTTTCCATTTATCATTAAATATTAAAATCGTCTCACAATATACCCAAATTAACGATAATCTTCTTGTAATTAATATAAGCAACTCGCGGTTGCCGGCTTCGTGGCTTAGAGGTTATGACTTTTCTCCGTAATCTCGTATACTCTCGTCAGGTAACGTGATGACGGTTCAAATCAGCAGTGGTTCGAATCGCATCGGTAACTTACGGGGTATGTGAGCCGGCCGCTCAGAAAGCAATGGCAAACTACTGAGCGTAATCTTGCCAAGAGATCAACATACAGCTGAAAGATGCTGGTGTTGACAGCGATGTCCTGTAAAGGATATGCAAAGAAAAACAAAAAAAAAACACACACATCTTCACGTTCATATATTCTATTTAAATATATAAATATTTCTATTTTTTGACTGTTTAATTTCCATGTTTCACACGGATGAAGTAGGTATAATTTGTATGTTGCACTTTAACACTATGTTGTGTTGTTGTTGTTTTTTTTTCACCACAATTAACAGCTTTTTCATTCGTATGTTTTGTCTTTTGCAAACCAAACACAGAGTTAGTTGCATATCCTTTTCAGGACGTCGCAGTCACACCAGCATTTTGTACTGTTGTGTTCTCTTGGCAAGTTTACGTTCAGTAATTTGCCATTGTTTCTGAACGACCGTCACCCATACCATTTCGTAAATAATCAATGCACGACGGTCTGTTACCAAATCGCCCGCAGCTGTGTTTCGAACGCGGGTATGTGGGATTACGAACTGCGTCCGTTACCACTTCCCCGCGGAGCTGGCCTCTTGCAAAAAGACAACTTTTTCATGGCAATTCTTATTCCAATCTCCACTAAGCATCTGATATCAGATATTAGTTTAGGCAAGTTTACGTTCAATAGGTTTACCATTAGCTTTCTTAACGACTTTCAAATCTCCCACATCTGTGTTTCGAAAACGGTATGCGAGATTACTCATGCGTAATGCTTAGGCAATCGACAAAAGAGTCTCTAAACCCCAGCTTTGTGCTTGCTCATGCACTTATTCTTGGGTAATTATTTCTGTGGTTTCCCCTTCTCTTCCACGTCAACATACGAGATTTACAAGATCTACATATGCTAGTGTAGGCAATGTTTCTAATATAGAAATAGCTGCTAAGGTACGACCAGCTGAGACTTAGTCCTTACCATTGAAAATTATGTAAAATAAACATTTTTAAAGGGCCATCACTTGCCCCAAATGCCGTAATGGCAAAGAAATTAGCTCTTTTCACTGTTAACGTCTTGCCACATTTGATGATATGTTTGTGTGTATGTGTGTGTAAGTGTGTGTATGTGTGTGTGTGTATGTGTATGTGTGTGTGCGTGTGTGTGTGAACACGGCCGCCATGTCTTGCGTTTCAAAGGCCCATTACACCAGCAAGCTCATTGAGACAAATAAAGACAGTGTGTGTGTGTAAGTGTGTGTGTGTGTAAGTATGTGTGTGTGTAAGTGTGTGTGTGTGTAAGTGTGTGTGTGTAAGTGTGTGTGTGTGTGTGTGTGTGTAAGATATAAAGAGAGCGGCGAGATCAGATGAAGGAATGTGCCATGTAAGAGAGACATCACCACAGGGTGACAGTCTCGGGGCGAAGGCCAGATCATTACAATGAACTAAAGGTTGTGATAAACAGAAAAAAAGAGTGGCATTTAGATAGAGATCAATGGAGAGAGACAGATGTGGGAGCGAGAACAGCAGAAGGCAGAAAGTGTGTAACGAACGAAAGATTAGCATTAAAGATAGGAATTTAATCAAACACTGAGAAAGGGAGTAAAAGAACGAAAGACAGACAGACAGACAGACAGACAGACAGACAGACAGACAGACAGACAGACAGACAGACAGACAGACAGACAGACAGACAGACAGACAGAGACAGACAGACAGACAGACAGACAGACAGACAGACAGACAGACAGACCGACGGACAGACAGACAGACAGACAGACAGACAAACGGACGGACGGACAGACAGACAGACAGATATCACGGAAGTAAAGGCGTCCGGTGTGCTATTGACCATCTGACATATGGAGTGACTGATTGGGCTGTACAACTCTAGGGCTAGAGTCAGACACCCGTTATGCTTCATGGCGAGGGAGAGGGTTTTTGTTCGTTACTTATAAGATGGAATAGAGTGGACATAAGCTCGCGCAAATATGATCTCTTGTACACCTCAGCGGAAGCCTTGCTAGCTTGGTGGGTGCAGGTTTGATTCTTCAGATCGGTTGCCTGAGCTTTGAGTCTAGTGGTGGAATAGTAGTTGTGAGGAAGGCTGAGCCTATTGTTGCATTCAGTAGAAGTCATAAATTGAAACAATCGGAAAATATGTCCATATGTCTACGTTTAGAAAACAAGAAAACATTCATTGAAACAATGGACAAACATTAATCGGCAGTGGTCATTCTACATTTATATATACACGTCAGCTATATATATATATATATATATATAGCCATCCGTTTGTGAAGAAACCTGTCTCAGTGTCCTCCAGTTTCTTTACGAAACAAAAGGTTCACAAAGACACTTGCGATGATGTGTGTGAAATGATAATGTCCAAGTTAAGGAAGGTACTTCCGACGATGTGTTGGAATGATCATGTTCAAGACGGGCTACAATCTGCGGTCAGGGAAAGACTTGGAGTGTTAAAACACTGCGCCGTGGGACAAGCACAACAGGAGTCGCCTGATCGTTAGATGTGCTCTGTTTTCTAAATCACGTTTTCGCTTCACATTCAACTTCCGCATCATTCGCGAAATGTCTCCCGCCAAGGTGGGTTGTCTGTGTTTATGCTGACAAAAGTTTGTCCCGTAAAGCGGTGCATAGCTGGGTAGACAAAGTTACGAGGGCGATTCAATAAGTAAGTCACACAGTTCTGTGGGATGGCCGGTCTATGAAGACAAAGCACGCAGTTCCATGCAGCCGGTTTTTGAGGATGGATAAAACGATGCGAAAAGTGCATCAATGTTGGTGGAAATTATGTTGAGAAATAAAGGGACAATGTATGTATAAAAATAAACTGGTTTCAAGTTATTATCATAGTTAGTTATTTTTCTATAGCCATGTGTGACTTACTTATTAATTTACCCTCGTACGTGTGTTGCTGAGTTAGCTGTTGAGCCGACAAGGAGGGTAGTACAATGCCAGGTCGCAATCAAAACTGTTGGAATCACTGCCTGATACACGCCAAGGCCCTTCAAGTCAACAGTCAACTGCCAGTCAGGGAGCGTTCTTGGCAGGTTCGACGGGACGAGGAAACTGGAGGGTTGTTTGGCGGGTGTGTGGGATGATTGCCTGGCTGGTGGGTTGTTTGATTGGTTGGTTAGCTGGTTGGCTGGTTGGTTGTTTGTTTGGTTTTTTAATTGGTTGGTGGTAGCTGGTTGGTTGGTTGTTTCATTGGTTGGTAGATTGGTTGGTGGTAGTTGGCTAGTTGGTTAATTGTTTGACAGGTTGGTTGATTGGTTGGTGGTATTTGGTTGGTTGGTTGTTTCATTGGTTGTTTGATTGGATGGTAGTGGTTGGATTGATTGGTTTTTTCATTGGTTACTTGATTGATTGGTTGTTTCATAGGGTTGGTAGATTGGTTGGTGGCAGTTGGTTAGTTGATTCGGTTGTTTGACTGGTTGGTAAACTGGTTGGTGGTAGTTGGTTGGTTGTTTGTTTCATTGGTTGATTGATTGGTTGGTTGTTTCATTGGTTGGTTGATTGGATGGTATTGGTTGGTTGGTTTTTTTCATTGGTTGGTTGATTGATTGGTTGTTTCATAGGTTGGTAGATTCGTTGGTGGCAGTTGGTTAGTTGATTGATTGTTTGTCTGCTTGGTAGATTGGTTGGTGGTAGTTGGTTGCTTGGTTGATTGTTCGTGGTAGTTGGTTGGTTGATTAGTTGGTTCGTTGTTTGATTAGTTGTTTGGTTGGTGTTTTGATCGGTTGATTGGTTGTTTGTTTGGCGGGCTTAGTTAATTAGCTGGTTGGCTGAGGGACTGGTTGGTTGATTGGCTGGTTGATTGATTTGGACTGGTTGGATTGGTTGGCTGATTGTTCGCATGGTTTGTTGATTGGTCTGCTGATTGGTTAGTTGGTTGGTTGTTTGGTTGGATGGATCGTTGTTTGGTTGGTCGTCTGATTGGTTTGCTAGATGGTTGATTGGTTAGTTGTTGGCTGATTGGCTTATTGGTTGGTTGGTTGACTGGTCGTCTGATTGGTTGGTTGGTTAGTTGGTTGATTGGTTGGTTGGGTGGATGACTGGTCAGCTGATTGGTTGGTTGGTTGGTTGATTGGTTGTTCGGTTGGTTACTGTTTACTGTTTGAATCATTAGTTGATTGGTTTGTTGGTTCCTGGATTGATTAATTTTGTTGGTTGGTTATGTATGTGTTTGGTTGGTTGGTTGGTTTTATGGTTGTTTGGTTGAATGGTTGGCTGCTTGGTTGACTGGTTTGTTAGTTGGTTGTTTGGTTGTTTGGTTGATTGGTTGGTTGGTTGGGAGTGGTTGCTTGGTTGCTTGGTTGGCTGGTTGGCTGATTGCTTGGTTGATTGCTTGGGAGTGGTTGGATGATTGGTTGCTGTTTGGTTGACTGGTTGGTTGGTTTTTTGATTGGTTAGTTGGTTGATTGATTGGTAGGTTGATCGGTTGGGTAATTGTTTGATTGGGAGTAGTTGGTTATGTGACTGGTTGGCTGTCCAATTTGTTTCTTGTGAATCCTCTGGAATACTCTGAGTTGTAAATCTTAAGATCCACGTTAGGGTGTTCAGGTCCGTGAGGCATGTAAAGGGTTCACACCTATCCGAGTGCTAGCAGAGAAGAGAGATTACACGGGACAACTTGGACAGCGCCAAGAGAGGAAACGCATTTTGAACAGAAACACACTTTATGGACCACTGAGTGAACCAAAAAAGACAGATAAATTCATTCAAGAGACAACATTGCAGTTACAAGATATATTTCAAGCGAACGAACGAAGAAGACTACCATGCAGTAGTGGGTAAACACAAAGATAACGTGTAGTTACCTATGTTGCGTTAGAAGTAAATGACGAGAACCTCTGTACACCAGGGACACATGTATATCAACGTTGAGAACCTTTGGTTACAATTTAGTGTCAGGAAATTAGATGAAGACGTTTTCTCATATTTCTCCAGCACCGAAGAAATTAGAACCTGACATTAGAGAAAATTGAAGGAACTATACACAAGACAGCGTAAATAATATTATTGTGAAAAAATGTCCATGGCCGTGAGTAAGTGATATTGACAGGGCGCGAGGAAGCAAATCAGGCGGGGTGAGGGTGGATTAATGAAATCCGAGAGTTGCTTACACAGATACTTGGCTCCCGGGAGAGCGGGCACGTGTGGGGATGTGGGGGTTAGAAATGTCGATCACGTGTCGAATTGGTGGGTAGTGGCTGAGGTTCTCAAACAGTATTTTTGAGGTGTAGTTCAACATGAGTGCTGACTCAATGAAAACAGTATGTGAAATAAAAGTTAGTTGCATGTCCTTTTACAGGACGTTGCATTCAACCCCAGCAATTTTTTGCTGTTGCTGATGCCTTGGCAAGTTTACGTTCAGTAGCTTACCATTTCTTTCTGAAAGACCGGCACCCATACCATTTCCTAAAAACCCAGCGCAACGCGGTCTGCTGTCAAATCGCGTGTAGCTGTGTTTCGAACGCGGGTATACGGTATTATGAACAGCGTTAGTAACACCTTCGCCAAGGAGACCTTCATGTGAAATATGGATATATATATATGTATATATAGAGAGAGATAAAAAAGTCGCTTAAAAGTCGACAGGGTCCACTTAATTGCACCGGGTTTTATCCCATATGGCTCGGTCTCTTTCGCAGCACGGAAAGCGTCGCACAAAGCTCGAACTCCGTAGCTTTTAGCGACGACCCACAGGAGTCTCCCAAACATTTAGCTCCTAAACCGAAGAACGCGGCCCGGAATCCAACCCACAACCTTCAGAGCACGAGTCAAATGGCTTGATCACTTCGCCACAGAGACTCCCCTATATATATATATATATATAGATAAGGCTAACTAAATAGTCAGTGGAAGGAGACGGACGCGTAATGAGAAGACACACAATCTGTGTGCATACGAATACAAAAGCTTTCAATAACTAAGTAATTGTTAGAAACACAAGTAAATTATGAGCTAGGGGGAATGTCTATACTTGTTTCTTGAGTACCTAACTTTAATGCCGGCTCCTTGGCGACCGTGTTACAGACACGATTCG